>NMRA01000214.1:106267-164309 GCA_002633005.1 Phoronis australis
ATAATATCACAATAATCAATGTGTGGAAGTACAAAGGACTTGAACAAAACTTCTAAATGTGTAGAATTCAGATGACGAGAGACAAGCTTAAGTGGGTTAATTAGTTCCTGAGTTTTTTGTACGAGCTCCCGAACGTGAGGGGTGAATGAGAGTTTTTCATCTAACAGTATACCCAGATGTCTGTGCGACTGTTTTCTAGGAATGATTTCATCATTAAGTTTAAGGTCATAAGACGGGTCAACAAGGAAGAGAGCATTAATAGATTTGGAGAAGGTAAGGTCAACGCTTTTTTCTGGTTTAAAATTCATTCTCCATTCTTGTGACCAGTAGCTTAGTTTATTTAAGTCGAGTTGAAGCTGGGTATCGAGCCTTCAAATAGGAATGATTGACTAAAAATGAGAGGTACGGGGCAGTGATGGGAGTTGTTTTCATGTTACCACTAAAAAGACGTGCTAATTAATACACGTTCCGTGGTTGATCTCGCGTTATAAGCATTAATTATTGATCGTTTACGTTACGTCAAATTGCTTGAACAAATCGTAGCGTTAGTCATCCTCCATTGTGTTTATAGTGAAAAGTTGTCAGAGTGCTGTTAGTTTTCCCGTGATTTATAGTAAACTAAAGAACAGTTAGGCGTTTGTGATGGTTGTGACAACTCAGCATTTGAGCCCACTGTGGCTCTTTTTACCTTCCTGCGGGACATCCGAAAAGCGCGTATATGATTCAAGTTTGTACAACGAACTTGCGTGTGAGACAGTAGAACAAGCTATGCTGGCGGCCTCGGTGATCCTCCCTGGTCATTTTGATAGTCTTGTCTCGATACTTTTACGCTTACCCACTTCAGTCTGGGGTTCAGCAAAATGTAAGTACCCTAGAATGTGAGGAAAGATAAGGAAAAAACATCAATTTCATAATGCAAATGTCAGCCCCGACGTGTGATTTTGACAACTACATGTAGGCTTGTTTCTTTGCTTCCTTGCCTTGTGAAAGTAGCTCACTACATTTTTCTTGATTAAAGTTTGACTGAATTACTATCTGATGGCTTCTACAGTTACCGCAGGCATTCACAACAAGGAATTTTATATCGCTGTGAGATCTGGAGCTTCTGTTTTTGTGTTACTACGAGACGTCAAGGCGAATTCGAGAGGTCAGATGTGCGACCTACTTTTGAGGCACTAGAACAGATCGGTGTCTTTGTTGAAGTTTCTGAAATGCGAGTCATAACGAGTGATTTCGTGGGAACCATTTCTAGCTGTTTCAATTGCTATGACACAACGCAAGAACCGTCAAGCGAGTAGTCAGGTTAGGGGTAAGTTCATACGTCACACTCATGACCGCGGAACTAAGAAACTTTCAACCAGAATTCTTCTTTTCTCGCGTTTTTGTACTATTGACTTCACGGTTGTGATGTGCAGTACAATAAAGGAAAATTTAATGAGGTTAACAATGTTGTCGCTACCCTAAACAGGGTGAACGGTGGTTATAAGCACTTGAATGCTTGTTTACACTCACCGCCACACACATGTCACAATTAAAAGAATGCGTTAAGTCATGCCAATACTATGTTCTATTCAGGGAATAACCCTGATGAAACCAAAGTCAAACCATCGTGAAAGTTTGACTGTACCTAAAACAATATCCTAGACAATCCCAAAGTATTAGAGTCTCATGAAAAAGAGTGGGGTGCGTCGAAAAGAAAATTCTTCTTTGTGAAAGATAGTCTCCGTCATTGCTCTATCAAAACTGTAATGCTGGGTGTACTGCTTTTTGTGCGAAGGTTTGTTTTTCGTATTCACGCTACTTTTATTCGCTGAAGTGCGTCTGGGCAAGCCGTCTCCTGAATCGCAGCTTCAACATTGAAAAAATCGATGCATGTATTAAGTAGAACTTTAACTACTGTGCTTCAACAGTGGCATATCAATTGAAACGGCTAAAAAATTCAGTATCGTGTTCCTTGTTTTGTTGATATGGTATTAGATGATTCCAGTTTTCTATAGTTCCAGGCTGTACAATGTTTGCCAATGCAACCAAGGTGTTAAGGTATGGATTCTTCCCAATTACAATATATAATAGCTGATTTTACCGCTGAGTTTACCGCTCATCCATTAAATATTCACGACTTGGCCAGTGTAACAGTGCGACATCTGCCGTATGTTGCACTAAGACATGTGTTGCTTACAGTGTCTTGATTCGCCACATCTTTGGTTTTGTTATCTATATGTTGCAAATACGACATTTACACGTTTCCACTGTCGTAAATTGGAACTTTTGGTTATGGCAAGCGATGACCTTCGCAACACAACATGATGGGCTACAGGGTAAAAGCAACAGGGTTGTCATTGGAGCTCGATACGCGAGACTGTAACCTCTCTGAAGCGTGGTCAGTGGAAAATGGTGAATCAGACACTGCCAAGATGAATCGGTCACTGTCCGTGATTGACAAGGAAGGAATCTGCGTCGCACCTGAAGTGAGGTACTTCTGCAAATGAGCTAATTTTTTCATCTTGGTGTTCGCCTATTCTTCCCTTCGGAGCACGGCATTGCCTTCAATCTTTTTATACTCATAAGTACAAGGCTCATAGTTTGGGGCGAGCTTATTTGATCTGCGTACCTGCTTGAGAAGTGTTAAAACTGGCTCTAAGATATGGCTCGGTCAAAGCAGTTTGGTCATTGCTTTTCGTTGTCTTAAAATGCTCCATTCCTCTTCCTGCCATTGATTGCTGCAAACCTGGGTAACCTTTCTTGCAACGTTCCACTCATGAGTAACTCCTGTCACTGTATTTGGTGTGACGCTATAATCGAACGATTCAGATAGGGCTGATCTACAGTCTGTTTCCTATTTCTCTGAGCCTCTGGTGACCTTAATTATTCTCTGATTGAACAGCTCCACGGCTCCAATGGACTGAGGCCTTTTTGTGGTCTACACCGACATTCTGCAAGAAAGCCTCGATCAGTTCAGAGGTGAATGGTGATTCATTGTCACGGCAGACGGTGTAGGGTAAACTATGCCCGTAAATGCCGACTCGAATGTTTTGATCACTCTCGTAGCACCAGCCTTCTGAGATTGATTACCTAGAGCCACATGGGAAAGTAATCAGCAATTGCCAGATAGAGAGCTCGCTGTGGAATTTCCATCAAGTCAATCGAAATGTCGTTACACGGTGCACGAGGAATCACTTTGGGACAACTAGGTTTGGGACTCAAACTTTTACTCAACAACTGTCGGGGATGATGTGTCTTGATGAGGGCCTCAACTTGTTAAGCCATGTTGGGGCATCAAACTTTACTTCAAAAGCGTGATTTAATTCAACAATTCCTTGATGACCCCCATGCGTAAGCTGCAAAGCTTTGGACTTACCACGCAATTTCTACGTACATATACCATTGTTTAACCGCAGAGACACGTTTCGTCATTGAATGCTCTGAACCTTGGCTTCGGTTTCTAGAAATGTTCATCAAAACCGAGAAAACGGGACACAACAGAGAATGTAGTATCTAGAGCTGACAAACTTTCAACCTCTATAGGAGAGACTGCACAATCTTAGGAAACAACCAAAGCTGCGCTGTAGGCAAGTCATAGTCTGGTTGTGATCGCTCGGATTTAGGTACTTCGCTGAATCCCATCGTACACCAAGAGTGCCCTCTTTGAAACTGCGAGTAGCGTTGTTCAATTAGGGAAAGCTCTCAACTTACTTAGCTCGCGATTATGTGGTCACCATCTGATTGTTGCTGAGTTTCCTAATAAAGCTATTGGCATGGCCAGGTGAAGTCCCTAACACATCCTACAAACGTCTCACTCCCCCCCGCCCCTTCTCCCGCCACAATTCTTTACACCAACAGCTAAATTGTTTTGCTAGTTGAAATCGATCTAAAAGCCCTTTTGTACTTAATTCCGGTCTGCGCAGAGTGTCGACATGAACTGCGAAGTTAATTGAACCGTTTATACCAGCTTTGGATGTCTAAGTAAACTGTATCTGACGATGTTGTCATCGAAGAAATCGCAAAGTAGTGCAGATGTAACACTTGTACACCAGGATTTTTTAATATGATAATTTGGGAACATTGATATGTGCTAATTGACACAAAAACCAATTTCTAATTCGATTAGTGACCATTCGAGCAAAATGTGAACAGCTTTTAGCGAGGACACTACCGTGTAATTGTTAATGATAACAGTGACCCCTGACAATAACTTCTTCGATGTAACCGAAGTTGATCATTCATACTACACCGCAGCGTCGACGCTCCGCTTGTCTACTTTGAAGTCAACTGGCACAATTAACTTCGTTTCAGGACCGAAGTTAACCCTCCATACTGACTGCAACTTTCCCAAAACATCGACATGACGACGTTAGAATGAAAGGGCCTTAGCAGTTTTAACTGCATGTTAAAACACTAACATGGTGTAATTAGTCCGGGTCAGCGTGAATCAGTACTACTATTAGTAAGCGCAACAAATTGCAGAACAAAAACAGAACAGCTGATCGAATTGAGGCTCTTCAAAATGATTCGGGTCCGATGTCATTTTCACGAAAGACGTCGCTCTAATCGGTTAGCGACTAGTCTTTCACATATGGCACATCATATTTACAAAATACCGCGAAAAACGGGTGATGAGGCTGGATCTCACGAGATCATATCAGTTCGCCAAATAAACCACAGAAAAACATTTCGTCATTGTTGTAATTTGAATAAGTTTTGGAGCAGTTAGGACTAAGTTCTTAACGAAAATGGTAATCATAATCCTTGTAGATGAGAAATTCCGTATTTGTCGACTAGTTTATGTATCAAAGTAAAGACTTATCTTACTTGTCATGCATACTCAGGGAATTCCCTGTCAAAGGAATACCCGAATAGAATCACGACGAATGCGGACGATATATTGGAGTACCTGTAGTATTAATTGAAGCAATTTTAAAACGAAAAACGTCATTGAAACGGTTTATTTATCACTAAGTGAACATAAAAGGTTCACTGTGCGATTAAAATAAAACTAGCAGAAGAAGCACAGTTGACAGGTCAACTAATTGCGCTATTGACGTTCCCACAGTGAACTGCAGTTTCATTGTTTGCTCATTAGCCCTGTAGTTCACCAAACTTTGGTAGATCTTTGCCGTGCACTAATTACAATANTCTCCAGTACCGGTCCTAGTTATATTTCCTCACGCTTCGCGCTGTTGCTGTTTCATTTTGGTTGCGGCAGCCCTTGTCCCCCCCCCTAATTCTGCCTATGTGTTCCAATTACCAATTAGTGATACAATTAAAGGAAATTATCAAGTAGTGTACATGTATGCTAACCCTGAGGCTCTGACATCAACAAGTGATGGTGTGAAACGCTGGCAAAACAAGGTATTAGCTCCTAAAACAAGGAATTAGCTTCCAATGTGGCAATTGTGGTAATCAACAAAGGACACATTGTCACAATGTGTTATAATGGTGAGTTTAATGCAGACAAAAATACTTTCAATAACATCTATTCGTATCACAACAGGTTTTACAGCACAAATTTTTATGCCTTTTCTAATACCCGGAATTTCCAAATCTGAGCCTGGAAGTTTTACGAAAATCTGGGAAAGCTGCCAAAAATAATCAAAAACATAAATTTATTCAATGCAGATGCACTATATGAAAAATGCCTCCCAAGAGACACGACAACCTGAAATTAAGAAGGAACTCAACAGCCCTTTTAGGTCACCCTGAAGTACAAAAATTGGGACAGAGTCGGAAATCCACATCTGATTCATTTAAATAATATTTTCATGGGTGATTTTATTGTCAAAATTGCCCTTTAATTTTTGATAGAGTAACACCATCAGTGACAGTGTTATCAAAGCAACAAGTGTGCAGAGAACATCATATAGGCATCCATTCTTAACCTTAACTATATATAGGAAATCCAAAATCTATAACATTTTAAATGTTTATGTAAAAGTAATTCTGTATTATACATTGAGGTTAGATGCTAAAGACACAATTGTAACGTTTCATTATCTCGTTAAACCATTTATTTTTTCCAAAACGTATGTAAACAATAACGTTTATCACATGGCACAAGTTCCCTTTGTATGTACATGTCTAACCAACTAAAATTAAAATATTATTCTTTGATCAAAACCCCTTTAAGCATATTAAGCACTGAGATCATTCAGTGACTAACTCACTACGCAAATGATTTTAACAACACACACAAACGCGCGCACATAGCTTACATATCAGAAAGTCCCTCACGATTTTTCAGCGTTATGTCATGACTCTTTAACCACACGGGTACTGCCACTATTATCTGCTTCAGAGTCATTAACTGCAATGGACTATTGATATCTGTTGTCACTTATGATTTTTACCTTTCGTCACTGACATTTTTAAAGATGGTGTAAACTACCACACCATCACAAAAGATCAAAAAGTAAACAATAAATTGTCATCACTTTTACAACCTTTTTTCTTAAAGCAGATCCTCTTATGAACAAGAACAGTCGTCCATTAGTTTTACAGTTAACTACATACTGAATTTCAAAAATTAATTATGCAAAAATTCTCTAGTTTGGGACAGTGAATAATTCTTTTGATCGAAGTCGGAGCTTGTCCCAATTTTTAGAAATTCTCACAATTGTCTGTCAGAAATTCAAGGGTAATGGTAACAATTTATTAAATGTCTGTCATGAGAGTCACTTTTTATGAACTTACAGGAGTATTCTTGCAACCTGCTATGCTACAACATAGCGTTAGGAATTTGAAAAGTACGAAAATATACAAATCACTCACGCCTCAAATTTCATGATGAAAAAAATTAAATTTCAGCCGTGATTTCTGTGTTCTGAATTTAGGAGGCTGACTCAATCTGGAGAATTTTTAATGTAATATATCACCGATCTAATTGCTATCATCAACTTGTCACCTTTGCTAAAAATATATGTCTTTCACAATTTTCCAAAGAAGCAGCTTCTCATCCAGGTCCCTCATGGGAAGTCTAAGCACACTTTTTTCTGATGTTTTGCAAAGATCATCCAAAGATGTACTGATTTTAAACAACAGTTTCCGATCAAGTTGCTCAGTTGAGTCTTTAGACACGTTTGACAGGAAAGGGTTGGATTATTGATAATCTTCAGACACTGAATACCCATGGTCAACTAACACGGACTCAAATTTAACTATCTCTTTGCTCCTGTTGGCTTCTTAGAAACAGATGGCGAATCAATTAGTACATGTTTCTGTCGATCTTCAGACTGAGCAATGAGAATGCTGACATCCACTCTTGCTGATTTCTGCAGCTGTGTGAGTTTTGAACAAAACGGAATGAATGTGCTGCAGATAAACACAGGCCTAGTGCCCAGCAAATCATTGTTGAATTGAATGTAAATGAGTTCAAAAAAATCCAAGTACCTCTGCTTTAATATAACATTTTTAACTGTGTGTGCGTGAGAGTCAGAGTATACCAGTTTGCCACATAATATGCATGTCTTTGTTTTTCAGTAGAGTAGTACAGTTCATCATCTGAAATTAAACATACGTAAACAGCAAAGGCTTTCAATTTTTACTAGCATGACTGATGTGCCTCCTAGAATTATCTGTGTTCAAGTGAGTTGACTTACGGCTGTAAAATTTTAATCAAGCTGATCAATTTTAGTACTGCAGATGGGAAATATGTTTAATCAAAATTTTGCAGAAATTCTATAGTTACAGAATTACAAAATATGACTCTGCTCGGATATAATGGTCCCTGACATGGATAACAAGTTTCATCCACTGATAGTAACATACGCCGGAACATTTAAGGCGAATTATGCCTCACACTGGCGGGCGCGGTAAAAACAGGTGAGCGCGCAGTGTAAAACTGGCCAGTTGACAATTTGGGCAACTGAACCAAGGACTGAATGAAGAAAAATTTACATTACAGGAGTATTTGTTTGAGTTGGGAGAAATTAAAGACATCAATGGGTACCTAAGGTGTCTCTCTATGAGCAGGAGGTACTTAAACAACATGACTTTCATATTTTAATCAGTGTGAGGCATAAGTCACCGAAAATCTATCAATGTATGAAACTCCCTGAGGAGCTTCACTGTCTCTACTGGGGCCAGCTAGAGACGGTGGTAACTATCTAATCCAGTTGTTACATTCATCAACTTTTTTTGACCATGTCCTTGTCCTGTTGTTTTTTTCCCATTTTTCCCTAGTATAAAGTGACCAACAACACATGTATTCGCCTGGTCAAGTCTAGGCATTAGCTGTCACTAGTGAGTTCTATCTGGTTAACACTAACAGCCTGATTCCGTGATGTATACAGTAGCTAGTGAACCTGCACTGAAGTTATTACAACATACTGAAAACGTCATTATCAAAACCAGGGAACATTATATCCGACTTGTTTCCAAAGTAGTTAGTTGTGATAAGACTGAACTCTAAAGTCGAAGTCCAAGCGGCCACGGCACAGTCACAGTGATGTGTCGAAAATCACCATGCAATTTATCTTCAATTCAAACCCCTTTTAACTCACTTTTTAAGCAAGTACCATCGTGCAGGCGTACATGGCTGGTCCAGGTTAGATTCCTGGTTCGCATATTGATCTGAGTCGGCATTTACAACAGTTGTTCAGTAACATTTACATTGATTCAAATACGCGATAGACCTACTGCGGTGAACCAGAAATCGCGAGCCTCCGTGTTTACAAAAGCGCCGTCTACCGCGCAATATGATAGAAGTGAACTACTTTCGCGCAGGCAAATGTACTCCATATGAGTAAGATAACACACGCAGTGTTGGCTTACGTAGTAAATGGGTCCGATGTATGCTGACTGAGATCAGTTACCCATCAGTGAATGCTCTAACCGTGTATACGAGCCACTAAACATTTCACAAACAGCACACTTACTGACTTATACTTGTCCATCAAAAGCCTTGTATTGTTGTAATGTAAAACCTTCATGAGTTCGAACATTCAGTCTTGTCCTCGTTGTTTCTCACCTATCGAACGAGTCGCTTACAGGTCCACGTCTTGTTGGTAATGCCGCTTTTTGTACTGGCTGACACGTCTTTTTCTGAATCTCGTAGAGCAGTACTACTGCGTTTCGCCTTCGGACGTACAGTACATAGACCTACTAGTCTCCGCCATTTGTATAAATTCTGTTGACCTCTAGATCTATGGCTGCGCATGCGTTGTTGTAATGTTTACATCTATTACAACATCCCGGATAGTATATTCTTTGTAAACATTTCATTCGTTTGTAGAATTTACAACGATTTTTTCAAAATTTGTGCACAAGTTGAAAGTTAATAACTTTTTGAACTCCATGTCACATCAAAAAACCGGCTTAAACGGTGGTAAGAGGTTTTTTCTTCTATAACTCGGACCATAGGCCTTTAAGATCAAAATTTTGCTAAGTAATAGTAATGCATAACGTACCCCCATTTTTCTCCACCAAATAATGGACATCAAATTGATTCTCAAAATGTGGGCACGTTATGTACGACTATTGCTGAAAACAGTTGCTTGAACACAAACTTTGGTTTTTGGTTTTCGGTCTCAGCTTTAACGGAAATTGGGTCGATTTTAGGTGAGCAAACAAATGATGCTTTCGCCACCTTTTGCAAATTAGAAAAACTGAGCGAGGCGAAGTGTGAAATACGATTTCAGGAATAAGCTTGGTTTGATACACTAAACAGGGAATTTGTTGCAATATTTTGGATACAATAGTGATCTCGTTTACGTAAGAAGACCCTGGTTTGGTCACATGGGAACAAATCATTTTGGAAATCTGTTGCTTATCCGTTTACAGTTATAATAGTCGTAAATGTCTGTCATCAGATGAAAGGTCTAATTATAAGCATACTACTTAGCAGGCTAATTTTTGGATGTTACAGCGATTTCAGTCTTAACTTTGATCTGAAGAAATTTATCAAACAGGGCTAAGACATTTTGGTCTTGCGTTAGCCCGATTTCAATTTAAGTTAAGACTGAAAGGCTTCATGAAACGGTTCCCTGTGGTGCATGCGTTCTGTAGTCCCAGGACGATAGCGTTGCAAATCTTTGCTTTTGAAACGAAATCGGTGAATTTTATCCCAAAATTTAAGATTTCTACTATAATTCAACATCCAGTCTTACCGACCAATCACTTCAGTTTCCGGCATTTTGCCTTACTAGTAAGCTTCCGAACATACTCGCTAAACACGCGCCTTTCACTCCCGTGGTTCTGTGTGTTCTTGCGCGATCTTGCTTTCTTCACAGGAAGCTTGGAATACAGGACGCCAACCTCGTATTCACGATGAAACCGTCCCTGAAATGTTAACACATGTGTACAACTACAAGTATGCCAAAACGAGGCTTTGTGTTCCTTTTACGCGCTTTTTCATGGGACCATGCAGTTTCCGACCAGATGCTACGGCCAAAGGTTTCGACTTGTTGAGACCATTTTCTAAACGTAAATATGTCTGCTTCAGAGTTTAGTAACCTAGCTCCGTATTGAATATCGAAGAAGGTTGATGCATTAAGGTTTAAGAAGGTGGGATTTACATAATCCGTTACGTAATAGTGACTTATAGTTTAAGTAAATGAAACTCGTGCACTGTAGCCTATGTGTGCTAGGCCTATGCAGCCGATTTCATAAAGGTGGTTTAACAAAACCAGGTTTAAGACTTAAACCCGGTCTTCCTAAACCTGGTCTAATTTTAGACCTGACATGCATTTCACCAACATGGTTTAAGAGTCTGAAAGCCTGGTTTTGCTAGACCAGGGAGCTGGTTCAATAAAACCAGGTTTAAAGTATCAAAGGCACCCCACTGTACGTGTCGAGCTGGGTAAACCCAACAAAGGAACTGTTGAAGTGCTTCAATGAAATCTTGATCACGTGGGTATACAATGGCATACACTAGTAGAATCAGTGCAGACATTGACGAAAAACATATAAAAGCTTTTCTCATGAGGAAAACTGTAATTTCTGTGCCAAACACACACATTAAAGAACATGCTCATGGATTAGATGTAACATGATAAATGCCCAAATTTATTTCCTTGTCATTTTAGTGGTTATTTTCCGCGGCCAAAGGGGGGCAAGACCCCTTCGTGACAACATTATATTGGAGAACTGTGGAGGTGGAACTCAGTCAGAAGAATCGGAAGATGCTGTCTTTAGTCAAATCCGTAGCGCTTACGACGATGACGCCCTGCTCGACCACTCGTATTTCGAGAAATTCGCAGGACACACTCCAGCAAGTACTGGTCTACGCATAGGCGGATCCACGGGGGTCAAGGGGTCCGGAGTCCCCTTTTTCCCTTGATTTTAGTGATATCAAATCTATAATTTTCAAGTTACTGACTTGGCCCCCTTTTCAAAAAGTCTTTGACCGCCCCCCCCCCCTTTAAAAATCCTGGATCCGCCCCTGCTACGTTTGATCTTGTGTCATAGTAAACCTGAATATTGAAAATAGCCCATTTTTGCTCTAAAACTGCGTCGCAAATGCACTCCGTGGCATCATTCAGTTGTACCTATACAATACAAGTCTGATATATTTAACAGTTAAACCTAGGTCTGACCAAGTCTAAAGTTAAACATGGTTTAAGATTTTAATACAGGTCTAAAGAGTATAGACCTCGTTGGTGAAATGAAACCTGACTTAGACCAGGTCCAAACTGGAGATAAACTAGGGCCCAGTCTCCAATCTCCGTACTCAGACTCGAATCATGCTCAAACTCACACTTCATACTCAACTCGAGTACAGACTCAGCTTTGGTGTATTCAATGTCATACTCGAAAAATCTGTACTCGAAATTTCGAGCACGTACTCAGTATTCGAGTGTACTCGAACTGAAGTGTATCTCATCTATATTTCGAGTACGATTTTGAGTAAAAATTCGGAGTCTATGCTCAAATTTCAAGTTTGGTATGGCAGTGTGCTTGAAATCGTACTCGAAAATAAATACGAGCCAGAGAACAAAATATAGAAAGGGAACTAAGAAACACAGCAAATATAAAAAATAAGTCCTCTTACCGTATCTCAGCACTTCAATTTCAGTTCAGAGATAATAGTTTTCATCTTAAATCTTCTTATTCTTCACCTTATCAACCCGCCGTATCACTGTATGTTATGGCCGCCATTCTACCTCTACAATTCCTGGCAACAGGCGCATTGTAATCCTTTGTCTGCGAGTCATAACAAGCGTCGAAAGCAGTTGTGGGAAAAGTCGTGTGAGAAGTTTGTGCTGCCCTTATTTCGGTATGTGTGCCTACNAGCAAACTTGCTGTTAGTGATGCCTGCAACAAATGCCAGTAGCGAACGAGCATTTAGTGCTCTTAGGCGTGTTAAGTCATATTTACGTTCCACAATGGGACAGGGGAGGTTGAACCATTTAATGTTGCTCCATGTTCACAAAGACATGTGCAATAAGCTAAATTTGGTGGATGTGGCAAACGATTTTGGACGAGGAAGTGAAATGCGAAAGGCACAACTCGGGGTTTTTACCACGTTAGACTTAGCTGCAGCCCGAGTTCTAGTGTGCAGCAGGGCAACGTCCACTGATTTATGTTGAAGAGTAAATAAAAACATATATAATTATTTCACACATTCATTCTTACTGTTCAGCAAGAGTAATCGTATGAGCGGCATGTATGTTGCTCCAAATATTTCCAGTCAATCTTAACAAAAAATTAACTCTAAAAGTACAGCATCTGTTACACACCTTATAGTAGACATATTTTTTCATATAATTCAAAACGTACCTAGTGGTTGCAGTAGTTCATTTTACAGCGTTGATATATACACCCCAGTGCAACTCAGTGGTTTCGAAATTAGAAGTTACGTATCGACCAGGGTCGGTGCCCCCCCAATAATTTTTACCTTCCTACGGGCGTGATTTATTTTCGAGTACGATTTCAAGCACACTGCCATACCAAACTTGAAATTTGAGCATAGACTCCAAATTTTTACTCAAAATCGTACTCGAAATATAGATGAGATACACTTCAGTTCGAGTACACTCGAAAACTGAGTACGTGTTCGAAGTTTCGAGTACAGATTTTTCGAGTATGACATTGAATACACCAAAGCTGAGTCTGTACTCGAGTTGAGAGTGAAGTGTGAGTTTGAGCATGATTCGAGTCTTGAGTACGGAGATTGGAGACCGGGCTCGGGTCTAAGTCCAGTTTAAACCAGGTTTAACTTTAAACCACCTTTATGAAATCGGCTGATGGTGTTGCTTGGCCGATTTATTCTTTATGACGACATTTGTAGTTCCGTTTGGTATTGTCTTGCATCATTCAGACAACGAAAGTACTATAGGCCTATAGTTCGCCAACTATTTCAGTTAAAGATCTGTCTTCCAGTGCGGATGAATTTGTTTATTCTGTTCAGATGGTCCAAGAAGAGTCAAGTTGATCGACGACACGACTGGTGACAGTGTGCAAAAACAATACAATGTCTTCGAAAATCAAAAGGTGGTCATTAACTGTCAATCCAGCGACGCCAATCCCTCGGCAAACATCACGTGGCACACGCATTCTAACAAAACGGGTAGTATCGATTACGACGTAGCTCCCACAGTTTGTAGCGGAGCATACCGGTTGCAAAAATGTAGCAAAAAAATCACATTCCTTGCTGATAGAAAGCATCACATGAGTCGCCTAGAGTGCATAGCTACAAACCCTGTCGCCTATCATTTAATCGCCAGAGGCGAAGTTGAAGTAACTGTGATGTGTAAGTGTCGCATTATACATAGACCAGTGCACTTGCTTTGCCAAAGTGCACTTCAACAATGCTCATCGGCTTTTGCTTTTGTAACTGTGTAAGATTTCAGATGTGTTGCCTGTCATGTCGATCTGCTGTTGTACTGAGGCTGCTTGTAGAAGAATCTATTGTTTTATAACTTTTGACTAAAATTAAGTTGATGCATGACTCGCAGAGTTTCGCAAAATCATGGACCGGTGTACTCGAAATTGAACTTGAACGTATTTTTTAATTCACCGCTTTGCTTTTGTACAACACCAAGATAAATGTCTATTAGTTTGTACTCGAGTACGTTATGGTTCATGCAGCTAATTTTCTAGTAATTTCGCTCTTGGCGAGTTACAATTTCGAATAAAAACTCTCGATATGTCGAGTAAACATGCAAACTTTGGAGTTCGTATTTAAACTTTAAGCCTTATGTCTCTCTAGGACCTTAATGACGGTCTTAGCATTTGGCGAAATATTTACAAAGCTACAGAATATAACCCAGCAAAAGCATATAAATTATTTTCTGAAAGCATAAAATATATAGAATTCAATTTAGACTTTATAACAATTCACCGTGAATTTGATCGCGTGTTCATTACTTTTTTGTAAAATTTGGGAAATTGGACAGGTACATTCGTTCCAAGAAAACGGTAAAGGTGAGATCTCAGTTACAATTTTTTAAATTGTCGCTAAGTTTTTCTTTAATAAGCAAATTTTGATTTTTTTCGTAAAAAAATCCTTGAAGTCCCGTTTGTTGATAGTCCCTCATTCAAAATTAAAATATTTTAAAAATAATTTTTAACAGCATGTTGTAGAACAGTGCATAAAGCGTATTATCTAAAAGTTTCATTTGAATCCCATCAGCTGCTTCCAAGTTATGATGTTCCCAAATTAGCCAACTTTAACCATTTGACTAGGGTCCTTGATACCCTTACTGCCGGAGTCACCATATGCAAACTACGGTTTGACAGTAAGCCATTATGCACAAAATAATAGACACATAAAAGTAGAAAACACCAAAAATGATTTTGCGTAGAAAGATTAGACTCCGAACAACAAGAAAATATGTCTGCAACTTGATTCCAAAAGACGAAAAATCCCGGCGTAGCCTGCTCGTCTACACACTCACACCTGAGAGACAAGAAATCCTTTTTGACAAGACTTCGAGACACTGGCTCCTGCAGCAGTAGCCAATATGGCTACAGACGTCGCTAAGAATTCCATGAACTGAGACGCTTAGAACATTAAACCAACGGGTGTTCGTGGAAATGGTGACTACAACAGGCTTCACCGAAAACATAAAAGCTTTCCGATCCAAATGTTGCATCAGAAAATACATGCAATATGATCGAGTTTTTCTGAATTTTCACTTGCCCACTGGTTAAAATTTGTATTTTTGTACGTTGTTAAAATAGTGTCTTTCCAGTTGGTCCGGAGAAAACTTCACTGTTGACTTCCATTGATTACGCTCTCCCTGGAGAAGTTGTACACTTGAAGTGTTATACTGACGAGGTGTATCCAAACGCGTCTGTACATTGGCAGCACGACCTCACATGGGCAACTATCATTGGCCGTGAAGATTACGTCCTTGAAAATTTCTTCCAAGGAGTAAAAACTTATGTTTCTTTCTCTTCGCTCATCTTCAACGCTAGTCAAGCTGACAATGGGAAATCTGTAATATGTCACGCGCAAAATATTATACCTGGGATACCGAGAGTGTCGTCGGAGTTAAAAATTAAAATAGCATGTATGTATCATTTTACTACTGTCGAATAGGCTTTCTGTCAACATCGCTATCATTGGTGCCAACGGCGTTGTGCGCCTGTTCAACAGATACCTATATAGGTTGATGTATGTCTCTAAAGCCAAGAAATTATTAGGAAAAGTACTATGAAGGCACTACTGCGTATTGTTGCGCTGTCTGTCAAAATTATTTGCATATTTTAGTCAACATCATTTTCTTATTTGCTTCTGAGTGCCAGTTCACCGCAAGATCGTCCAGACATTTTGGGATTTTACAAACAGCAGTCACACACTGTAACAAAACGTTGCACAATCCAATACATTTTATCTATCTGAAGATGGCGCTGCTCTTCCATATGTTTTTGAGACTAGTATTCTACCTATATGGGAAACTAGTCGTAACGTGGGAACACGTGGTAACGCCAATGGAGTCATAATATTCCCACGGTACTTCTGAAGGGTCATGGTACCATTAATTCATCAATATGCCAAAGTAAAAAATAAAATGTTTGAGACATCACTGCACTGCAATTAAAGCCGACGATTGGAATGGAATTTGGAAAAATTAAAAGTTCACCATACAATTTGGGTATATGTGTTCATGTATAGTACTGGTTGTAGATGGCCCAGAGACACTAAGGTACGTTTTCCCTGGCGTCCACACATGTTCACCGTTGACATGTGCCGTCCCAGTTGGAACAGTCTTCATAATTCAGTGTGTTACCGATGACGTGTCACCAGCGGTGCGCATGGAGATCGAATTCACAAACAAAACGTTCTCGTGGCGCGAACAACCAAAGATCCGGACTGACGTCAATCTGTCGTACAGAGCAACCCTTGCGCTGAACGTAACGTCGCACTACGACGGATCGTCTGTAACATGTGAAGCTAAAAATGCTGTGCGATTGGACAAGGTCCAATCGATAAAGACCGGAATAGATGTACTAGGTACCTTCCGTTGATTTTTATCTAAACTAGTTGACACTTGGCCAATTCACAACTTGTAGGCAACCATGTCAGTGAAAGTATTGATATCGTCACCGTCTTCAACTGTATAATCCGGCAACGTCTTCCACAGTCCGTAATAAGGCAAATGATCCTTGCAATACTTCAAGATTGAAACTGTCTCTTATGTTATGTTAGGATAACTGGTAATTGCATAATTATGTTCCACGTTAACATGGTTAGACTTAAACACCTAGGTAGATTTAGCACTACTTCATGTGTTGCAGCCCTGCTCTTTCAAAATCACCCATTTACATGTTTATGATCTTCGTGGATCTCGAATAGTTCCACAAAAAGGCCACACTAGAGAACAGTATGTCAGTAACTATTATGAGACAAAATAAGAATTAAAAAAATGCATTCTGGAAGACGTGTCTACAAAACCTGATAATCTCTGTGGCAAACGTGGGTAATGAGATAAATTAAGGAGAGTTCATAGCACGTGCTGTACAAATGTGCGCTCCGTCTTTCTGCATGAAGTGCTCTATCATCTGATACGCCGTAAAATATAACAATGTCGTAAAATGTCACAACTGTTACATTTTATGTCATTGTTACATTTTACGTTGTTAGGCCTCTCCTAAAATGTAACAAGTTGTTACATTTTATGTAATTTACGTCGAATGCACATACGAGAAATGTACCATTGTTACATTTTACAAAAGCGACGTCATATTTCATGAGTTTGCAAGGTATTTGTGACATGGAGGAAAACCCTTCACACACTTAACGCCTTCTTTCTCGGATTGTGTGAATGAAATTCTATCAAATGTGCCAGGTAGACTTCATAGATGAGCCCCGATTTACTTCCCATGGTTTTTTGAACATGAGTAGTTTAATGGTATAGTAAAAATGTACAACGTACAGTTTCAACTTCACACGAAAAGAGTTTCTAGGATCAGGTAACAAGTTTTTTTTATCGTTAAAGCGTTCCTGTATTCTTTTGTTGGCGCTCATAAACCCATTTTATACGACATTACAGTAAACACACTTCCCTTTGTAAGAACAACAATGACATCGTATTTGGCTAATATTTATCGTATTTCTTCGGGAACGAACGACGATAACAAAATTTTCCGTGGAGATTTCAATTTCGGAAGCCAATTTGATAGAAAAAATATCAGTTTTATTCCACGATAGTTTGGTTTATTTCGGCCAGTATTTTATTGCCTTGGAGTAATCGCTAATGCAGTAATTGTCCTGCTTTACACAAAAGGAGCAAAATCAAAGTTTCTGATGCCGACGAGTGCCGTCTACCACCTTAGTTACGAATGACAATTTCTTAAAGACATTGTGGTGGAAGGAAATAAAAGCACGCATTTATTTGCCGGCAGTTTGACAGATTTTGCAAAAGCAACAGCAAAATATCGCCTTTGAGAAGGGCGAGCCATTAGTTCAAAATGTGGCGGCATTGTGACGAAAGAAATATCATTGTTCCTATGGTGTCAAACCTGTCTGAGATAGTGGTTGTAACAACAGGTGAAACCGCGACGTGTATATGTAAAAATGGGATGCCTAGCACTCTGAAGGGACCAGATCATTTTGCTCAAAATGGTTCAAAAAAGCTTACTGTCGGGCTTTCAGACTATTAAAACATGCAATTTCTCTTGTATTACCTTTTAAGATAAAATATGAATTAAAATTACTATTTGACCAATGGTCGTTAGTTCGAAGTACAAATAAATAAGGATAAAGATTGGACATTCTATTATTAATGGACGTGAATTCACGTGTCTCTTGAGGCGCCATTTTTGTGTTGCAGCTCGCAGATAAGGGAATTTGGAATCCTTTTGATGCATTCCTTTTTAATCTTTTTGATGCATTACATTAAATGCTCATATTAAACATCGCTGACTTTGACGTTGGCGGTTTTTGTTCCATACAATTAACTTTCAATGAAACCTAGTTCAAATCATTCTGTTAAATCATTGTGTTTTTTTAGAATATTGGGGCCCATTCCACATAAAATTGTTGTGTGTCTTGTGTGTCCGTTACCCACTATTCTAATGACCCGGTAACCGCAGCTGACTAGTCGTTAGTTCTCGAAAAACGTCTGCCTCCAGAGTTCAACGTAAGGCAATTTTGAACTTACAAATCATCATTGAACGATCCCCAGTTCTTTGCCAAGGAATGTTTTCAACAAGAGACAATGTTATGGTCTGAATTCAGTTCTTCGTGGCAAACTACAGATGGACATAGTTATATTTACAAATAATACAGTGCTTGCCGATACATGTAGTTCCGAAATAATCAATTTTTGAATTTGGTGCTCGTCTAAACAAGATTTTAAATCTCAACCTCCTCGTTTCCAAAAAGTAGGCGTACTCTGCTTCCACAGCTGTCAAGACATTCTTCACAATATCGTTAAAGCTGAACTTAGGAGCCCGTTTAAAATCCTTTTGTAACAGCACTTGCTGTCCAATATGGAAAGCCCGATGACAACATTGAACAATAAATGAGATAACTGAGGTATTAGCACTTTGCTAAACATGTTTGAGTCCTCGTTAAATAAATTTTAAAATATTATTATAAAAAAAGGATAACAAAAACGATAACTAGTAATAGTAGTAACAGTAGTGATAGTAATGTAATACTAATAAAAATTAGAATAGTTAGCGAATTCAAGTCGTGTCAGTCCGGAGGGCATTCCTATAGAAGATGTTCACGAAAAGTGCCGCCAAAACGGGTGTTTTTCACAGAAAAAATACACTCCAAAACGGTGTCATTTTCGACAAAACTATATCCAAAAGGTGCCTTTCCTGAATTTCGGGAAAAGAAGTGTGCCAAAATGTGAGGTTTTACACAAATTAGTCTCTAAATGGGCCACTTTTTTGTACGAGCCGACTCTCTAAATGGGTAGGTATTCAAAATTTTCTGCTCCTCGTCTAAAAATACTCCAGTACCCCCGGCCGTGTCAGATACCACTTGTTCGTGATTTTGGTCATATTCTTTGCAATATGACGGGGGTTTCGTAAAATGTAACAATGGTACATTTTGTCGCATGTGCGTTCGACGTGAAATGTAACAACTTGTTACATTTTAGGATAGGCTTAGCAACGTCAAATGTAACAATGACGTAAATGTAACAGTTGTTACATTTTACAAAATTGTTACATTTTACGGCGTATCAGTGCCTTCTCTTCTAAGCAAGCGATAGGAAGTTACGCATGTTCTCGAGACACAATCTATGTTATTGTTTATGAAACATACGGGTTTCCTGGAGTTTAAAACTATGGCATCAAACTTGGAGGTTAAGGCCTCCATAAAAGTGTCTCCAAACGAAGAGTGCGTTCCGGAGACGCGAAAATCTCGCAAACACTCAAGATCACGTAAAACTGCTCAAGATATTGGCATGTATTATAAGTGAAGCACGTGATCAAACTAGCTTCCTACGCGAAACTTTACTTCTTACAATACAGTAAAGCGGGTGCATGTAAACGATTCGCGTTGCTGTACTTGTAGTTGGACCTACTCTGGTAATAATCAGGCAGTCTGGCGGGCGTTGGGGTCCCAATAACTCGATCATAGTAAAGCAAGATTCATCCGTGAACCTTACGTGCGTGACAGATTTTACAAAGGAAGGGGTAGACATGACTTTGCACTTATATAACCCAAGTTCCAGGCGCATGAGCTGTCTACCGCATGCAGGGCTTGTGGAAGTTGCTAGAGGGATCTATAAATACGAAATCATTCTGTTTATCACGAGCGAAGAGCATGGTATCCACATAACTTGCAAGGCGTCCAATAAGAAATCAGACTATCTGTCTGCTAGCGCCTCTGTTGTCATGGATGTTACAGGTAAATTATGACTATTATATCGAGCCATTACTCGCAAAGTTCCGTCCTTGGAACTGTATGCTATGAGAATGCAGAAAAAATGACTCTGATCCCGGCGCTGTTGGTGTGCTTAAAACTGTATTTCGGTCTGTTTAGCAGGTTAAAACGACAATGGAATTAGATTTTGCTCTCACAAAATCCTGTTCGGAAAATTACGTTTTTTTACCAAGTTACGCCCCAGGGAATGCGTTTGTGAATTCGCAATTTTGGGGTTGGCCATACCATTTCTTGTCACTTACGCGATTTCAGTCGAATCCTGTCCCTCTGGGGAAAGTTGCGAGACTGACTTATGGGAACAAAATGCTTTGTGCGATGTTCGTTATTTTGCCACATAAAGTGGGCGGAATGCAGCTTCAGCTTTCTATTTTATTTCATTTGCTTTAGTTCTCATTTGTCTCCTACTTACTACAAATTCTGGCCATCACACGTTTATTTTACTGACTCCTAATTCTCGTTTTAATTATGCTAGCTTAACACAAAACAAATAAGCACTTTAGCAAACTATGACATATTTACACCACGAAATACTTTATGCAAAGTACAGACGTTTCTTTGGTTTCTCAGAACGTCGTGAGAAACCACATACTGAAAAGGTGAACAATGCAGAACCATCAAGTTACATGTCTGGCCTTGACTTCTGTCGAGTTTTTTTTTTCCAGTTGCCTTTTGACTTTTAGTGACTCCCATTCTAGTGTCTCACCGTGTTCATCTTGTAGGGGTGATGGTCTGAGCACAGTAGCGAAACGTTTACGTTTTCATGTAGTGTTAGTGTTGTAGAAATGACATGGTTCCCCAAACCGCTTGTTATCTGTTTTATTGTACTTGTTCCCTTCATTGTTGATGCCTACGGAAGATTCAACAACACAACCAGTAAATGTTTGGAGCATTTCCAACATATTCCTGATTCTCACGTCTTGAATTCATCGGTTAAGTCAATTTGCGTATGAAAGAAAGAGGCGCGCGCATATCTGTAAGCAAGATTTTACTTGCGCGTTCAAACGAAAACATCATTGTGTTTGACGGCCTTTTGTAACATGAGGGCTGGTGTACTGGCAATTAAATTTTCAACCCAGCTCCTTTTACGGCACCCGTGTCACATACCTGGGATAGTTAGTCATATAAAATATGAAATTCTACACTACTGGCAGCCCTGCCATCTCCATTTATGTACCATGCATATACGTTTGAACCATTCCAGCGGGTCCTCGACGAATTGCAACTTTCCGCTGCTGGGGAGGACGATTCAGTCGTAGAGGCGCATGCATGTTGATGCTAGGTGCAAGGGTGACCCTATACTGTTCAACAGACAGCTCATTCCAGCAGGTTATATTTAGATTTCAATTTCGTCTGAAATCTGGAAAAACGTTTGAGGCGTATGGAACAAACGGCGGGAAATACGTCTTGGACGTGTCGAAGGACTATCACCTGTCGACAGTCTGGTGTCTTGCTTCCAACGTTCGCGAACCATCTTTGCGTGCTTCAAGTTCCCTTGAAATCAAAATTACCGGTAAGGCCAAAAGGCATGAATGTTGTTGGTTCTTGTCTGTGGACTGTATGAAAATCGAGCCAGTGGTGTGGTAACTTCAGTGAAATGAGATTTCTCGAAGTGTGTTGCTTTGTCCTGTGATTTGTTTGATTCGTTGTTCGCATTCTACAAGGTCACATTTCGCACCCGATCAATGTGAAATTTATACAATACATGTGTCTTGCGACTGGCTCATAGTCTGTTAGTTTTTGCAAAAGAAAGAGTGGCGTTTCACAGTTCTGGTTTGCGGAGCCATAGCGCCGCTGTCTCTGGAGGGATTTTTCAGATGTTTTCCTGTGAACAGGTTATTTCACAGACTACCGCGGATCGGAAGTGTGTCATTTGTTTTTCTCTATGACTAACGGAGTTGTTTGAGATTTTCCAATCAAGTCAGTTCCTGTGCCGTATCTTAAGCTACCGTTGTCGGATCTGTTTGAAATTTAGTACGTGGAAAAATTCTTTCAAGCGCTATCAGAGTACTGCAGCCTAATTCTTGCTACGACTTGCCGCTCTCGAGATATTCGAGATTTACTGCTTAGATGACTATTCTTTTATCTACCTATTTCAAGCTGCACTTTGTTGATCTATCATGTTGGTGCTAGACATCGCATTCTGGGTTTGATCGACATGAAATTTACATTCATTGATCTGTACAAAAGGTCGAGGATTTTTGTTATAGAGGGGAAATCGGACGCAAGGGACGTTGTAAGCGGCCATTCTTCGAATTATTAGTTTGCGATCCTTTGACTGAATATATTCAAATTTGGTAGGCCTGCCTACAGGTATATATGAGAAACTAATGGCGCATTGCAGATAGCCTTTGAGGGAAATCTATACGACTTATCGTTCTTCACTTATTCGAGGTACGACTGCCTTTCACTTAACTGGTTCTTCAGTGCACTTTAAATGTTATATCATTAACATTACGTTGGTGTGGTCATGGTTGTTGATGTTCTTGGTTTTGTCGTTTGTCGAACCCACCTTTAAATTTCTATTCGATTTCGCCAAGAATTGCTCCTCAGAGCGCATGGCAAAATATATCGTTTCGAGCCTTGCGTAAACTTATTTCTGTGCCTGTGTACAGCTTTTCAAAGCCCGAGACCATTACTGAAATTGATGCGGACGGGCGATTTGTCACCTATGATCGTTGAGCGTCAGCTTTGAAAATGGGTCAAGGTAAGACCGGGTTAAATTATGTTAATTTTTGTTCCTATGGCGAAAACCCATACACTCCCGTGTCGCATGTGAATTCTACGAGATCGTAGCAATCAAAGTTCAAGAACATTACCATCAGTTCAGGGGTCTAATGTTTGGACTAGAAGCAAATCTGGGTAGCCTGTCGAAGAAAAATAACAAATTTTAGCTTTAAGTCAATTTTAAGATAAAACTTCAATTTGTCTTCAATCCATTCCAAGAAAGTGATCTTAGTTTGACTGTGTTATTGATTTAAGATTTGTCTCAGTTTTGACTAAATTACCGGATGTGGAAGTTTCAAAGTTTAGAAGTTGAGACAAATCTTAGGCTTAAATCGAAAATGAACGTAAGTCAGTTTCTTATGACAGGCCACTGGCTCGAAACTATTTTTAACAGTTTCCATTCTGCGTTTGGGTTAACTCAAGTTAATTAAGAATACATTACTGTTCGTGAATATGGCTCTCTAATCCTAATTTGGACGTGATGACCACAGCATTGAAGTACAAGTTCGAGTGTTAAAGTAAAATCTTACCAGTGTTTTACCTGTGTTTGTAGTTCGAATCTAGGGGTCATCAAGTACCACGTTGGATTAGACGCTAAACAATGTAAAGTGTAAACAAAAATAAGCTGGAGCACAGAATTCCAGTCATAGACTCGGAGTTCACCCAAAACCACAACGGGAAATGTGATAGATATTTTCGTGGACATAGATCAGAGCCCCGGCCCTGGTTGAATCAAGTCTCCAAACGTTAGGTGACGTCAAGCTGAGTGTTAACATTTTCAAGCATCAGTTATCGATTCGCGGAGTTTGGCTCAAAAGGAATTGACCTGATATGGCCGGGTACTGTCATCACAATGACAAGAAAAAACAAAGTACATTTATTTAACTTTTGTCCAGAACCGTTTTAAGGGTTTAAGCTAAGTGATCACTTAGCTTAAGATTTCCAATTGACCTTAAAAAGAACGTAATGGGATCGAGGCATTATAAGCCTATAGCTAATTCGATCTGATCGAAACCGTTAGAAATTGAGAAAGTTTTACGGGCACTGTCCTTCATCAATAGATTTGTACAATACCTGTTGTCGCCATGAAGCTCATCTATCAGGGAATCTAGTTTGGGGAGTAGAGGCTTTGTCGCTTTGGCGAGTACGTCACTGAAATAATACAACTTGTTATGTCGTGAACTAAAACATTTTGGCTTCTGAAATTGAATTTCCCATAAAATTAGGATCATTTTTACCTGAAAACCGATCAAACTAGGCAAACTAGATTCTTAATTAATGTTTCGGTTCTTTGCTACCCCTTGATGAATTGTTTGATTAACTTTTTGAATCGCACTAGATCTGCGAGCCGTAATGCCGGACGAAAAGGCACGGGAACGCTCAACAGAGAACTAAATTGATGTCTGGGTAGAGTTCAGTAACGCCAGAACCTACACTAGGACCTCGCTAAAATCTAGCCGAAATCACGTGTTCTCACGCGAAGTATTGCTTTTTAGAGAGGTCCTAGCGTTAGTGAACTGAAACAGATGTGTGTTCCCTGGAGTTGAAACAAACGGGAGGTTTTTGTTATGTTTTTGTTTTTGACTAAGTCAAATACAAAATAGGGTTTTGTTATGTTTATTTTTTGACTCGGTCAAATACTCCGAATGTCAGGAAATAACGGTTACCACGAGTTCAAGTATAAAAAGGCTATGGTGGTTAGATCTTCCGTATAGTACATCCTGTTCAGAACACTACACTCTCTGTGCGAATGAGAATGGAAACCCATTGCCCTTAAGTAGTCTCCATGGAGTAGTCGTCAGAGGTTCATAGCAGTATGTACAACAATATCATTGTCAGGCGGTCCGCCGAGAGGTCCACACACTGTCGACATGTTACTTCGGGGTACCAACGCTTCAAATGATGTTGTTGTGGTCAGCAACGGAGTTGTGTTGGAAGTCGTCTGTAGGTCTGGGGTAGCGAACTCTGGATCTCACATCAATATTAGGTTAGTCACAGTGGACGGGGCAGTCAAACGTCTTGTGACTCGTGGTTTGCGCGCTTTCGACAACAACACCAACGAGGCCACATCATCGAGTGTCGTAACCGATGACTACCATGCGGGAACCATCGAATGCGTCGCTATCAACACTCGCGCCCCAAAATTGAAAGCGTCCACATCAAGAATTCTTGACATCACGGGTGAATATCCAATAAGAATGAATCTGCTATTAATTAACCGCCTGCTAAACATGGCTATCATGAAAAAGCGATTTCTAGGCTTGGTAGAAGGATCTGACTTTTCGTTCCTGCTCATGTCCACGATTGGAGCACAAAGATGTCTTCGTGTCAAAAAAAAAAATCGGATTGAGCATGGGTATACTCAAACTTGGACTCTACTCATACTAGAATGCATACTAGAAAATTAACCAATCGCGGCATGTCTTGAAGGCCTATTTTACCATTTTAAGCTTACGCGAAGTGTGCCTATAGCCATTTTTGGACGTAGTTGCGCCATGGTGAAATACGTTTCTAGTTGGTGGGCAACGTTCTGCATCCATTCTTGTACAGGAATTTAACGCAGTGGAATTTTTTCAAGTGTCTTGGTAAATTCGTTACAACTATCTTGTGAATTTGCCCCTGTTGCGCGGTGGAATATTCCCCGGGGGTCACTCTTATTGACAAGATGCCAGCAGGCGTGTGCCAGGTCTGCTAATTCCCATCCCCTTTTTGCGCGGTAGATTTTTCTGCCCAATGCAATCATGGATCTTTTGTGGAGACGAAATCGAAATTTGGAGAACTATTGTATCCCGCGTGGTTGCCGCAAAACTTGCTGGAAAGTACCGTCTATCTGCAATTTTTTGTACCTTGTCAATATTAGTAACCCCCCACCAGAAATATTCAAACAATGATACAATAATGTCCCTGAGTCAAGCCCGCAGAGACGCTTCTGTGATTTTTAGCCCTAATTAATTCCATCTAAAATGTTTCCTGTTGGTCAGTTTTCTAGTAAATGTTTCCTGTTGGTCAGTTTTCTAGTAGAGTTTTGAGTACAAAAAATAACACCCTGGTTCTGTTATTGTACAATAATCAAGAGTCCAAGCCGGAAGTAAGGCAAATTGCGTTGCCAATTTGGTAACAGAAAGTGGTCTATAATTAAACTTAACGAAACCATTAGCTTATGCATGAAAACTTTCTTGGTTGCGAGGAGTCGTTTACTTAAAAGAAGACTTTGTTTTTGTTGCATGTACTGGTTGCCTCAAAGTCGGTTCTGGACAGGAAAATCCCCTATAGGTCATGGTAATATGTAGCAAGTACCTTAATTAAAATATCTAACACTCAAAACAAAATATCGATTCAAATGTGGAGTGAAACTTGTAAGGTGGTTGTTCAGATTTTTATTTCAGTCATTCAGGCAGCTGTCTGGTTGATAATAATGCACTGAAGGCCATACCAATCCTTAACATTTCAGTAAGTATCTGATGAGTTATGGAAATACAACAACCGTGTCTATACAACACTTTTGAGAATGCTCTTAGTTGCCCACAGTGGTGCAAGACTGACTCAGATATGCGATAACCCACAGAAAGCGTACAATCACAAATGGTTCGTGCGAAAGCCATGTTCTGAGAGGCCTAGCTGTTCGAAACGGTTACTGGCTTGTGTGCTTAACGTTAATGGTTTCTTTTTAATAGTTGGCCCGCACGACTTGACCATAGAAAGCGTTGACAAGTTGTCAGAAGTAGATGGCGATGTGATTGTCGCCGCAAATGCCACTAAAGCTACGATTCGTTGTGTTGCAAAGGTTCACCCAGCCGGAAAGATATCTTTGTACTCTCACATGGTAATCTCTGCTGAGCCAACGGTGGTCACCAGGAAGAGCGGCGACACGCTGGTTGAAAAACAACTGTCGTTTACAAGATACATGAATCACGAAAAGGAAGTGTTCACTTGTTCCGTTGCCAACACTCGAGACCCGTCAATGACGGCCTCGGTATCAAAGAAATTGAAAGTCGTTGGTGAGCTTGCATTTTTTAGTTCAAAGGAAACCAGACCCGGTTTTGCCCTGCCACCAGAAATTAAAACGGCTTTCCACCCAATTCCCTGAAAAATGATGTTCTATAATTCTCAATAATCCTCAAAAGTTTGGAGGAAAATTTGAAAGCTCCTTTCGAAGTCTGTTAGACGAGATTGCGTGGTCTACGCTTTTAGCGAATTACAATGTAACTGTGGGGAAAGACCACCCACCAAGAACCATACTGTCCGATCTTTGGCACAGGGACTATAAGTTTTTCGTTGATTCATGCATTTATCTTTCAAGATAGACGCCCATGATGCACTAACAGGTGACAGAACGAGATTTGTCTGAAATCATCAAAACAAGGTTTAATATTCTTTTAAGTCATCTCCAATCGAATAAAAGTGTTCAGGTAACATAAAAATGAAAACAACTACAGAAGATTGCATACTTTTTGACGTTCTGTAACGACAGAGAAGCTCCGTCACTGGAACATTTATGAAGTACTTAGGATTTAAAAACCTGCAGTAAAAGAGGAGGCAGTGTGGCCTAGTGGATTGATTGTCAGTTCACGGGATCGTAGGCTCGAATCGCAATGGAACCCAGGGCTAGACCATGGTCTTTCGCTCCTTAGTTCAGTCTCAATTATACTAAAAATAGTTGCAGGCAATCTGAAACACGTTGTACCAGACGTCCGCATGCCGCTTCGGCGGGTCCATTCGACTGATTACCTGGAACCATTTCTATGCTTTATGAATGTATAGTTAGAACCGACCTAAGGAGCTAGAGACGTGACTCAAGGGTCTAGCAATGTGCCCCAGTGGAACTCGAACTCAGGATCTTGAGAAAAGGAATGGGCACTTACCTTACTAGGCCACACTGTCTCCTGTTGTCGCCGGGTCTACATTGGTGTTTATGTTATCTCTGTTTGGTTATGAATGAAAAATGGACGCAAGTGATTGGTGCAATGAGCCCAGCTGCGAACATCTGATGCAGCGTCCACGAGACAACAGGCACTACTTCTTCGTATGCTTCATTACAGACAGTCGACAAATTTACCTAAGGAACATAGGAAATGAGCACTCAAAAACAGTTGTGGCAATGTTTTTCAAATTACTTTACTTTCCTGGTGTTCACCTATTTTGTCGGACAAAATCAGGAGGGGCGTATCACACCCCATTCTTTTGTTTCACGTTTTATCGTCATTCTAGTCCATGGGAAGTGGTCGAATTGGCTTCAGTGGGAAACGTGCAGTTCAACATGTGGTCTGGGAACGCAGATAAGGATCCGTGAATGCACGAGTCCACCGCCATCTGATAACGGAGGCAACTACTGTCTGGGCCCGAACAAATTTTTCAAAAGCTGTCTCCAGGAAATGCCATGCGATCCCTACAAACAGAGTAAGTAGGCCTATGGACACCCAAGATTAGACTTACTAAAGTACATCGATGAAACAGAAAGAGTCACGAGAACAGACTGCGACCATGACAGAGATGATAACGAGAACGGTAAACTGACGGTGTAACAGAGTCTGTAAAAAATATATTTTACATTTTTATTTTACAGAGTCCGACTACCTGAGGAACCACGTGGTTAACGCCTCCGAGACGAATGTTCTAATTATACTCGTCATTACTATTTGCGCTACGTCGTTCATAGTAATGTTTACCTGGTACTTGCGCGATGCCTATTTAGAGGCTCAAAAAGAAGCCGTGAAAGAGGACATGGGAGAGTTCGATGTCATATTTACGAAGCTTCTCCGATTGGTGCGAATGAGGAAAGTCGAGGAGGGTGGTGACAAAGGAGATTGTGACCGTCAATCCCTAATAGACGAGCTGCGTAGGAACGACGAATGTCCTGTTGTGGGACGGTTCTTAGATGTCTGTGACAGACTGACAGATGAGGAAACCACAAAGCGCCAACGCAACGCGGAGATCACAAAGAAAAGATATTCTATAAATCTGTTGAAACACGAGCTAAACAAGCTGGCGCTGATGATGAGCCTCAGGTCTGAGGACAAGCAAACAATTGAAGACGCGCTACGAACCTATAAGAGTACAGCGACAAAACTAAAGGAACAAGACCAGCAGGATGACTACGATCTACTTGAAAATACTAGAAACATGATCCTTGCACTGTCGCTTAAATCTACCATAGACGAGATGGAAAGGGTCCACGATCTCGAAGGTGTTGAGAGAATGCTGAGTGTCGTGGTGGGAAAGGGCCTGTGCGGCGTCCTCGACGCGTTCAGAACGGCAAAGGAGAGATTGGAAACATTGCGCGCAATGTCAAACGATAGGAAGTTTTTATTGGAATTAAGTAAAACACGAATCAATGAATTCAAATGCTACAGAGACCCGCCGCGAGCAGTTCGCGCCACTCTAATTGCGTCGTTGCTGATTCTGGGAGTAAATGAGAAAGACATGAACAGTTGGCTGAGCTGTATGCAGATTTGTAACAGTAGTAAGGGATTTGATTGGAGACTGAAGAATTTCAGACTTGACCAACTCCGGCCAACAGTTGCAGTCCGTGCTCTGGATATTTTAAATATGTTTTCTCCGGAAGATGTTAAGGTTGTCAGTGAAACTGCCTACCACATTTATAGATGGGCACACACCATCGCTACCCATAGACTGAGTATGAGGAGGGGCAGTGAAAGAAGAAGAAGTTCCCAGTCTGAGAGGTTAGTCAGCATTATAGAAAAGGGCGGCACATGATCACAGACTTATCACTAAGACAGTTCCAAGATTGCTGTGAAAGACACAGTACTTGTAGCTTGAGAACATGCGGACGCAAATGGACACAAGGCTGTATAAGCCACGTGATTCGGTTTATGAATCGTCAGCTGATCCAGTCCTTATTGCAGTGACAATCAGAATTCCATTAATAGTTAGTCATTGATTATATTTCTAATAAACATCACCATGCGTACTGGTACTAATTATAGATGTCAATCTTTCTTAGAGATTATTGTCACCGCTTGAATGGCTATTTGCAGCAGTCCCTTTGAACCAATTTTCGTCATTCATAATGGTCAAGAGACATTATATCTCACTTTGGCAAGTATATCAGAATTGTAGTTTGGATCTCAATGCCCAATTGCATGAAACAGCCCCAATTAGGGACACAATAAGGTCCCTAAATACACTGAGTATTTATGGACTTTTGAAAACACTGGTTGTCTTATTTTAATTTAATTTTTGGCTTTGATACAAATCGAGAGTGAACTCTACCTTGAATTCTCAATATTACCAAAATATGTTGTTGGGATCTTTTCATGCAACGCCCCTAATTTAAGGACTAATTCCCTATTGATTTTCATTGAAGTAAGGGCGCAGTAATTTTAGTTATGTTTTTTAAAAAATGTCAGTAGCCAAAGAGGTTATAATTAAGATAAAACGAAATAAAAAGATTAGATTGTCTAGTAAAGAACGGCACAAATACGGAAAATATTTAGAGAACTTGCTTCAGTCCCTATCTGGAACTCTTTCATGCAACTGGGCACAGGCCTCTCTTTCAAATCAATTGGTATTTCGGGTATGAGATGGCGGTTTCTGTCTACTTTTCTTCTTTGACTACAGAAATATCAAGATAACTGAGTGGGTGTTCCCTAGTAAACGATCAAATTTGATGGAAAATAATTTCACTGATGTGTTGACTAATATGTCATTTAATTGCTAGTTCGATGGAATACTACAAGAGGAAAATTCTGAAATAAATTGCTTAAAATTTTTAAAGCATGCTGTCTGGCCTATACTATACTGTAAATGTCAAACAGCGTGAAGGGTTATAACGTGGTCGAGAGAAAAGGCGGCCTGCTCCACTTTACGGCGTCAAGTTGACTGGCAAACCATTCAAGAGCTTTGGTATATTTTCCAGTCATGATGCGCAAGAAAATGATTTCTTAAAATTTGAACTTACAATTAAATCGCTTAAAAAGTCCCTCAATATCTGCCACAGGATTTCTTTGCTAGGGAGCATAAGTGTAATCAAAACTTTCGCTCTTCCTGAGGGAACAAAAATATACGCTATAATAAAAATTGTGTTTGGTAAGATAAATTTTATTAAAGATTTTCACTTGGCTGTTGTTATATGATCCATTTCAAATCTTTTGTTAAATCTCTTAAAATTGGTTGGTTTAAAAGATTATTATTAACCACTGACATTGCCTGAAAACTATTCTGACGTCAAGTGAAATATTTTCAAGTATTTTGTTTTTATTCTGGTAGATCATGTTACCGAACTTTATCCAAAAAATAGAACGAAAGTAAACGCTATAATAAAAATTGTGTTTGGTAAGATAAACTCCTCTGAATTAAAAAAATATGACTGTAAATTCGTATGAAAATGATGGTTTGTCTGTTTCTGTTGTAAATATTATGTTCAAGTCACTAGTAGAGTGGAAACAGTGCAGTTTTTAAGTATTTTCAAACTATGTTTTCAAAACATATGAGGGTAGTCTGATCTTAAAATCAACTTATAGTTACTTGTTGTCTCTTGTCAATCTTGATATCTTTTACCATGACATATCGATTGTTTAGGAAGAAATTATACACCACTTACATAAGGACAAAGCCACTGAAAATCAAATAGTGCGGAACAACAAAAACATCTTGATGGGTGGGGGGGTTGTATTTTTAACAGTTTTTATGAGATAAGCATCTTTTTTGTGAAGGATCTTTAAGGTTTTGAAAACAATTTCCTGATCTGGGAGATACTGAAAAAGGCTATGTATAAGGCAAACCGGATTAATTAAGCTGCTTCAAGAGGTGCCATAAAGGTGAAAACCGAGCCTCCCAGGTCAAAGCGCGCAATTTCTTTTCAGTTAAATAAAATAACTACACGATTTTCCAGAAATATGTTGTTTTTCAAAACAGTTTTGCCTCCGGATATTGAATACAGCTGAATTAATATTTACCTTAGGCATCAAAGTCAAAATTTACATTCTTCCGCACTAACTGTTGTTGCTTGGTTCCTTATTTTAAAACTTTCAAATATTATATAACTATCTTCGCAGAAAGATTTATATAGAAAGTGTTCTGAAAAAGATGCGATTAATTATTGGGTACACATGTGCATCTTGTGTAACGTTTATCATTATATTTGTGCAATAACTGTGATTTCGTGAGACTTTTACGGTAAGAGATTCAGAAACTCTTACTCTTCTTAAATGCAAAACGCGACTTAAACTTCAATTAAATGTTATTTTTAAGGCGTTGTTAAGTAGTTGTCAGTATTTCATTTATAACTGCTGTAAAGACTAGACTAACACACCTACTCAAGTGCTCTCGTCATTATAGGTCTCGTCCCCACAATGTCTGTAATGATTAAGTGCGGCTTAGTGTTCGTGGTCCCCCCCACCAGAGCCAAGGTGGGCTGTCGAATTGTGCCTCCCTACCCAATAATTTATGCCTTACTTCGGACCTGGACAATCATTTTTGTTGGTGTAGAAAAGCGCGCAGTTTTGGGACAGGAGAAGAATCCTATTTGACGCCCTCTCCAGTCGCCTCTGTAGGCAACTCGACCGGTTTGCGTACCGCCCTGCCAGGCCATTGATCAAAGACGACATGCTGCTGTAGTTAATTACATCGCCTCAAGCTGCTGATGTTATCGTTCTCCATCATAAACACACTGGTGAATAGTCAGTAATTTTTTTCGGTTTTGGAAGTTTCATATAAAGAATTTCTGTGACTCAAAAGCAGAGTAGGTTTGTGAATTTTGAAAATTAAAGAAGAAATGTGACTTCTACAACCTAGAAGTTTGCACAATGTTGCCGTTCATTGAACGCTCCTGGGAGCAAGAGCTATGTATATTTATCTCTTGGCTGGGAGTGCTCCCATACCACCAAACGGCTTGAGTTACGTCAATCTAGGTACACTGTATAGGCCATGCAGTCGGCGCTGACGGGACACGGTCTTTGCAAAATTAGATTAGTTCATTACTCGACATATTCCTACACTACGGTTATTTTCGTTTTATTCCTTTTGTGACAGAACATTAATTTTGCTTATTTTTTGTTGTGTGCAAGAGCAGTCGTCGCTGGCCGAACGGGGCGCCACGGGGTATATCTGTGGTGAACCACCCCGAGCTGGCTTTACTGGTGACAACTTTCGCCAAGGGGTTCTCCTTAACAAAAATTCCTCGTCAAAGTCTTCGGAGTTCAGGTACACACAGACACAGATATTGCACGTCCAAAGCACAGGCGTCCTCAGCTTCTGATCGTCCCCAATGTAGTGTATTGGGGACGATCAGAAGCTGAGGACGCCTGTGGTCCAAACCGCCTTGACTTACTTAAATTCCACTTCAGCTCTTCGGTGGCTGTCTGAACCCCAGACACTCTCGAAACTAAGTTCAACTATCTTTATTAACAATAAAAAGCACAATATTCCATTCAAACCAGTTTCCGAATTCGCAGATTCACTCGAACCAAAAGGCACGTCTTTCCTCTAACACAGCCAGAACGAAGAGGCTGACCTGAACACGAGGGTTCAGCAGACAAACCGAACATCACCAGCAGGCCCTGATTGGCCTAAACAACAGACCAATTGGCCACAAGAGGGGTTCAAGTAACAACCAATTAAGGAATCATAACAAACCTGACGTAAAAGGTCAAAGGTCACATACCTGTCAGTCCCAGTGTCATGCATGACATCACTTTGCTATTATCCGGGAACACCTATGATGTTACTGATATTGCCTTTGCACACTAATAATTTGGAACTCATCTGGTCTCGATTATTAGACTTGGTAATCTTTTAGTATAAAATTGCAGCGACGAGTTTGAAGGCAATTAGTTAGGTCCATGTCACATTTGGTGGACCATGACTTACTCCTACGTAATTGGGGTGAATGTACATAAAGGCTGTGGTGTTGGTGGTATCCCCCGCTGGGCTGCCCTGCTGTCGTTGGTGCTAGTGCAGCCCAAACGGATGCCTGCGCGAAACTGATTTGATGCACTTCAGTTTGGCGTGTGTTGGGGAGCCAAATTGATGCCTGCGACAAACTAAAGCTACCGTAAGTTCCCAATACTGCCAATTGTTTATATGTTTTATTCTTTTTTTCTTAACAGTTATATGATAGGTTGAATTTGACTAAATGCATCGAACATTTTTAGTGCAGTTATTTTTATTGTGGCAATTTTTTTGTTCAAAATGTGTTGACTTTGTAGAAACTTTATCCTTTTTACGAAAATACTCTTCCTACCTCGATTGGTGTTGCCAAATATTACTTATTTTTCCTTAATTCTCAAGCGGTCCGAGTCAGTTGATTGTGTTGAAAGTGCCTTGAGTCAAGTTGAGTGTGTCGAATGTGGGTCGCTTGACAGTATAGTCCAAAACCTCACCTGAATTGGCAATAAATTACTGGAATCAAAGCATAGTGAAAAAAGGAACGTATGGACTGTACTGTGGTTGAAAATCGGCAATAAAATAACAAAACAACAGCTTTTCAAGGACTGGAACATTGCGGCTGGTTTAACCGATCTCGTTACTTTCTGCTAGTGTCAATCTACGAGACTCACTGATTCACTTCAATGAAACACTACTGAGGCATGTGACCCAAGTTCGACACATGCACCAATCTCTTATTTTTTCAACTTTTTTCATCTGTAACTTAATTTTAATTAAAGAATTACAAGTAGGTTTATAGCTAATGTATTCAACTTGAAAAATATTAAAAGAAGCAATGCCTTTGCTTTTATTTCGATTGAAGCTGGTGCATTATTTTGAACTTTTTTATTTCAATCAGCGTACTGGAAAAGTGTGCAGAAATTTGTCAAACAATGGGGGTCTTGGCGATTCCGTAAAGTTCTTAACTTTTCTTTATTAGCTGGTAAGACATGAAAGTTGATGACCAAACACTATATTCAATTACTCCGAAATCAATTCCTCAGTTATTCAAAAAAGTCAAGTTGAGTGACCAACTTTCAACATGATTCGAATTCGACATAATGGCTGCATCAGAACTGAAATTGACGACAATGATTGCGGCATGGTGCATTATAGTCTCACAGGACACTTTCCAGATGTGATTAATCCATATGACTTGCATAAGTGAGCACTCATTGTTGTCAATTTTGTAATCTGTTGACCATAAACCACCTGCAGTTATGTGGGAACTGAGGTAGCTTCAGTTTGGTGCAGGCATTAGTTTGGCTCATCAACCCATGCCAAATGGTTTGGCATGGTGTGGTGTATAGTGCATGGGCACATGGTCGTAGTGGAGGATTAAATGCACAAAGCAACATGGCCCATGGCCAAAATGCAGCAAATGCTCAATTTCGCCAACTTGTACAAGTTTCCAAATGGCTCGTATTTTCAGTTATTGTTTACAATCCGACTTTATTAACAAGTCCTGGTTGGCCAAACGCACGTCCAGGACTCCTGTTTAAATGTCCCACGTCCAGTTTTAAGATCCTGCGACTGGTTTAAAAAAATAGGGACCAGTTTGTAAAAAAGGCGTTGTCATCGTTAAGAAGGCCTTCACTGGTTCAAATTACACTTGACAGCAACTGGCCACTAACTGGTCCCGTGTCAAAACCCTAATCACCGATCTCACTCTAGCGGCAGACCGGGCCGTTAGTCTATTGATGGTATAACACGGGTTGTAAATAATCTCTCAATCATCTTTTCGATTCATCTCGACCAAGCAGTCATAGTCAATTGAATTAAAACAAAGGCCCAGGGCCACTTATAAGCCTACTCTACTACCTGCTTAGTGGAGGTGCAATCCGGCACCTTTTCATATTTTTTTTGTGTTCGGCGGATAACTGATCATAATAACCCATTGAAAATAAGTAGGCCTATGTCTCAGTGGGTAGTTCTGCTAAGTCTAACTAGTCAGCAAAGACACCACAGCGGCCGTCTTTTGGGTAGACAGTGAATCTTTTGGGTGGTCAGAATTTTTTTTCGTTGTACATTTTTCAGTATTCCGTGGGCCCCACGCCACTGGTCTGACTTACCGACACCAGTCTCAACCTTTGCATGGAAGCGATTTTGATGACTCTCATTGGTTGTTGTTTGTGCATTTCATACTTAGATGAATATTATTGAATACTTTTGGTGCCACCAGCCCATCAAGATTGTCTGAGTTCATCTCATTGCCTTATAACGAGTTTTGTTGGAAGCATAAGCATTATATCTGTTGCACATATTCCCTCTGAAAATCTGCCAAGCCGTTCACAAGTCAACTTCAGTAGCATCCATGCACGACGTTTGCAGTTTCGGGGAGTAATTCTGAGATTTGGGACAGCCAGTGACGTCACAGAGAAAACATAGAAACGGCTATCAAGACATAAAAATGCGACTGGCTTTACAAAGGCACTTCACTTGGACTCTCGTTTTGTGGGAAAGGTTTACCTTTATCTTAAGACTTTTTGGACGTTGTCGACATTGACATCACAAGTATTGAGTAAAATATTTCCCCACATTGTTTCAAACACAACTGTGTAGACTTCCATTTCAAAGTCATTGAGTAAACAAATGGGTTATGGGATATGTATGTAAATACGGTAAGTCCACTTTTTAACAATAAAAAGTTGGACAAACAGTTATTTGTTTGCACTGCTGTGCATTACTGTTGAAGTGCATGGGTAAAAATAAGGTGCACACTAGCTTATGTAGACTACCGCGGGGTTCCGGCATGTTTGTTGCTGTTTAGATATTCAGATGTGGAGAACACTGTACTCATACCAATACATTATGGCTTTTTATTAATATAGTCAGTGATTTTTCCAAGGCGTACATTTGCCACGCTAGTTTTGAGTGGCTGCCACTTTAAAAGTGAGACTCCTCTCATCAGGAATGATAAAGTTTGTTTATTTTGTTAATGTAAATTTACAATGAGGGTAGCCCCATCAATTCACACTGCTTTCCATGGGGGCCCTCAATAAAAACATACAAAGACAGTAAGACAAACTATCAGACAATATTTAAATAATCGGTGAAGAATAAGAAATTAACTTGGAAAGACTGATGAAACAAAATGGATATTAAAATATGATCAATAGAAGATAATAAAAGTAAAACAAGATAATTAAATAAAATATAAATATTTAATAAAACAGTCAATAAATAATTAATAAAAGTAAGACATCTTATATATATACACACATATATACACTTCAACACATATACATATGTACACAAAACGTACCAAGAGTGGCGTACATGAAGTAATATCTCACGAGACATTATTCCCGGTATCGACCTAGACCGAATATCCCATGCGCTTCGAATCCCTAAGTTTCTTGCATTTTTTCAGCAGAGTTTTCAAATACTTCACCCAGACTATTCACATGGCGGATCACATCCTATATGTATGTACTTGCGCATTAGGTTGCAAGTTTTCTCTTGAAAAAGAAACACTTTTAAAAGTAACGATTTATTTCTTGAAAAGAGGTAGCAAAGATGAAAACAACGGCAACTGAGCAGTGAACTTGTAACATCTCCTGGAAATAGTTAAAAAACAACAATATTTGATATTTTAATTTCCTAGGAATCGGCTCCTGAGTTGCAGTCGATATACTATTCAGCAGTTGAAAACTGAGACATAAGTGTCTTATAATTAACGGTTTTGTTCCAGATTTTACGTTTAGGGCCTGGTTGCATGTCGAGTGTTAGTTACACGGTTGCAACTGTGTTACTTTAAACTATATTCAGAAAGTTTGATGATCGAACCGGCTGAAGACATCGAGTCGACATTGACCTACCTTTTGAACATTCCATGTCCGAGGTCGCTGTTAAAGTAGTGCGGGAGGTGAATATGGAAAACTTTATTTCATGGCCGTATTTCCCTCGACAGATTCAACGCGCGTAGTATAAACATACATATTAAGTACTTACATATGTACATATACATACATACATACATACTTACAAATATATATACGTACATACATACATACACACAAATACACAACTACATACACATAAATGCACACGTATATACGTATGAATAAAAAATAGCCTGGTCTGGGGATATTGACTGTAAGTTTGCTAGACAGAACACATCTACATGTAGTTAAATTGATTTCTCATAATTCTTTTAAAGGTTATTAAGGGTGATGCAGATTTGGCGCACTTCAATTTGTTAACCTCGACTAGACAAAATTATATGTATTTTCAAATTCGTCGGCTGGAAACTAATGGATGCTCTTCTCTGTTCAAATGTTCTGATTCCATAGCAGTAGAAAATGTCATTGCAAGTGTCCTGGGTTGTTTGAAAGTTTATAGCAAAGATGACATCGTTAAGTGTTAGCAAACAGTACCAGTAGTTGTTTTCAAGACTGGTCTGAAAACTATTGTCCAAGTGAACTGCATACCATGTGCTAAGTGCAAATGATAGTGAATTTTTCGATTTCAGATATTGGGATGGATGAAGAAGAATGCTGTGAGTTGGAATTGAAACACAATATCACTGACAGAAGTTTCAATGATTCAGTTTCATCTGAGTTGTGTAAGAATTCCTTTGATAGTCTGAACGTTTCTTGCACTCAGGAATGTGATGAAGTTGACATTGTTGGCAGTGTTGAGGAGGACAGCGGAGAAGGATCCTGTATCAAACAAGAAAAAGATGAGGCCCAGGCTGATCATGAGGAAGTTGGATATCTTGTGGCTGACAATGTGTTTGTGCCTACAGTGTTTAGACTGGAGTGTGACGACGACAAATTCATGCCACATGATGCTGTTTCTGATACCCATGTGACTAGTGGTGAGAGTAACGTAGTCAAACAAACGAGAATGCATGCTGCTAAGAAACTGGCGAAGTGTAAAGTATGTGGAGAGTCATTTAAGGGAAACCGCGAACTTGCTAAACACTCTAAGACAATGCATAAAAGTGAAAAAACACACAAATGCACTGTGTGTGGAAAGTCTTTTACCCGAAATGCCAATCTTGTTTGGCACATGAGGAGACACGCAGGTAAGAAACCATAAAGGAGCGATCTATGTGTGGCAAAGTCCCATGTTACAAGTAGTCAACCAGATAGCCAGTATGTATCCTTACTTTTATTGGAACGCAGTGTTCCACCTTGTTTGAGGTGTTTAAAAAGCCAATTTTGGTCTGCCTAAGTTTTGTCAGTCTCGAGAAATCATTTGTTGCCCTTAAATTAAAATTTTTGGTGTTTGTAATGCCCTCCTGGCAGGGACTCATCTTGGATTTGAAAAGTGGGGTCCAAATTCACCAGATTGACTCTAGTCTTAGGCTGGAATTCTGTCTGAGGTCACCTTGTTGTCACAGAACAGAAGATATTCTCTCGAAAAACGTTGCAGCCAGCATTTGCTAATGGTCACTGTGACATTTAAATTGAAAATGGACAACAATATTTTGTGATCTCGATTTATGTTGGCATCCAGCTTAAACAATGACTTGTAGGTTTCAATAAAATCTATGAATGAGTAATGTTAAAATTCTTTGTTACCGAACAAGCTATAGGTTTTCTCTCTTTTCTGTTGGTTCTAGCCATCATTTTTTAGAACTGCCCATGCTGGTAACATTGGCTAGATGAGACCCTGCCTTGTGGCATTTACAATAAAATATTTTTAATTATTATTTACACCAATTAGAGTAAATGATGGTATTAAAAACATGCACATTTTGTACTTACAGAGTTCATTTTTTTTCACTGCAAAAGTATTATTTAGTATATCATGTTTGAGGGATGGACATAATAGAACTCAAATCTGAATACTGAATCTTTTCAATAGGCATGGAAATGAAAAAGACAACCTTTCATAAAAATCTGATTGTGAAAGTGTCACACAAGTGAGTGGTAAATCATGTATGTACATGTACCACCATTGTATGAGTGGCTTGGCATTGGTAATCGTGACGTCTAACATTAAAACAAGTCCATTTAGGAGTAACACTGCCATCCGGGCTTCTTCTTGACATTTTTCAAGAAACGACTTCGAAATTTTAGTCCTTTAGATCAAAGACCATTTGGAGTAAAGGCTGAAAAATTGTATGTCTTCCATAGAAATTTCCCGAGACTTTCATACAATTACCTCAAGGATTTTAGTTCTTCCCTAGGAGAACGTGGTTTGAAGAAAATTCACTAGTAAAAAACGGAAATCACTATTTCCGAAAGACTGCTTGTATGTAAAATGTGCATTCAATTGCAGCTTAAACACTGTAACCATGACATTGAAGGCCCATGAGCCAAACTTAAGGTAAAAGAATACCTTTCACACCATTTCAGCCATGTTTTTCTGTGACAGGAAGTCTTTAGCTTTTAATGCATGAAAACTTGCCAAAATACGCTTTCAATGCTGCGTGCCAGTAAACTTTCTATAATGATTAGTTGCCCGGGACAGTAATTCAATGGAAGCTTTACTATAATACATGCGCAGACACAGAATCTAAAGGTCATGGAACAGAGACACAAAGGATGAAAAGAGCAAGTGTTCATCCTGCCACTCTGCAAGAATCTGAAAAGCGACAACGAATCCTCGAGTCCGAAAAGCAGTATCACCAACAAACCATTTGCTTAGGGGAAGTGTTCGGAAGGTGGGAAGCATTGCGGACAAGACTGAATATTCCAGCTCAAAAGGATTTTGCACGGCTTTTAGTGGAACAGTAAGTTAGAACTCAACTTGCAGTTACAATCTTCATCAGTTATACTAATTGTTTTTAAAATTTGCAAGGACTTAAAGATACTGGGTTTCTTATTGGCAATCCTGAACTGCCTGTTGTCTGCTTCATATTGTTGGGACAACTGATCTAAGCTGGTCTAGTCCAGTTTTTGCCCTTCGATTTATTACCTGAGGTTGAGATTGATTTCAACAGAGTTAAGTAATCAGAAAAGAGTTGCCCGTGGCATGCGGGTCACAAAGTAGAGTTTGGTGGGGACGTGCTACCAACTAAGGGAAATTATTGTGTAAAATCACCTTAGTAGAGGCAAGACTCAAACACAGGACTTAATATACTTCAGAGTCTGCCAAAGAGCAGTTGCTCATTGCAGATTCACCATTTTTATGCGCCCACATAATGTGGACGCATTATGCCGTCATCTCTGTCCGTCCGTCTGTCCGTCCGTCCGTCCGTCTGGGTGGCGTCCGTCCGGCGTCTGGCGTCTGGCGTCCGCTGCTCTATCTCCAAAACCCTTTGACATACGTTCATGAAATTTGGCACATATGTTCCATTCATGAATGGGACGGCACGTGCGAACTTTCGGACGGATCCGACTACCGGTGTGCCCCCTAGTGGCAATTTTAGTTTTTTACGCTTACCTTTGTATCTTCAAAAGTCCTGAACGGATTTTCATGAAATTTGGTATGTAGGCACCTATTAGTGAGATGACGCTATCCTACTGTTTTCAGATGGATTCGACGTAGTTTGCGCCACCTAGTGGCCATTTTTACTGTTTTCGAGTCTGTATTTTTGCGTCCACCCCTCTATCAACCAAACCGCTCAAAGGATGATTGTGAAAATTGGCGTGTATGTGCTTACTATAAGGAAGACAGCTGACAATGATTTTCAGACGATTTGGACTACTGTGGCGCCTCCTAGTGGCAGTTTTGTTTTTTTGCGCCCATGGCTGTATCTCCCAAACCGTTTGCAGGATCTTTACTAAATTTAGCAAGTGTATTTATGTGATGTTGACAACGGACGATGACGACTTTAGGATGATTCTGATTACCGGTATGCCTCTAGTGGCAATTTTAGTATTTGCCTCTAGTGGCAATTTTAGTATTTTACATTGACCTCTGTATTTTCATAGGTCTTCAGGTGTATACTTTGTGTTACTTCGTGACTGTGAAGGAAAAGTTCCAAGTAGAAATTTGTTTCTGGCATTCTAATGCTGTGCTAATCTCGTATTTGTAAATTTGTTTTTAATTCTATGTTTCTGTGGTGCTTTAAGCAACTGGTGTATAGGATGTGCTTGTATTATGAAGATTACTCACATTTTGCCCCTAGCCTATTGAGGAGACAATGACCATGACTTTCCATTTTGCAAAGTATGCCCTCTACTGGCCACTTAATGGTACCAATAAACAACCCTAGAAGGATACCGTATGCGGTGCAATTGTGGGCGCATTTCAACGCTCCGCGTTGCTCTTGTATTGTGATGTTGCAGTATCCTCACAGTGGATATTTTGCGCCCTGCCGTTGTAGATGATAAATGAAAGATGTGACAACCGTGGACGTATTATCTCCCTTTTCCCATTCCATCTTGTGCCACAATTTTGAATGTTTGACGGTGTCTTCCTACCCATTTATGTAGAAAAGCACCTCTGGACATGCTGAATACATTCAGTCCCTACTGGGCAAGGGTGATATAAATGATTTCAATTACGAGACATTGGGGTGAGAATGATTGTGCCCATCTAATTTTACTTTCATTCAGATCACCAGTCTCCCTCACCTGTCTATGCCAAGAGTTTTATTATGACCACTGTTGGCTTAGTGAGTAATAGTCATGGTCAACAAAACTATACTTGAGAATGTCCAAATAGTTTGTTTTGTTTTTTCAGTTATGAAAGCACTGAGCAACAGTAAGTTGAATTCTCTTATTCCATTAACTTTTAGAAGTAAGAATAGTTGTGACAACCTCAAGTGTTGGGTTATTCGTAGTCTCTTTTTTCTTTTTATTTCCGTTTTATGCTCTGCAGGTTGGGAAGAATGTCCAAGGGTTGTATGGTTACTCTCAGCCTACTTGGTTAAAGCAAACACCTGGGCCCAGGGTACATTCTCTGAACTTAGACTTTACCCACACTCAAACAATGAAAATTAGCTAGTGAAGGCACATTAGTCAATACAGATTTTTAAGTTTATTCGTGCTGTGCAACTGATCAATTTTGGAGCACAGAGATTAGAATCTGTGAGCCTGGCTCTTTTGTATAAACATTGCAATATAAGCCTGATATATTTCCTGCTGCATAAGTCTATTTCTCTGCTACAAATTGACCATTAAACTTAAAGGCGAAGGCAACCTATTTTCATGTCATTTTTAGCAAAAATAGGGTTCACTGGTTATCCCAGACATATTTTTCACTTATTTACAGCTTTTCATAATTTAATTAATTACTCGTCGTCTACTCCGGAAGTGACGTTTTGGGAGGCAAGAATTTCGCGCCAATTTCTTTTCATACAGTCTGACTGTGAGAGCAGTCAAGTCAGTCATTGTTCTACCTCGGTTGTGATGATTTCGGTCGTTGTTTGCTTTTGTTTACGAGTCAGTCAACATGCCACGTTGTTGTTGCCTACCGAGATGTACTCATTATCGTCTCACGTACAGAGGAAGAACTGTCCCACTTGCATGAGTGTCCCGTGACTCTCCTAGTGGATGGTGACTTGAGCACCCAAACTGCTTACATCCCGCCGTGCGACTCCCTCGTCACACACCTGGCACCTTCCAAGTAGCTCCAATACAAGTCCACTATAAACTTATCAAACTTAGGCTCACCGATCCGTTCATTGGATGACGAACTGTCCTTTTCACTGGGTGTCAAACTGGGCCTGTATTCACTCCCACTACTCAACATCACTGCAGGGTTGCTTACAGGCTCTGGGCTAGATACAACAGCACACGGGGAATCACTGCTATTTCGTGGCATTGCACGCTATTGGTTACGTTTGGAGGCATGGGTGACAGTAGAGGAAGTGCCTCCAGTCACTGTTTATAGTGGCCACAGCTTGCGAGGCTTCTTGCTTCAAAAACGCACTTCTCGGGGGTGGCGACGGGGAACTGCCAGGAATCAACAGCGACGGTATGGAACCCTTCTTCAGGCGTTGTTTCGCAGGAACCTTCATCAATTCAGCATACATATCTCTGTCGTAATCTGACGGATGAAAATGCTTGCCACTGCTTTGTACGTTGCGTGAACGGGTAGCGCTGCGTTCTTCACACGAACAAGCTAGCCAAGTACGGCGAAGTGTGTCATCCTTCGAAAAGCGATGCAAGGTACCCAAAGTGCGTGTGAGGCAATAATGAGTACATCCTGGTACGCAGCAACAGCGCGGCATGTTGACTGACTTGTAAACAAAAGCAAACGAGGACCGAACTTATCACATCCGAGGTAGAACAATGATTGACTTGACAGCTCTCACAGTCTGACTGTATGCAAAGAAATTGGCGCGAAATTCTTGCCTCCCAAAACGTCACTTCCGGGGTAGAGGACGAGAAATTAATTAAATTACGAAAAACTGTAATTAAGTGAAAAATATGTCTGGGATAATCATCATACCTTATTTTTGCTAAAAGTGACGTGAAAAAAGGTTGCCTTCGCCTTTAACGGTATGGCAAATTGACATGAAGTACTTTTTAAGTCTCGTGAATGCTCCTGATAAAATGGGTCAAAGTGGAATCATTAAAATCATTCTTCATTATGATTATGTACTTGTAGAATGAGTGGTTCAGACAACTCTCCTAGTGAAACTGTTTTGGAGGAGCCTGAAGAAACATTGAGGTATTGTTGAAGTTAATTTCTTTAACCCTTGTCTTGCCGATGGCGAGTTCAGCCAATTATTCTGCTCACGGCTGTGAACTAGCCTTTGATAAACTGCAGTTGTCTACTCTCACCCCAGGCCACTCGAGTTTTTCATACAGGAATTGGTGCATTTCACAGTATGTGTTTGGTAAGGGATGTAACATTTTTGACATTTTAATCTTTATAATTAACAAATCAATTAGTATATGAAAATGGTTTTAACATCAGTGTGTGGCTTAGTAAAAGTTAGGGGTAGCAATTGCAATCATCTTAATTGTGGTACTAGGCATTACATAAATGGACACCGTGATTTTCAAAATTGGGCATTTACTCAAAAGTCTACTCTCCCTGTAACACATTTGGATTGAAGTATACATTTTTGAAAGCACTTATATCAAGTTTTAAGGTATAGTTTTCATAAATTGGGAGCTGTAACCCTTGATCCTTGTTCAAATTGGTGCATCTGGTTCTAATGTAGACAACAACCAGATGCTCAATTTGAACAGGGATCAAGGGTTACAGCTCCCAGCAGTGTATGGCCTCATTCTAAAACCAGGTCAACCTGACATAGGAAATCCAGTTAATGGCCAAGGCCCTAAAAGAGAGGGCGTAAATGTCTGACTCAGAAGAATTTTATGCTTTTTAGTTAGTGATTTAGCCATTTAACATCATATCATCGGAGAGCCATGAAAAACCTTTTTTATCACAAAAGTTGCATAACATTGGTTAGGTTTGTATCATACATCAGCCATTTCTGTGCTGTAAGACTTGTGATGTTATCAATCATGTAAACTATGTTTTTCCTACGTGTCAGCCAACCAGTGTCTTAGGGGTTTATGGAGGGAGATGACAATGACAAACGTTTCCTGCAATTGTTATTAGGCGTTACAAATCATGCAATTCTGTTTACAAGTTTACTGTGAATTTTTGTGTTTTTTTCACAGCTGCTTTGAAGTGATTCACCAGTGGCCTTGGCAGCCAAACATCAAATCAAGCTAGTTCTCTTAAATTATGGCATTGACTGAGTCACTTGGAAGTCTTTTAACAATTTATATGACTATGAAAAATTTAAAATTTTCCATTCTCATAAATGATGTGTCCAAATGAATTCTGCTCCAATATTATTACGTACAAAAAACTATTATAAAAAAACTGTCACGTTCGTTGCCGCAAATTACACGAATGTAGAATAAAATGCCAATAAAAGCATAATTCTGAAAAATGAAGTTAACAACTTACATTATCTCGCGTAACTTCAATATTTATAGACACCTTAGTGCTAAAATATCTGTGTTAGTATTGATTCTAACATTTTCAGTCCCATGGACCAAATACATAAAAATGCATCAATTCCGAAAGTCCCATATGCTGTTTAGATATGCTGGCCTGCACATTCTCTTGTTAAGTTTCCTCTTGACATTGATGATTTACACCAGTTGAAATGTTTTGGAGGAATTGTTTCCAATTTATTTTGTTACCTAGGAGATAATGCTTACTAGCTCTTTCTCAGCTTGCTTTATTCCATTTTCCATAACAAACATTAAACAAGTTATTTGTTGATTTTTGAAAGTGTGGTGACAGAGTTGGCAACGGTTGAAGCAGGACATGGGAGGACGACTTTGGACCAGTTTCTGGAGGAAGTTGCTATGAATTCTGACAGTGATAATGACTATGATTTAGCGCCTGAAAGTGACTGTGATAGTGATGGGGAAAGTAACAATAACACGGATACTAACGATGATTCAAGCGATTCTGACCCCTCTGCTGTACTGGATGAGGTGCCAATAACTCGTGCATTACTTGACAGTGCATACGATGATACTTGGCTCACACCCTTCACCCACAACACTGGGCCTCTTAAACACAATGAAAATTCGTCCGAACTAGATGTTTTCTGTGACTTTTTCACAAACGAAGTGTTTAATATTATGACCAGCGAAACGAACCGATACGCGAGTCAGTTTATCCAGAAAGCTGGTGGTATGGATGGACTCAAAGCTCATTCAAGGATAAAGAGGTGGGTCGATGTTGATGTTTCGGAGATGAGGGCATTTGTTGCCATTTTGATACTGATGGGAATTGACTGCCGCGCAAATTATGAGCTATACTGGACAACAGACGGTTTCCTGGAGATGACCGGTTTCAGGAGTATCATGTCTCGAGATCGTTTCTTGTTGATTCTACAATTTTTTCACTTTGTAGACAATTCTAACACACTGTCACGAGGACACCCTCAGCATGATCGAATTTTTAAGGTGCGGTCCCTCATTAATATCCTTGTACCTGCATGGCAAGCAGCATTTCATCCTGGTCGCGAGGTGTATGTAGACCAAAGTATTATACCTTCTAAGGATCGGTCTGTCGTGGCACAGTGCTGCCCGAACAAATGTGGCCTCAGTGCCTGGGTGCTTGCGGATGCTAGGACTGGGTACACGTGGAACTGGAACTTAAATGTTGGTAAACAGGGCGGTGAAAGTTCCAAGCATGGTGTGATGTACAGAGTCGTCACTGATATTTGTAGACCATTGTATGGTCTGGGTCACCATGTTTACATGGACAATCGCTTCACGTCACCAGTGCTGTTTGACGAGCTCGCACGTCAGAATTGTGGCGCCTGTGGAACTCTAAATGTTAACTGCAAGAAAGTGCCTGGTGCTGTGAAGGAAGCTCAGGGAATGGTCAAAAAGGGTGATCCGGCAACAGTTGTTCGCAGTGGTAAAAAAATGTACGTTGTCTGGAAGGGTGAGCGTACTGTAAATGTTGTGTCTACAGTACATGACACAAGTACCTTCACAAAACGTGTGCGTGCCCGCAGTGAAGCTGACAGCCACAATAAGATTATAAAACCGTGTGCAATAGAACTGTTTACCAAGTACATGGGCGGTGTAGACATTGGTGAACACCATGTGTGGTCCTTCGTATCCCTGCACCAGTCTATGAAGTGGTGGAAGAAGGTTTATGTAGCACTGCAGGAAGTGTCACTCGTCAATGCATTTATAATCTTCCGTAACGCGAGTGGGAACAATATAACACCTTACCGGTTCCGGTTGAATGTGGTGAGAGGGCTATTGGCCGATTACAGTCGAAATCGTATAGTGCTTCGCCCTATTGGGGACGTTCCAAACCGTCTGACACAACATCACTTCATCGAAATCAATCCTACGAGAACGAGTTCTGGTCGCCAGTCATTTCCAGATTGTGCCGTTTGCTCAAACCGGAAGGTGAAGCGACACCAGACCGAATATCAGTGTGAACAGTGTAGAATACCTATGTGTCCCCACCCGTGCTTCAGGCTGTTTCACACCAAGCTTAATTACAAGACTGACTGTGTCAAAGAACTGCATAGAACTTAAGTCATTAGATGGATTTTATATAACTTTGTTAATATTGTGCCTATTGCCATGTTAGTTTTTGTGATCTATCAGAAGTATGGATATTCATAAATAAAGATTAGCAGCTGTATTTTGGGTGTTAGTTGTGATGTTATCATGCATCAAAACTAAAGGTGATAAAATACTCTGAAAGTTTTGTTGTTAGTTAGGACATTTACTCACAAAAAGCAGAGAGTTTTTTTGGAGACAGGCTCTTATTTAAATTACCGGGTAGCTAATTTGGTTGTCTATCTAATAGTCCCACCAACTGATGAGACATTAGTACCATGTTTTATTACCCACACCTGGAGACCGTAGAAACATGAAGGCCTATTCAGATCAGTGATAATAACCTGTCCAATGTATATTCCCTGAAGCCTTTAAGTTCACTTCATGACCAAAATAGCCATATTTCACCAATCGCCATACTGCACAAGCTAAAGGTATTCAGACAGAATGACCCTGGAATTCCACGTGAATACTTGGAGGAAGCTGAATTCATCATTGGGCTGGTATTACTTGTGACTGAGAATGAAGCGGAATTGTCAGGAAGTAAGAATCTTAAGATGGCCATTTTGTAACTGGAATCCCCCCCTCCAAGTAGTGACTACCAGAACTAGTCGTTAGGAACCAATATTTTGCCTTTCATTTTGTCTTGAACTTTGCCTCTGCTACTTTTCCTACTTCTCGGGTGTAGTTTTTGTTGACTGCAAGTGGCAGCTGGGTGTTACATGATGATCCCTCAAGAATATGACATTCATAGAAACTGAAGTTTGGGAGTAAGATACACAATGTAAGTGTGACTTTGTTGTCCACAAAAATTTAGCTCCTGGCCTTAGTTAATAACACTGGGACCAGATGAAAATATGCATTCAACTATTGGGATACCCATTCTTTAGCAACTTCAGAGTAATATGAAAAGATGTTTCAGACAAGATTGTTTTAAACCCCCTCGACCCCCTTGACCAACAACCCTCATGATGCCCACGACCCCCTTCGACCCACGACCTGTGGCAATAGAGCTATTTTTGTACTTTTTACATAATTCATAATCTTATTACGAGGTTGAGTGACTTTCCCATAAGACATACCTACACACGAGTCTGCTCTGGCTCTAGTTTGGTGATTAAAAACAGAAATTGGCATGAGAACATGATCTGAAATAGCGCATTGTCAGCGCACTATCATTGTTATGGGATGTTCCACGAGCAACTACCAATGGCTCAGTTCTATTAAACTTTGGGAGAGAGTACGTTAATGTGAATGTACATAATTTTGCATTTTTATTTGCTCTCTGTTTTATACTTGTTTACAATATACTCCATAAAGTGTTGAAATACTTTTTAGTTAACAGCTTGTTTTAAACTTTATTTACTGATAAAATTACTGTTTTGTCGGTTCCTCACACTCTCCGCAAAAAAGGTTGAATCTGCCATTCACTGAAGAGCAGACGAGACGATTACACTCTGCCGGGAACAGCGTTTGTAACGTTGGTAGATCACATTTGATTTAGGCCAGAACAGAAGCACAAACTTTAAAATCAGCGCGTAAGTAAATAACGACATATCTATTACTCAAAAACATTCTCAAGGAAACAGTTCACAGACTCAAAACAGGCGACACAGGTAGAGAAGAGACTGTACAGGTACACATCAAAATGCATTGTGAGGAGAAAGAGACTAGAAATCAAAACAGTTTGAGCTCTAATGAACTAATGTTTCTATTGAGGTAATGTTCAGCATGGTTCAAACGTATTTCCATGGCCTCCTTCATGATTTGATTTGGTCGCATTGTTCTTTTTACTGGTTTTTGGCTTTCAAACTTGCCGAATCAACTCTTTTATTTGCCAAAAATGGAAAAGCCAGCTGAACTCAAGGCCCAACTCATAATCAGAAGAACTTGTATGTTCAGATTGAGTCAAGCTTGTGTAGATTGGGTCGAGGGGGTTGTTGGTCGAGGAGGTCATGTCCTGAACCTGAAAATTACCAGCACACAGTAATCAAACCTATGACCTTCAAGGGACGAAAAGAGTCTCCAACCACAATACGGTTAGTCGCAACCTTGATCCTGGAGATTTTTAGCCTTGAGCATCTGTTCATTTTACAGTGATTGTTATCAAATTAGGTACTATATAATTTCCTAATAGCACTGGTTTCAGCATAATCGTCATGCAGACAAATAAACTACTTCGCTAAATGACATTTCCGCGAACTCTTTGAAGCGGTGCTGGAAACAGCTGAATGTGTGAGTCTTGAGTTGCCCAAAGGTGAACCAGCACTGCGTTATGGATGTCATTCGGATCCTTTGTTTCGACCACATAGTTTTTAACTAAACAAAAAATGAAAAAAATATTCACAAGAAACGTATTAATCTCACATTCACGAAGCTTTCACATTTCTTGTCATCCAGTATGTTTCAATGGCCTTTTGTAGTTTCATAGCATCTTCAGCATGGCTGATTGGCTTTCAACTTATGCAAAACGTGCCTCAAGTGTTCCAAGACAATAGCTGGTTTCTGCCATCAAGAAGCCTGCTTTGCCATTGACTTAATACTCTGAACGATCCACTTTTGGACGAGGTTGGCTAGTGATGGCTTTTTAATACTCTTAATTTCCAGTATTACATGCTTGTGTATGGAAATCAGTGTCATGTTAGTGCACATACTCCTTGTGTAAATTTGTTACTGGGCTCTGTTACTGAAATTCGGTCTTTTCAGCCTGTTACATAACAAACAGGAAACAGGTAAGTTATCATTATCGATTTCACCTCACTTATTGCCTTGGCAATAAAAATGCTGTATGACTTTTTTATCTTGAAAACTTATTTCTCCCCAGATGAGGATGCAGAGACTGACTCTGGTGACATATTTTCAAGGCGAAGAAATACGGTAATTTGTTCCGCAGATAATAATGTTTTTCTGTTATGGTTTCACCTATTTCCCCCCAAAATTAACTGCTAATTTCCTGTTCCAATTCATTGACTGGGTGTAAAGAATTTCATGACTTCGAATACCGTTCACCTCTTCTCTACTCAACTCCTGGTCTTATTCTTTTTAAGTCTACAATTGAAAGCTTTCAATTTGTATGCTGGTAAGGTCGTCAAAATATGTTCTCAATTAAAGATAACATTCAAGGGAGCATCAAGCGATTATCTTCTGGTTACATTCGGGTTCAAAAATTTCAGAACTGCTAGATGCTAAGTTGTTACATTAAACTTTCAATAACTGTCAATGAAACATTTCAATAGAAATAGTCGACAGTCTTGTTCAATAGAAGGTAAACCAACTACAGTGCAGCAAAGTCAGTCAACAAAGTAACAGCATTATCAGAAAATCTTGAATAATTCAAAAAGTAGAGGTCGTAGCGAAAAATAAGAAACATCTTCCGAAAGCCCATTCAAAACTATTTAACCCACAGTTCTAAAATTCTACAGTAACGTCTTCAATTTATCAATAAGATCCAACGTTCCTGAAAAAAATCATTGTGTGCTCTGCATTCAAGTATCTGCCTTCGGGAACTATGTATTCATAGCATCGGCAAGAAATATATACTGGCACTTATTTTTGGAAGTTTCTAATACGGTAAAAACGTTTGAATTAGTGCAAAGGTCATCTTATTATCAACATGTAATTTCTCTTACAGTTTTAAAGAATTCTTATTGTTTGTCACCTTTGTTAGGGGTCTAAATTTGTGTTGGTACAAAATGGATTGACGGTTTACATTTTTCAGATTAAATTCAGCAACACTGTGAAAACGGTCCGACTTTCTAAGTCGGTGTGTGGTGATTCAAGCTTAATCACTCCAGCAGCACCAGAGAAGCAGCAAAATTTTGCTGCAAATGTTCAGATATTCAGTGCAGATGCTCCGATCTCTCCTTTTGCATCATGTTGGTGACGTAACAGTGTCTCTGTCCACAAACGCAACTAATAAGTGGATGGCGCTAGGCACTTGTCAACGATTTACACATAACAGTAAGGGGTGTTTGAATTGAATTTTGTCTCATATTTCTTTCTTTTGCTAAGCTATTGTGCCTACATTTAGTGGAGAGCCTCCAATTCTTTGATAGTGTGTACTTTCTATAAATCAGGTCTAATTTTTTATGGAGAGTCTACTAAATGCACGGGTATCAATTGGTTGTCAATGATGCCCAGAGGTCTAAACTGGCAAAGAATACAATAAGTTAAAGAAGTTTTGCAAAAATGCATGTATAAGCACCTGAACTTCGATACAATTTATCACATGCACCTAACTTACCACACTATGATTTACACAAATATCGATGTACAGGACGTTTACTTTTACCCAGGGACTCAGCGTCACATTTGTAGTATGTTTTCTGATTGCATGGCATATCGAAGGCGAACACTTAATGGGAAGACTTTATGTAAGAAAAGAACGAAACCAAAGCCAGATTTAGGCAATGATTTAGGAATGACAACTAGCAGGCCAATTATCTCCCAGGCTTCAAAGGATTACTGAAACCTGGCGGAATGGGTTGTCTTAACTTCTGTTGTAGTTGGATGATTTTGGTGATTCAAAAACTAAACATGATCAGCATATTTGGCAAGGAATTCAGAAAGGCTATTGGTTATTGTTCAAATATGTTAGAGAGCCGGCCCTCCAACCATAAATGCCGGAATTAAGTTAATCAGTCATGTAAGATATTGGCTACAGGGGTGATCTTCCCAACTTGTTCTTGGGCTATAGAAGTTAGGAGCAACGTGAAAATTCTGTAATGACATTGTCAGTTTTACTCGTTCATTTTGCTCCTCTGACGAACACTGCTGGATCAACTGCCTGTTTTGACAAAAGTTGTACTCATCTTCCTGGTTAATCTAGCTCAAATACTTGAAAATACTTTATAGAAAGTCTAAAATGGTGGTGTGTCATTCAACTCAGTATTGTGACGAGTTGAGATGTCTACTGTGTGTAATTAGGTCCTATGAATTTTGTTACTGGTGGCTTCCTTATGACCTCTTTTAATGCTGATAAGTCACGTGCATCTAGGACAGAAAAGCTTGAATGTATTTTCAAATGTGTTGTCAAATTTCTTTCAGAAACGGGAGATCAGGAACAGACATGGGATTGTTATAATGATAGCTGCCATGAGCAACCGATGCTATGCACTGGCAGTGCAAATCATGGAAATGTGGCGACGTAACAAATTTGGTAAAAAAGGAAAAATCCATAAAGAAGCAACGCAATACCTGTTCAAGCCTCTAAAGTCATTCAAAGGCGAACAGGCCCAGTATGACCTGATGTATTCTCTAAAGTGTGGGGACATCACCCTAATGGAGTACATGACATCAAAGGTAGTAACTTTAAGTTTCTTTGCAATATTTTTAGTGTTATGTTACAAAGCATTCCTATAAGAACTGCATTGACAAAAAATTACCAAAAGCATTTCAAACTTGTTTGATTCTTTTAAAAATACAATGCATTGTATGGTAACATTCATGAAAATATTATTATTTTGCACTTAATCCTAAATATATATCTTTGTTGTAAAATAACCTTTATTCGAAAATGCTTAATATGTAGGAAATTATCTATTAAAAATTTAATTCTCCACTTAAACATTTTTTAAATCGGGGATCCATTCCGGACTATGTATCCACAGAGAGCGCAGATTTGAATGTGAGAATTACCGTAATCTTCCTGGTGAAAGACCATGTCCCGGTAAAACTGAACTCTCAACTTCTGTATGACTTTCGGTTTTAAAGCCCATTATAAGTACCGTTCAGGTAAGGGCCCATCTCTCACTTTTCTTGATGGCTTGGGTGGAATCCAGGATGTTTACAATAAGTTTGTTTGCATGATACAAACCTCAGCTTATTTTCACTGTATTGTACTATCTCTGAACCAATTTGGCATTGTAACATTCATGGCAACTGTATTGCAGCCTAATGATCAGAACCCTCAAGCAACTGTCCAGGTAAGAAAAATGTGTATACCACGTGTATATGGGTCATGCTTTGGATGAGGCATTATCAGTAAGTAAATATGTATTTTCAATCGACCTACAATCTCGAGAAAAAACCTCATCCTGATAATCCTCAAACCAAATCAAGAGCAATATTGTAGGCAGTGAGTCAAATTTGGCCAAGTTCAAACTGACATTAAATAAAAATTAATCCAGAAAGAATGCCTATGAGTCCCATTTGGAGTGTAGTACAACCAAAAAAGATAAAAACTGTTATGTTGTCTTATTCAGGGATCACTTATTTGGTGTGCAGAGCAAGTAAACCAAAGCAATCAACATCGCTGTTAAATGTCACTGGTGAGCAAAGGCAAGAGACCTATTATGACTCACTGTTATAAGGTTATTGACCAGTTTGTGCTCTTAGCCAAATAACTACAAAAGCTACAATTTAACCCAGTAAAAGTGCATATTTTCTGAAAGTGTAGAAATTGATTTTTGACTTTATACCAATCCCTGATTGATAAGTAATGTGACCATGGGTTTTTCTAGATACATGTATAGTGATTGCCATATATTCTTAATTAATAACTGGTGTCCAGTGAAGGCTCGTTTCAAAATTTTTGGGGTTTACTGCAATTTCTTGGAATTCCGGAATCAATCCAGAAACCGATCATTTCACTAGTATCTTGGATCTTTTAAAGGAAAATACAGAATGATAATCGAGGAATTAAACAATAACGTTCATGTATTTAGTTTTTTGTCTCTTACCACTTATCAAAATTATGTCCAAGGAGCGCATTCATAAACTCAGCATGTGTCTTTTAAGCTTAATTGTGTCACATAACAAAAACACAGCCTTGGGCAATCACTGTGTGCATGCATTTAGCGCCTGCACATGTATCTGAAATAATGCATTTTGACCTACAAAAGTGTTTGGCATATCCCTATGTTCCTCTTGTAATACTGGGTATCCTTTATATGGCAAAGTGTTTGGCATATCCCTATGTTCCTCTTGTAATACTGGTATCCTTTATATGGCAAAGTGTTTGGCATATCCCTATGTTCCTCTTGTAATACTGGGTATCCTTTATATGGCATAAAGATACGTATTAACCTCAACTTAAGTGCATGATCTGGCTCGTGCAAAATATTTTTAAGCACTTTCGTTTGACTGATGTACCAGGACAAAAATTGCCACTCAGAAAACACGTTCTGTTAAGCTCACTTTTGAAATTTTGTTGAACCAGATGCCTAACAGGTTGCAGAAATAGTAAGATATGATGTACCTACATCCGGAGCATCATTTTCAAAATGTTTACTTAGCGTTTAGGCACCCAATTCCAGATAAAGACACAGCTGCAAAGATAGGCGTAATGCACCTAATCATGAGCATGCACGCTAAAAAGTTTTTGTAAAGGAAATGTACATTCATTGCTAAACAACGGTAACAATGCCGTGACTGGTGAATTTTTTTAAAATCTTCTAAGGGAAGTCTCAAAAGCACTGTTTAATTTTACTTTATTATCACTTTGTTTTAGGCGATTGAGCTTTTTCCGTGAAAATCTGAAGTTTATTAATTCCTGGTGCAAAAGTGAAACATTTTAAAAAACAATTTGTAAATGCATAAAACATATTATCGGAAAGTTTCATACAAATTCTACGTTTCCGAGATATGATGGTCCAAAGTTAGACTAGTTTGACCTTTTTGTAGGGTACCAGATAGCTTTAGTAATACTTCAGAACAATAGATATTGCCAATTGAAGGTGTTTTCCAAAGCAATGGGCACATTATTAAAAGTACCGCCAATGTAGTCTTAGGAGTATAACTTCATTTCTACGATGTGATGTTCTGAAAATCGTCATTTTTGTACATTTTCCAGTTATTGATCACTTTTAGCTGCTTTTCCTTCCATGCGCTTCTTAGCAACAAAAAGGATGGTGAGAAATTTTTCAGGCAGATTTTAAAGGATCAGTGGTATGGTCTTCCTGCTGGCTTAATAGAGGGAAAGGAAGCTTTTAATTGAAGTTTGTGCTTTTGTATGTATTTTAAAGACACAGAAATAACAGAATAGTGTCTGGGAAGCTTTATGTAATGAAGATCTTGTATTGAAAGTAACTGGGGGACATTTTTATTGAAGAACATGAGGAAATGCCAGTCAGTGATTGAACAGCAAGGAAAACGGATAGAAACCCTCCTCGATGACTTGAAGCGAGAGACCCTGTACTCAAAAAAGTTGGAAAGGGACAACAATATTCTGAGGAGAAAGGTTTCCAATCTGGAAATGGAAATTACACAGCTCCTAAAGGTAAACTTTCACCGATATTGTTGTTAGCATTTTCTTTGTGCACTGTACAAAAATAGTGTATAGAGTACAAATGGGGTACAAAATTGCACAAAATGGGTTTGGGAGTGAAATGTTTTAAGATCCATTAATGTGGTTTGACTATTACCATCCACGGGCAGTCTGAAAACAAGGAAAAGTAAACAGTATGTGTTACATCAAAAATATGCGGGGAGGAAATGGTATGCACCATTTCAAGGCTCAGATGTTTACATGGTAGCCAAATTTCCCAACTGATGCAAAATATATGGCACCCACATCATTTTAAACCATGCTCACCACTGCTTGCTCAATAAAAAGCTGCCTGCTGTGTCGCATTTGCAAAGCTGTCGTTTCTTTCCTAAAAAGCAAAACAAAAGCTTCCACATTAGTTTTCTGGTAAATTTGTTTACCACATCAGCTCCAAAAAGCTAAAAATAGTCTTACAAATGTATGATACAGCCGTAACTTTTTGTAGTATCAGTTGAGGCACTGCATCACTCTTAGACTTTACTAAGTAGGTATGTTAGAAAGGCAAGAAGAACAAAACACATGAGCCTGCTTTCTGCCCACACCATTTCGAACCTTGCCCTTTTCTGTTTATACAAAAAATAATTATTAAACATCTGCGCCACGGCATCCTTTTAGCAGATATCAGACGTATTTCTGTAATGAAAAACCCAAAAGCTCATCACTCCATCAGTATTGAAAACAACTACAGAACCATGTTGGCCTAACCCAAACAAGATTGAACGGCTATCTTTAATTACTTATTGCTTATCTCACTTGAAATTCCATGCTTTAATTGTTAGATCAAATAAAACTTTCATATCTTCCAAGTACAAGAATAATTATTTTGGTCATTGTAAGAGTTTGGCCCAAATATCAGAATGTCACAAGAATGACATGTTTATGTGATCAGGGTTAATTTTTGTGAACTAGTTAATACGTGAAGTGTCCAGACTTTTGGAAATGCAATATATGCAAAAATCCTAACACCCAAATTTCAGAGTAGTTACGTACCAGGATTCGTTCAGCTTAGTCTTCTGTGTCCAAAATTTTAGAAATTACTCCAAACCATACCTGTGACTGCTGGCAACTCATCGGGACTCAACTTTAACATCCTTCGCCGCAGAGATAACAACTCTTGGGCTGTCTCCGGTGAGTCCATTCTTTGTTGAATGATGTTTAGATAAAAAAAAATTTTTATCAAGACCTGGATGATTTAGCAAGTAATCTTTCTCTGTGACGTTCTGAGCCATTGATCTGTGAAGTTGATTTGGCTTATTCACATTTTTCAATGTTATGGATTGCAGCAAAACATGACAGAGCTACCTGCTGAAGGCCCAAGTGGTGTGAATGAACAGGGCAGCAAGAACATCACTAATGTAAGTAGAACCCCTAGTCTGAGTGTTGCTATGTTATTAAGATTATGCTTAACATTAGAAAAATGGATAAATTTGGCTAACTTCATTACAAAGTATTTTTGAATGGCCCATCAAAATCATTTGAAACTTCAAAATATTATGATTTTGGCACTGTTCTACAAAATGTTCCAATGGGGCTATTCGGTAAATCTACAATAACTAGAGGGCGTGCGCGTACTAGTGGTGATAGATTAACAGCCTCGATTTCACGAGCCCTTTAAATACATGGGGAAATGGCTTGCAGCCATGCCAACTGAATCTGAGATTGCGTAAAAAGGGTGCTTCTATGAGAGGAAGTAAGCACGACCTCATACAAAGGTAAGGTTTGTGATTATTTTAACGATTATTCCATGATTATTCTACCGATGCCTGTTAACTGAGGCACTCGCAGATGTCGACTTCGCGGCAGTCAGTCGCCAGTCAGAGTCTGGTTAATCTCTGTATGTTGTGATATGTGACACGATACTTGACGTAGCAATCGGGATCTTTTCGTACATCAAAGCATTATTATTGTTTGGAATGATTTCTAAAAGTTTATCAGTGACAGTTACATCAATCAATGCTGAAT
>NMRA01000214.1:165315-179254 GCA_002633005.1 Phoronis australis
CTTGACTTCTGTGCATCACGTACCATACACCTCTTATTTTTGGGAGCACTCCCACCCAGGACAATATGAATGATATGTGCTGCTAGCCTACCCGGCATCGGGTGAGTTTCCAAAAAGAAACACTTAGTTCCACTCAATAAAACTGTTATTCAGTGGGGTAACTGGTGGGGATAAAATCACCGAATGATGTTGATACAAACTGATTGCTAAAAACTTACCAAGTAATGTTGTGTAGTCTCCGAATGGAACTGCATAGTCATAGCACACACGGGGCTTCAGCATCCACACACTTTTTGTCAGTTAGTTGACCCTGTTGACCGCAATTGTCCACGAATATAGTAACCTTAGGTCTTTTGGGAATTTGAGGCCACCTGTCGAAGACTTGCACCAGGGAAATTAGCAGTAATAAGGCTTAGCGCGACGACGTATTTTGATAAAAATTCCATCTTTTACCATTTGTTTACATGCAGACAGCCACGCATGCGCAATTCAATCACCACTAGTACAGCAGCGATACCGCGAGGAGAATTCTCCGAATAGCCCCATTTTCGTAGTTTTGCTACGCTGTTTGGATTTAGTTAACTAGATTTGATTAATTTGAAAAAATGTGTATCTGAAATCATCAGTATGAATCATTTACTGTAAAAATTCTTTTGGCACAACATAGTGGACATAAGGAATTAAACCCTATTATGAGCGCTTCACTAATTCTTTTTCTTCTGAGCACCCCCAGAGTCTGAGTTAACTTGTGAGTTTGATTGTAGACAGACTAACGAAGAAATTTTGTTGATAAGTAAGTGTTTACTTGTCACCAAAACCTATACATCTTACAATTCTATAAACAAGAAGCATCCAGAGTTCTTAGAAATATATATAGGAAGTAAGAAGTGTTTGGTAGTCCATGCCTTCTTCCGTCGCAGGACTCAGCTATAAGTTTTCCTCATTTACCGTTTAAATTCCGATTGAAACTAGCTGACAACACCTGCGCATGTCAATCTCCAGAATGGCTCCATTCAGTGTCTTCTATACGTTACTTGAGGAGTATGAGCCTTTTCAAAATCTCCACACTTCAGCAGCCAAAAATTGTCCAAAATCGCTGTGAATACTCCAAAATATTTGACCTCAGTACAGAAACGGGTGCATGACCTGCATTATTAGTTTGTGTATACAATGCTTATACTAAGTGACAGCAGATATGGGAGCATTCAGATAATGTGTGAATACCCACTGTAGGGCCAACATTAAAGAAGATCTCAAACAAGTCTTACAAGTGCAAGATTAACTATTTTATTCAAAGTCAGTTTGGCCCAAACATCAGAATGTCACAAATTACAATGACTAGTCCAAACTCAATAACACATGTTTATGTGATCAGGGTTGCTGTTCATGAACTTGTTAATGTATGAAGTGTCCAGGAAATGCAATATATGCAAAACTCCTATTACTCCCAAATTTCAGAATAAGTAGGATTAATTCAGTTTAGACTTCCGCGTCCAAGGTTTTACAAATTGTCCCAAATTAGATATTTTTTATCAATACCTAGATGATTTAGCAAGTAATCTTTCTCTGTGACGTTCTGAGCCATTGATTTGTAAAGTTGATTTGGCTTATTCACATTTTTCAATGTTATGGATTGCAGCAAAACATGACAGAGCTACCTGCTGAAGGCCCAAGTGGTGTGAATGAACAGGGCAGCAAGAACATCACTAATGTAAGTAGATCCCCTAGTCTGAGTGTTGCTATGTTATTAAGATTATGCTTAACATTAGAAATATAAATAATTTCTTAGCTCCATTCAGTGTCTTCTAAACACTACTTGAGGAGGATGAACCATCTCAAAATCTCCACACTTCAGCAGCCAAAAATTGTCCAAAATCGCTGTGGATACTTCAAAACATTTGACCCCAGTACAGAAACAATTGCATGACCTGCATCATCAGTTTGCGTATACAATACTTATACTAAGTGACAGATACTGGAGTATTCAGATAATGTGTGAATCCCATTGTAGGACTAATGTTTAAAAAGATATCAAGCAATAACTCGCAAGAAATTTTTTAGGATAGTTCTGAAACCCCTTCGATCCCCTCGAACTCCATACCCCTTGACCCATGAACCCCTTGACCCACAAGCCCTCAACCCCACGACCCACAAGCCATCGACCCCACAACCCAAACTCTCTTGACCCAGTCCAAACAAGCTAAACTCGATCTGAGCATTGAACAAGTACGGACTTCCAGAACCAATGAGTTGTGCTGTGAGCTCAGCTGGCTTTTCCCTGCAATTAAGAGAGTCTGAAAGTTTGAAAGCCAAAAGCAGACAAAAGACAACACGACCAAATCAAATCAAAGACCTACCAATGTTACAAATGTCATTCCCGGCAGAGCATCATCGTCTCGTCTGCTCTTCAGTGAATGGCAGATTCAATCTATTCCATAGAGACTGTGAGGAACTAACAAAACTGTAATTTCATCAGTAAATAATTATGCAGTTTCAAAAAACAAACTGTTTACTAAAAAGTGTTTCAACTTGATATGGAGTATATTGTAAACGAGTATTCAACAGAAAGCAAATAATAGAAATGTGAAATTAATATGTGCATTCACAGTATCGTACTCTCTCCCTAAGTTTAGTAGAACTGGGCCATTGGTAGCCGCTTATGGAACTATTTCTGTAACAGCGATAACACGCTCACAATGCACTATTTCAGATCATGTTCTCATGCCACTTTCTGTTTTTTATCACCAGACTTGAGCCAGAGGAGACTTGCATTTAGATATGTCTTATGGAAAGACACTCAGTGACGTAATAATATTATGAAATATGTAAAAATCGCGAAAACACCTCTGTTGCCACAGGTTGTGGGTCAAGAGGGTCGTGGGGCTGTGGGTTGAGTGGGTCATGAGTAGAGGGGTGTGGGGTGGAAGGGGTTTTAGAACTATCCAATTTTTTACTTTCGTTGTCAACATGGTCAGCTTTCAGTAAAATTTTCATGAAATTGTTAACTGTTGAAAAATAGAAAAACGGTGATTTTGGCAGTCATTTTTGGCCCAGACTGGAGATTTTTTTACCATTATATGTTAGTTTTGTGCATGAGGAAATTTGGTGAGCATTTAAAACAACATGTCACTTAATGCAGTTATGCGAGCACTTGCCATTAATACTGAACGGAATGTTTCTATTTTAGGAGAGTGAATGCCAGTTTTCGCAGCCACCTCCCAAAAGACAAAAGGTAAGAACAACTAACAAAAATCATGAAAAACAGCCAATAGTTTTGAATTTATATAATTATGACTTTTAAGAGAGAGAACATTCTTTTTTACATTGCCTTTACAAAAGCGCTAATAAGTTAATTTCTGTTTTCTGGGCTTTTGTGCCAAGCTTGCAGTTTACAATTTAAGAGTTTGGTACAAGATAAGAAGTATAATTATGAGGTGATGTTTTTCTACTTTAAAGCTTTTGATCAAGACCACTCCCAAGGAAAAGATATTCCATGAGGTTTGTGTTGCAATTTCATAATGCTTTATATAATGCTCCGTGCACAAAAATTAGTTGGGACAAGCATACTTGTTGAGTTTGGTGTTGAGACAAGCAAACTTGCTGAGTTTGGTCTAAAGCATTGGTGAACAGCCAGTTCTTTTAAAGCCCAAACATTTGTAATGAGTTAGATGAGCAACAAAAAATATTTTTTGTGCAAACAAAATTATATATTGATTGATAAATATTATTGCAGACACATAACATTGGAGCCGTGGAATGGAATAGGGGTGCAGTCTATCTGGGACAGTGGGTGGGCCCTGATACTCTCAGACATTGTAAACGATATATTCAGGAGTCAGGCAAGTTTACAATGTCTAAGAAAGATGAGTCTACCCGACTCGGAAAGGGGAGACTGCACACTCATGCTGTAGACCCAGGATACGTCATCGCTCACTTTATTGGTAGAGTGACTTATGACAAGATGCGCCTGCCTCAAGACCTCCAAGAGGCAGTTGCAATTTATGTGTGAGTGAAGCAAACAATGTTTCATTTATTAGATCCATTTGGTACTTTCTAATTTGTTTTTCCACATCTGCCGTTTACTTGTTCAGTCATAAAGTAACAGGCACCATCACAGGATTTGTTAGTTTTTGTACGTGATGTTTTTGAGAAATAGATCAGGTCAAATTAATGAAATTGAATTCCCTTTAAAGAACAGATCATGGTCAGTGCCCTTATTGCACATCAGTGTATTCTAAAGAGACTTCAGTTCAAGGGTTCTGTTGTCCATAGGTTGAACAATGAAACCCGTTGTCTCCATAGTACAAAAGTTGTATACTCTGAATATCCAGGCAATTTTGACCAAATTTATTTTTGTTGCAGATATCACCACTCTATGTCAATGTTTAATTATTGTTGTCTTTTCAAAACTTGTAGACAGGAAAAATGCAAATAACCAATTAATTTCTGTAAAATTTAGAAAAATGCATTTTTAGAATCACAAGTTGAATGTATACTATTCATATTTGCAATTCACATTTATTTATTGTTTATTTTCAGAAAAAAGAGGTACCAAGACTGAATTTTCTTCAATATTGTCTTCATTAGTATCATTTTCTGTCTTAGTATTTATCAACAATAAATGTATGACCTTGTATGTAATCTACACTTTTTTGTTGTACTGCTAACTAGCTTAAGGAGTGCTTCGCAGGTAGTACATATTTATAGACTGAGCCTCATACAGAGCATTCTAGGAATGTGATTGGCAGCTGTCTATCAAAGGTGTCCCATCCTTGTTACATTAATCCCAAAAAGCAAAATACATTAGAACGATCCTCTTGGAAGTTTTCAACATTCGTTCATATGCTCTGCCTAGGTTATTATCGTATACATTTTTTGGACTTTGAAACCTAACATTGTATAATGTTAAAGGTTATCTCAAACCTTATTTAGTGGCCTCGATTCTAAATTGTACACCAAAAAACTAGGGTTTATCAACTACCGAAAGCATACATTTTCTGAAAGAAAAAGGTCAGGGAATATAAAAATTTCATACTTATATAACATTATAATTATTATTATTATTACCTGTTAAAGTTTAAATTTCATTTTGAGAAAGGTACATTCTTAGCAAAATAACCCCTCAGTCAATTTTAATGAAACCTTTTTTAAATGAAAACTTTGCCACTTACCTCAAAAACACTTAGAAATTTTCTATCAGTACTTGTTTGGTTCTTATGGAAAATCAACTTCGAAAACGTAAAAAATATGAGTCGTGTTCGTTTGTTACATTACGCAACAACTAGGCCTCTATATCAGAAATCCTAACAGCGTATTTGAGATTAAAGAGTAAGTAAAATGTTTGGAAGGTTTCAGTAAAATTCACCTACCTGTTTTCGAGAACTGTTACTAAGTGCAAATTAAGTCAATTTGCAGAAGATGAGAAAAAATCAATAAGTTGTGAGAGGTATAAGTCCTCGAGGTATTTTGAATTATTTGGTGAAAACTTGTTTGCAGTCAAAATACCCTGTACAGCCTTAAGCTGCGTTCATATTTCAACATTCACGCACAATCTCGCCTGAATTTGCAGTGCGTAATTAACTTACTTATCACAAAGAAATTCAGCCAAGTCGATTTCCAATTTTCGGAATGTGAAAATATATTTCTAAAGCAGATGATTGTCTTGAATAGAATATGCCATCAGCATGCATTCCCTTGTGACTTATAATTAAATAATTAAGTTGATTGTAACAAAGTTTGTTTGCAGTGGCAAAAGATACAGGTTCTTTGCCAAAATACTTTCACTGCTACTTTTTATACTTTTGTAATTATCACCATGCATAATTAAATTTTTATGTGTTATGACATTGAAGAATAAAATTAAATTCATAGATTCATTTATCCCTAAAAATTACACAATGTATTAGTTGTATTCTGTCCGTTATATATGCTTTCATCTATTTCATTCTTATGCTATATTCAGTAGGGAAACACTCCTAATGAAACACACAGTCAATATCAGTATAATTATGGAAGATGTTCCAGACAATTATGCAAAATCTTCATTAAATTAAGAGCAGATCAGCAAAAACACTGAAAAAGTGTGAAGTTACAAGATCTCCAGTCATCTACTAAGTTCATCTAAGAGTTCCATGGCATAATATCCAGAAAAAGTCACATGGAACATTTTTGAATTAAAAGGTGAATGTAACTGATACAATGTGCCCCCTCACATGGCACAATTTATCAATTACACACTGCTTTATACATTTTGATGTTGCTTTCACATGGATGGCAACCGTCCTAATGGTGTACGTCATCAGTCAATAAGCATGCACTGATCATTAAGGCACTCGATACAGGTTTCCGCAATTAATAAAAATCATCAAAACTGGGATCAATGTCTTAAATGTATCATTCATGGCAAGTAAACGGATGATCTCGGAGGCGTTAAATGGTCTCTAATGTTCTAAAGTAAAAAATGCCATGGAATTTTTTCAAAAGTTTCATAAGTTATTAAATTCGTCATATATGACTTTTTATAATTCAAAATATTTGAAAATGACTAGAGTAATTCTCGCAGTGTGTTATCCGAGGTTGTGTTTCTCACTAAAATTGCACACTATTCCAATTGCACTCGCCTGTTATTTCACAATACTGCCTGAAGCAGTTTAGAATATAGTTTGTATTTTTTGATGTCACCAATTTTGTGGAAGTTCCCTTAAAATAAATATTTTTGCTCAAAGTAATTAATCAACCATCATTACGATAGTTGAGTAAAAAATTTCTGACATGATTGTGGTTGATGCTTTGGTTATCAGTGACTAAAGGGTTCTAATTTAAAACATCTATTGATACTTAGTAATCACATTTAAGTGTTTAAAACATATCAATAGCTTCGTGAAACAATAAATTTCTATTAACAACTGTCGCTAACTTTCAACATTTCTTTTGAAATTTATTATTTATGAAAAGATCATGTCACAGAGGCAGTGTCTATGCCATGTACCATTTGCATTGTAACATGCCACAACTGAAAAAATCTCACATGGAACATTCAAATGTCACGTGAGAATGCAGTGTTCCATGTGACAAATGCCATTTGTCACATGGAACGTGAGGTTTTGAAAGCTAACTACAGCTAATTAAAAATCATTTTGGCAAAATAAACATTGAAATGAAATCACTAATAAAAAAGCTATCGCACCCTCTTTCAATTGGATTGGAGAGTTCGTGAAAATCTCGTATTATTTTGGGTGAGAATTTATCTCTCTTCACAGCTCCTGTGTTCATGACCTCAACTTGAAAGGCGTGAGGCGACTCGTGGCGTTCTTTCTCAACGTTCGTATTCATGATCAGGATCAAAACTTCGTTTTGTCTTCGTTTTCCGCTACACCATCATCTATTTATATGTACACCACGTTGACTCACTATTATGGCGACACGGTGAATGACAATAGTAAGGGTATACAAGAAGCTGCTCTGTACTGATCTGGCGGGAGTTTCGATTTGAGCGACAACACTGCAATCTTTGACCTCGGATAATTAGTAGTAAACAAATATCCATGTGCTTGCGTGGGTCCAAGGTGGTTCCCTAAATCTGTGGGGGTTTTTTCTCGCTACACGGTATGTATTTTGTATTTGAACTTCCCCGAGAAAGAAAATAAGGTATTTTGATTAAAATATTTTAAAAATAGCCAATTTTTTGGGAATAAGGTTTGAGATAACTTTAAAATGCTTTTTATGCACCCACTCTGTCGCACATTGTCATCACTTGTCCGGGCATCCCGACTGTGTCTACTCGGCGATATCTCAAAAACACATGGTCAGATTTTGTTGAACTTTGGGACAAGGGTTTATCACTAGAGTGGTTTGTGCCTCCTTCCAACCAAATGGGGATTACTTTTTAGCATATTTAAGGGAAGATCGTTTCCAGATGATATCCAGAGTCTAGAGAACGAATTTTAACAAAACTGGCTTTACGGAGAAGTAGGTGATTTCAATGTGCCACCATCATTAAATTTCCGGGTGGGTTGGACTACTGCAGCACTTTCTACACTTTCTATTTTGTTACCATTTGTGGGAAGAGTGGTTCCGGATAACATCGAGAACCGATTGATGGATTTCAATGACACAGCAGTACAGTATTCGCTCTAATAAGCGCCCATGCCCCTATAAGCGCCCCCCAGCGTTTTCAGACTGTGCTAAAATAAGCGCCCAGTCCATGAACGCAGTGTACATGCGAAAAATGCCTAACCTAGTTCTAAAATTCTACAGTAACGTCTTCGATTAATCAATAAGATCAAACAGTCCTGAAAAAATCATTGTGCTTGCAATTTGTAGACTGCGAGCCTCGCCGCTATGTCGGTATTTAGCCGTGGCTTTACACTTCAAACTTCCGCTGTGCTTTAAAAAGAACGCAAAAGTTTCGCTGACCTTGCGAGGGACGTGTTTTATTATGGTCTGGCCTTTCAGAACAAACGCAGCGTCGAAGGGATTGTATTGTATCTTTCCCGAACAGATCTCTCTTAACAGGAATCCAAATTTCTTCGGGTTGACTTGCAGGCCGGGTTACTGGTACTCCATAGTCTTCTCGTGGAGGGGTGGTAGGCATGGGCACAAAACCGTGTGTGTCAAGGGTCGGGGTCCGCCAGCAAAATAGAAAATCACAGAAAAGGCACAACAAAAACTAAGCTTCCCCAAGAGTTTAGGCCCACTGAAGAGTTTGGGCCACGGGGTTGTGTCCCCTGCCCCCACCCCTCCACGAGAAGACTATGGAGTACCTGTAACCGTGAAAGTCAACCCATCCTGAGATAAATCATTGTCAAATGTTTTATTGGTACTTTGCCGAAAATAAAATCCAAGGACACAAGATTCTCCTTAAGCGAAGACCTAACTGCATAGAACAACTTGCTACTGAAAGTGGAGAAAAAAACCAACGTCAATGAAATTCGCATGGTCAAAACGTGGACATTTTTTTTTCGTTTACGACAGACAATACAGTAAAGCTTAATACAAGCGTACGTATTAAGTGATCTGCCGTGGTGATACAAGTAGTCGGTCTGCGTGACACTGGCATAAAAGTTATTTGGACCTCCTTTTCGAGAAAAAAGTTAGCCGGAGATAACGCCTTGAAAAAATTATCGTGTTTTTTATATCCTTTCCACACGAGGTTTTCGTCCCAGAGCAGATGCGTAAATTGTATTAAACCTCTGGGCAGAAAGGGCTTATCATCAGTCACCGAGAGATAATATTTTTTTCTCTGAAAGAATTAAGATAAAGTATGAAACATTATTAGATTGTACAGGACAGGACCAAAAACAAAGATGCAAAACCTATGTTCAACTCATATCATTAGCGGAATTAAACACTTTTTAAACTCATGCATAAATAACAATGGGGATATTTCGTACCATTCCAGGACCGACTCAGTCATGCCGGTGTCAGCAAAAATTTAACAATGCATCCTAAAGAGTGATTTTGAAGAACATTCTTTTAGCTAAAGCTACCCATCTAAGGTGTCAAATTCATACCCAAAACGCGTGTGTCTGTAACTAACGTGTTCAGTTTAAATTATTTCTCATGAAATTTTACTAGTTGAAAGACACAACGCCTGGCAACATCCGCGTGCCCTATGGCGGCCGGGGGGAAAGCAAAGTATTGGCGGTAGGGCGAATATGAAATTTTGGAGAAGTTAACTTAAAAACTTTGAAAAGTCTAAAAAATGAAACTACACGTCATTTTGGAGTTGACTGAAACAGTAACTATTTGATGAAGCAATCAATACGTTGTTTTCTAATTAATCACCTCGCTTTTTGCGGAACCCCATTGCACAGGCCGGCAGGTTCATCCGTTCAGGTAATCACTAAAACTGTACTCAGTTGAACTAGTGTACAAAAGAATATGTTAGAATGCGAGTGTGCGCCTGCCACAATGTGATCTTTGCATCTATTAGGTCGGTCCATAGCACGGTCATAATTTGCTAAGTAAAATCAGTCCTATAATTATTAGTCACTAGTTTTCAATTTTATTTTATTTCACAGGGCCCGTTCCGGCCCAATGATGTCATACCGTCTCTGACGTGGTTCTGGGGCAATCCTCGACAAGATCGGCCTTGTGTGATAACATGATTCTCTTGTAATAACTGGCAATGCCACGAGAAGTAATCGCCTTTAACTAGGGGAAGCATGCGCGCAACCATGGGGGTTCATTAGTGAAGTGGGCAAAAAGGTCCGCCTCACAGAAACAACAATGGGACATAAGTCCAATAAAAAGACAAGAACTACCAAAATTCGGCGAATGCACACTTTTCATAGTTGTGAAAGTACTCTGTGAATCGTCTTTTTTAGCAAAATGTGCACTCTAAAAAATTCGAGCCCCCCAATTTTTAGGCTTGGTCCGCGGGGTGCGCGCATGGGAAGGCGGCCGTTTTTAGTTTCATTTTTGGTTAAATTATGGTTTACTAAATCATATATGAATCAGTCTGGGCAACGAATAACCTCAAGTCTTCGGCACCACTCGAACAAAGATACTGCATCCGATTGACTCGAGAGCCCGATGCCTAGCCTGGCGTAGGCCTGACAATTCCGTTGTCTGTGCTGCCCCCTCTCAGCGTAGCTGGCAAAGCCTCTCTTCGGAAGTGACGTAGCCGGGCCTTTTCATGTAATTCTGTTTGCTTGCCAGGCGCCATTTACATCTATTTAGAACCAGTTAGACCGGTATTTACATTTCTGTGAGTTTTATTCACCATGCCTGGAAGTTGTTGTGTACCGGGATGCAAAGATCATGAGCTGGCAAAGAGTATAGGAATCCCGTTTCACAGATTTCCAGTGAATGACAAGATCCGCCGGGGTTGGCTTGTTCGTGTCAAGAATCCAGGTTTGTCCGTCGACGCCACGACTAAAGCTCTGCAAAGCTATCGTGTATGCGGCAAACATTTCTTACCATCGGATTACGAAAGGGACATGTATGCAGAGATCATGAAGGTACCTGCTAGACATCTTCTGAGGAAGGATGCCATGCCATCTGTATTTCCCTTTTTTGCTTCGTCGCCAACTACTAGTACTACGAAAGCTCAAGGGACTGAAGGCCACGAAGTTGATGTAAACCGTTCATATGAGCAGTCATCACAGTGTCCAGTGCCAGCAACCAGTGCAGCTTCACCTTGTAAGTGATTCTTGTTTTTACAGTTGATGTGCTTAGGCGGCACAGCACTGAAAAAGTGGGAGCTATAGCCCATAAATGGGGTGAGCAAACCAATATGGCCAAAATTCAGCAAGAGTGAAATTTTGTCATTTTTCATGATTTTCACAAGCTGATATCTATTAGCATGCTTAGTGGTGGAAAATGAAAAGTATGCCGGCGAATTATTTAAACTTTCTTCTTTCTAATGATATATATTACAACAAATTGGACATTAATGAACATTTTTAAAAACTGAAGTAATGCGAGCACTTCACACATTTTTCTCTCACCGGTAAATTTTTGTGACTTACAGGAGGGGTCACACTTTGAGCTGCTTAATGGTCGTTACAAAACCAATTTTAATGATTTTTATATCAAACTGTTTGCAAAAAAATTCTGCTTTCAACCCTGAGTGTACACTTTATAGTTTTTTGATAAAAATATAAAAAATGTAGTTTTTTAATTTACTGCCTCACTCACTCACCTGGAAAATGCTGAAAGTGTACACTCGACGTCATAATCACCAATCATGTCCTAATCCATTCCTCATCAATTTTTTTCACTTTATTTCTTCATGTCTATTTAGGAATACTTCCAAAAAGATTAACTCAGTCATTTTTCAAGAACCATGTTGACCTTTCCAGGGTGCAAACTGAACTCGAACCTGATTGGTAAGATGTATTAAACAGAACCAGTCAAAATTTTTAATTATAAAAAGTGGCCAATATTGATGAAATATCTTTAAAATAGTACAGAATATTTTTGAAATTCAAATTAAATAGTTTTGGGGATAGAGTCAGTCTTCTTTATAATCTTCAAAAATATTTCTTGTTACACTTTTTCTACCTCGTGGCGCTGTGATCGGTTTCATTTTTAGATTTTTCATTAAAATAATTGTTTATTCATGGCTACAGTTCATCAAATTATTTTAGAACCCAAACATGTTCTTTTTGGATGGTCACCAACACAACACCTCTCAGTTCCAATATTATTTGATGGGCAATTCCATGAAACGTTCCACCTCAAGAGAAAAAAATAAAATTACGACTACAATAACATTTCTGGTCACATCTGAAAGGCCAGTCCCTTTAATTTCAGGATCCATGTTTGTCTAGTCTATAACTTTCAATTTTTGCCTAAATGGCCCCATTATTGGGGGTCACTTAACCCTAAAAAATTGGCTCGATTTTCATGTGTCTTGCTAGTTATTGCCATAAATAAGCCAATTGTGGGTATTTCACTATTTTATCAAATTTGTGCAATTACATGAAGCCCAAACTCTATAAAAAAATAACATTTCAACTTTGGCACATCGCTGACCTCTTGGGGTCAAAGGCCAACTCCTGGATATCATGGTGTCGTATGTACGTCACAAAAAAGAGCTAAAAAGTTTATTTACGTTAAAAGTTTTAATTCAAAATTAAAATAATTTCAGATTCTCTTCTAACTTATTACTCAATACTATTGAACAAAATTCTAGATCCCAGCGACTATTCGTTAAGTCGGAAATTGCGTGACAGACGTACAGCAAATTTGTACGTCCGTCACGTACATCTGTCACACCCATGAAATCACAATTTTTCAGCCAATAAAAATAACCTTAGGTCTTATTTTTACTTTCTAAACTTGCTGAAAATAAATTGTATCTCACATCTGAAAACCTTGAAACCATTAAATATTACAAAGATGGCTTTAAAATTAAGTAATTAAAGTTGGTACAGATTTTAACTTGATGCATTGGTCTTTTGCAATCTCAAAGTTATTTGCAGAAAAGTTATAGTTTATAATGTCGTCTAATTATTCTTAGTATCTAATTCAACTTATTAAAATCAGATACTTGGACCACATAAAATGTAAGTGAAACAAAATGTTAATGTAACGATCATATTGTTTTTCTGTTGCTGCCCCGTGTTTGTAAAGAAATGATAGCTTTTGGAAAATTCACGAGGCAATAATATTCATATACAAAAAATCCCAAGGTGCTTTAGAGTAAGAATAACAAGAGACCTAAAGAAGTATATGTCAAGTTACTGTTGTGCTTGAATCGACGAGTCATTTCTGCTCTGACCTGCTATGCTAAGTTTTATGGTAAAAAAACCAATACGGTAGCAACCTGTCACCTACTTTATTGAGTATTTTTGTCACACCATCACTGACTTTAGTCACTCTTTGTGTGTTTCTCATTGTTTTGGTGGCCTGTATGAAATGATTTCATACCAAATGATTACAGCGTCTCATCTTACATATTTTTGATCTTGCACTCTTTTTAAGAATTAAACCAATTTTTTTTCTGCTCAGATTCAAGGAGATTAAAACGAAGTTCAGAAACGAAAGAGGAAATTGTTGGAAACCACAGGGAGAACAGATGCAACTGGGAGAAAAATAAATATCTCCTGGAATATTTTCACGAAAACAACAACGGTTTTAAAACTTGACATGTTTCGGTGTCATTTATTAAACACCATCCTCGGAAGTCATAATACAGTGGCCACCTAGCTAGGCCCAGCAACAAGTAATGAAGCACAGATACAGTCAGTTACAGGGAGTGACAATGAACTAGACCAACAATGACAACCTGTGGTGTGTCAGTTGCCTATTGAGATTGGGTTTGCACCAATTGATATGTAAAGCCTCATGAATTTTAAGCTCCTTTGTTGTTACTGCCTGGTCTATTATTGCAAAGTCATTGAAAGAGCACTGCTGATAACAATGATTGGAGCTCTGCAGGTGAATATTTACATGTGAATTACTGTCAGAATTTAGATGTTCCTTGGTC
>NMRA01000214.1:180020-199072 GCA_002633005.1 Phoronis australis
AAGGCATGAGTTAAAGTGCTGCATGAAAAGCTAATCATACTGATCACTAATGAGAAACAGGCATGTTATAAGTTCTACATATTCCCAAATCATAATTCTGAATGCATTGAATTTAAAATGTCTTGTTTTCTCACTGGAAGACAGCACCGGTATTTTGAATCAAAATATAAATGCCATAAGTTGATATCATCAAGAAACTAGGCTTCACATTTTGTTATAAGAAGATACTGAAGTCATGTTACTAATACTTTTAAAAACTTACCGTAATTATTACATGGGCATGCATCAGAACCATCAATGACATGGACCAGAGAATAAGTTTGTGCAACCTTAGGGCAAGTTCTAATTAAAAAACATTTAATTAAAATGTGTTTTTATTACAATTATTGGTAATGTTTTGAACTTTATTATTGTTTTCAAATTTGTACTCTACTTAATACTTGAAAACAGTTTTCCTGGTAACCAACAGGTGTCAAGTACAAAATGATTGTCTCTCTCATTATCATCTACATTGCTAACCATCTTTGAAGGGAGGTGAGGGTTTTCAGGGGTTGTTTTATATCTTTAATCAAATGTATTGAAAAGTTAATATCCTAGAGTACATACCCGGCATAGGCCTACCAGTGATGATTGAATCAGTTGCAAAAGACCAATAAAGCTTAAATAGTTCAAAAGTTTGAATCATTCTCAATTGGCATCTTAGTCACAACAAACAATTTAATACTAGAAATTCAGAGAGTACGTCCGTCACGCATTCAACTTACATCAAGGTGTCTTACAAAAATTTCTTAAAGGATATCATCAAAACATTAGTGTTTTTTACTTTTCAAACATTGAACTAAATCATCATATAAAACAAAAAATTGTAACCAAGTGCAACTCACAGAAAATTAATGTTATTTTTTTTCTAAATTTCAAATTCTCTGCGTACGTCCGTCACACCCCTTTAAAGGCAATTTTCTCAGTCGGATAAAAAGATAGAAAAGTTGATACATGATTTGAAAGCTATCAATGATACCTATCAATTGATGTATGAATTATTTTTCTAGGATGCAGTTTTTCCACAATTGATTTAAATGTTCTCTGATTGTACGTCCGTCACAAATGGAATTGCCCTGATAGGAATGAAATTGATTTAAAGTTCACTGAAATTTTAGGGTCCAATTTAATTTTGCATAATTAAAAATGCACATTATCATTTTTTGTCATATGGTGTGCAACTTAAGATTGTGAAAATGTTGATCATACTTAGGAAAAAAGAATAATTCACATAACCTCTCAGGCAGAATACTCTGAAAAAGACTAAGTTTCTAGTTTTTGCTCTTTTTTGAATTCGTTTGTTATGCAAATTTCATTTTTAGACTTGTTTTAAATTTTTTGGAACAAAAGAAACAAATCGCTAAACCACAAATAACGTAGAAAATAAATCCGAAACTAAAACTTGCAGTCCAGATCCTCTAAAGGATACACTTGTTTGTCGAAAAGTAGAATATACATATACACTAAACCAGAGTAATTCTTGAAGTGTTTTGTCATTTTCAAAGTAATAAATTGCTCCCTTTCCAAAAGTTCATCCCTTGTTCAACTTATCTTCAGGGGCAAAAATGTCCTGTCACAAGTGGATGGTGAATTTTTCAATGGTTTTGTTCTTGTTGGTGCAAAATATGATAGTTTGTGGTTTGGTGTCGATGCCATGTTGTTAATCTGCTTGTAAAGGACTCTCCATCTTGTTTTAGGATCACAGTAAGCTATGGATTCCCAAACAGACATTTTCTGTGGCCTGAAATTTCTGGGTGCTGTTTGCTGAAAAAAGGCCATTTTTGAGACTAATATTTAAATAACTTGAAAACCGCCCAACTGATTTAAAAAATTCAAAAAGTTGAGTAAATGGCATTTCTAAAGCTACTGTTTAGGACTCTTTTTAAGTGTTTCTGATGAAATTTGTATTTTGGTTTGCTCACCCTACCATAAACCATGCGCGGTGCAGCACTGAAAAAAGTGGGGGGCTATAGCCTCCCCCCAGGCCTCTATGGTGCGCCGCCCATGATGTGGTTGGTAGCCAGCCAGCTAGCAGTATGAAGACTATCGTTGCAACATTGAGTGTACTGCTTTGCACCAAGGCTGTGTTGCTGGTTGCATTTTGGCTCAGGCACTGAACTCGCTTCACAAGTTTTAGGCATTACATTGCCTGTGTGCGCCGCCGCACACCCCCATAAAAAGATACTCATTTTATCATTGAATAACGTCGAATGAAGCCTGCATATAAATGCATTGAGTTATAATTAACACGTACCATAGGAGACAATTTATGTTCACGAAAATCTGTCAAGTTTCACTCAAGCTTTTCTCGCTGGGTGCCATGATTGAGGAAGTTGTCAACACCATAGTTGAATCAGCATTCTCCAACTGGCACATGTTTTCTAGTAGCTAAGTATACAAAACTTGATGTAGGAGAAAATGCATGTAGTATTAAGATAAAGATCATAATTAAAGTGTATATTCCACTAATACATATTCAGAATCCAAGAGCGTTCAGCTATATCACGTCATCATGAACGTGATTGTTAACAATAGCACGTATGCGACATCTCCTTCACAAACTTGAATGGTGTACAAAACGTCAGGGAGTCCTGCAGCATACAAGAGTCTCCAACGTAGAACAAAATCCTTGAAATGCTCAAGAAGTCTAATGTCACTGTAACATTGGCTCTTCTTTGTCGTTTTTTTTTTGGTCGTGACCTACTACACCTGTAACAAGGCAAATAAATTTAATATACCACATTGGGATGAAGTCCACAATGAAACTTTTGGATATCACAAATTTTGCACATTGCTGAGATTGCTAACACGCTTCAGCGTTACGTTTTAACGTAGCTGTTCGCAAGGGAAGAATGATCAATCTGCCGCAAGTTATCACAGTTTGTGCTCACAGTGCCAGTCTTCATCTTTTATACTTTTAATGTTAGAGTGGCCATAATTTAGAAAGAATACCGTAAAAGACCATGATTTTCAGCCATATTAAAAACCAAGTTGCCGACAAGTGGTTCGAGATACCACCCATGTTCCACTTTCAGTTTGAGACTCAATATCTTAACATATGTATTCTTTACCAAGTTTGAAAAGTTCTAGCCATGCTTGTAATGTTCTGAGTATTTTTGGGGGAAATCTGAGCCGTGTTTAAAATCTTGAGCATGTTTGAGACTGTTTATTGCTGTATTTCAGGTACTGAGATAGGCAATGAAGATAGTTTCGAGTTAGAATTAAAACAAGAACCGGTCACTAATTCAGCTGCAGCCAAGCTTAGTGAATGTCTGATGGATAGCCAAAAAGTGGGTTATAATCTGGAATGTGATGGAGTTAACATCGGCGAGGATGCAACTCAGCAGAGTGGAGAAGAGTGTTACATTAAACAGGAAGTGATTGAAGACGAGGCCGATCAGGTAGAAGTTGGATATCTTGTTGCTGACTGTTTATTTCTACCTACAGAGTTCGAAATAGAATGCGATGAGGATGACACTAGTGTGGAAGACGAGGCTGACAAACGATTTCCCATGATGCATGCTGGTATAACTGCTGACTCATACTTTGTTAGTGAACAGTCATTGGATACAAGCAGCGATCTTGACCCACATAGGCATGAGAGACCATACAATCGCAGTTTGTGCGGAGAGTCTTTTGAAAGGAGGAGTCACCCCGCTGTGCACAACAGAATCCACGCTGGTGAGAGGCCATACAAATGTTGTGTGTGCGAAAAATCTTTTATTGAAAGTTGCGATCTCACTGTGCTCTCAAGAAGTCACAGCGGTGAGAGAGCATACACATGTAATGTGTGCCGAAAGTCGTTTAAGCAAATTCGTGGTCTTAATGTACACCCCAGAACCCATGCCGAATTGACGCCATACAAATGTAGTGTGCGGAGTGGTAATCTTCATGCCCATAACGAAAGTCTCAGAAGTGAGAAACCATGCAAATGTGGTGTCTGTGGAAAATCATTTAAACAAAGTGGCAATCTAAGTGCGCAGAAGCAAAATCACACTGATGACAAACCATTCAAGTGTAGTGTGTGCGGAAAATATTTTAAACAAAACAGTCAGCTAATTTTGCACTTGACTACTCACACTAGTGAGAAACCGTACTCGTGCACAACGTGTGGACGGTCATTTAAACAGAAGTATGCTCTCGCGTATCACATGGAAATTCATACTGGCGTAAAGCGTTACAAGTGCAACGTGTGTGGAATGTCGTTCAAGAACCCAGCCGCTCTTGTTGTGCACTCCAGAATGCACATTGAGAAACCATACAAGTGTGCAGTTTGTGGAAAAGTTTTTAAACGAATAGGCCATCTTCTTGTTCACTCGAGAACGCACAGCAGTGAGAGACCATACAACTGTGGTATGTGCAAAAAATCTTAGAAACAAAAGTTTGATCTTATTGTGCATTCAAAAACCCACACCGAAAATACTTCTTAGAAATGTAATGTTTGTAGAAAGTCTTCAATTATTCTTCTTAGGCACATTAGGATGCACGGTGACTGGTGAGAAATAAAATCAACGATGCCTTGCTGTGTTTCCCCGGGTTTTGAAAGGAGCTTGGTGGTGAATGATCCCAGTGGGATGGTAATGGTGATCCCTCATTGCCTGGGCTTCGAAAGGAGCGGGTGGTGAATGGTCGGGGCAGATGTGGAGCCCGGTGCCGCAATTAATTGTTGTGTAATCTCAGTGTATAAAAAGCTTTGCATCATTCTAATGTATTTCAATCACCATATAAACAGTTGCAGACACTCCAGGGCAGGACTACTTCATAATTATTAAATTAATTCTCCAGCACTGAACAAAAGAGATATTTGAACCTGTTTAGACCTGATTATCTACGTTGTATAATTAAACTTCCCATAATATCGTATTCTTGCCCACTGAGTTGGATCGGTGTTAGCCCACAGAACAGCGGACTCATTCCATGCAGACGACTACTGAGATAACTCGACTGGTCTATGGTTCATTTAACTACTGACTATATTTTGATCAATACAACTGAAGTTGTATGGTCTCTTTTGTAAACACGAACACACTAATATGAATAAAATTTACTGTTTTTTCACCCATTTCATCAGTGTTCACCGGCACTTCGCCATTGTAGATGTCGTTGCCTGGCCCTGACTATATTCAATTGCTGTTCATTGTCAGATAACCAGGCAGCGGGGATATTCTTGGTCTGTGCATTTCTGCCATTAGCTCATAAAAAGGCGAAAGTACATTGCAGCAGTGCACCTTTAAATTGCAACACTCTTCCAAAAAAGAATAATTCTAGTCAACTGACACCCAGTTGGGTAAAACATAACTCTATTCTTGCCCTTCGGGTTTCTGTTTCATGTTACAACTTTAATTACACCAAGTTTGCTGGGCACAACGTTTTGAAAAAAGGCACAGGTTCAAACCTGGTCAGGAATATCCCTGAGGCAGTATCGAATGTTGGTCAGGTCATTTAAGAGAATGCGGGAAAGGACATCGGGAGTAGCCTTGTAATTTGTGTATTGCGTAATCATTTTTACTAGCAATTTTTGCATAACGGTGAGTATTTCCTATCCATTTGGACATTATGAGTGGCGGGCAGCCCAGATTTTTACGCTGCCTTGTGTGTGGAAAAATACTATCTTGTTCTGCGAATTTCATTGTTGGATTTGACGTTCTTGAAAGTGTATCATCATGGCACCATCGGGGAAGGAATAAAACAAAAAGTGCAACGGTGACCTGGCATCATGCATCACAGTATTTTATTTGCTTGTAAGAGGCGTAACGTGATCAAGAAGTTCATTCAACCAGTCCTTCGGCTCATTATCTTTGTTTTCTTGTTTCAAAACTTATAAGGTCCAATTCGATTTTTGTTTTTCACCATCTAAACTGTGAAATACAGCTTTAAATTGCCCAAGGTTGTACACGTGTCCATCTTCCCCCGAGCGGAGATGTACAAAAGTAATCTGACAAAATACTGTTTCACCATCGTGGCGGCTAATTCTGTTGACAGCAATGACTGGTAATAACTATCAGGGCGGCAAAATTCTAACTGCAGAAGCCACCTCACTAACTTTCCTGTTTATTTAACTTCGTTCTTGATCATGAGATATGACTTCTGTGACAAATTCAGGTTCCAACACAGCCACTGTGACCGTGAATTCAGTCACTGTCTGAATTTTTTGCATTTTGTAGCTAGACGGCACTTTTTTATTCTTCGTTGTATACAACATATTAATTTCAGTTGAGTACACATTAAAGGGTGGACTTCATAGGTCTTCCCTGACACACACACCAAAATCAAAATTCACGAATTTTATTTATTGTAATACAGGGGCCCGTCTAATCAAAGGTCTTAAGTCTGTTAGCAGCTGAGACGGTTGTAAGCGCATTAGTGTTAAGACAAGGATCCGATTTTTGTAAGAGCAAAATATTGATACTGATGTAAACACAAGCTGAATGCCATCTTCATGAAATGCCTTAAACGACCCGTTGGCCAATAAAAATTCAACATACAACCATCTTAGTTAAGACCAGACATACGACCTGTGATAACACAGGGCCAGATGTATACAAATGTTACATGAATTTTCTTTTCACAACTATGCAGTCGTGAGCAGACTTATTATCACAGGGTTCTCAACAGTCACATACCATGTGTAACGTGAAATACCAGATCAGCCACAACCTCTAGTCCTTCACTGAGGTTATTTTTTTAAATATGACATGATTTCAGTTTGGAAACTAAGTTAAGCTCATTACGACACTTCTGGCAAGTTGCCAGGCTGTGTAATAACAGGCCAAAGTCTCCATGTGCAGTCTGAAACATCTTATTCAAGATCTTTGGTGTAACAAACTAACTTTATTTTTGAATTTTGAAAACAGGAATGAATTTGTCGTTTATGACTGCAATCTGCACACCAAGCAGATGCATAACGTACGACAGCAATTATACCCAGTACATGGTTGAGCTGGCTTCACTGCCACGTGGCACCATCTATCCTTTGATGTGCCAAAAACCCCAAACTGTGGTAACTTATCACTCATTTCTCATATACCCTGGCAAGTTTGACAGCAACGTAATTGCAACAAGGTTGTCTATTACTGTGGTAGGCTTTTTCAGCAACTAAGTTTCCATCAGTTGACAACTTTTTAAGAAAATTTTGTCGAACAGACATCAAGAGGACAGCTCTGAACAGCTCATGTACAATATGAGACAGAACTAGTCCGATAAAATAGTTTTCCCTGTAATGGCTGCTAATTCAGTAAACAGCAAAAATTACTAATACAATATTATGGCATCAAACTCTAATTACAGAATGGCTTAGCTGCCTTACTAAATTTCCCATCAATTCCCCCATCATCTGTCTTCCAGACGTCTGAGGGACGTCTCGACAAAACTCAGTATCTGCACTCCATTACCCCAACAAGACATCCGAGCATTTTGACTAGGCAAAATCTATAATTTAGACCAAGGTTACTTGGTTGAGAATGGACTACATTTCAGTCACAAAGTCACAACAGGATCTTACATAGTCTGTGAGATGGTCAATGTTATTCATGATGCACCATCGATTTCCAAAGTATCGTGCAGCACAAACTACGAGTAGTAACAGAACCAGATATGAATGCCCAGAGGTGAAATGACTAAGTAACATCCATGGCAATATTCGCCATGTTTTGGGTATCATCACTGTACCTATAGCACTGTAACTCCACACCTCAGATCTTCTCTTTTAAACAGCGCACAAAGAGTTCTCCATCTCTCAACACACGAGGCTTTCCTTCGCGAACCACAAACATATGTGGACAAGCCTTCAATTTAAGTCATGACACTGCTGCTTTTCATCAGTTTTTGACTCCCCATTGGTTACCTGCTTGTCCTCGTCAACGCAGGCATACCGTTTCGTCCAACAGCGAGCAATTCGATCGTGCTCAGGTCTGTTGTGAAGGTATTGCGTCGCTATGGTGCCCACCAGGGGGTCTAAGGGATTGCAGTCTGTGAGTAGTGAACATATTGACAATAGCACCTGGAAAGGGAATGAAAACAGTTAGGCACCTTTCTTCTTACGATGATTTTTCACTTGTTTAGCATACAACATGGCTGACAAGTGAAATTCTATGTTGTGAAAATTTGCTAAGTTATTGCCATCGTAATTTCTCCCTTATTCAGCATGGCTAACCAATGAAATTCTATTCTATCAAAATTTTCCAACAGTGCTTGATTTAGTGACCTGCAGATCTACAGTACAACTTCAGGTTGTGTTTGGTGACTTCCACAAAATCACCACAGTGACAATCAAAGTCAAACATTTGTGGTGACTTCCCAACTTCAGTTAACCAACAGTTTATTAGCCAGATTCAATGCCTTTGGTTCACAATTGTGCATTTGCAACCCTCTGCAGCTAGCAAACATCAAACACGCTTAAATTACAACACGAAGTAAACAGACGTCAAGAATTGGACAAGATCGGCCCACACCTCCAGTGTCCATAATTGTCTGCGTTCTGTGTTTGTAGGAGGAACTGAGTCAGATACTGAATGGTGTATATTTATACAGGGAAACATACAGAAGAGGCATGCGTAATTTTTTGAGAATGGAGTACCGCACCTTCATTTTATCGACAATTCCGATGTCAGATTTCATTTGGCGACCAGGGGTTTTCACAAAGTCGCATCTGGCAACTTGCCATCAAGCCAAGCGTTGAGCGCTGTCCTAGCTAATGTGGCAATTCTTCACTTATTTAGCATACAACATAGTCAACAAGTGTTAAATTTCTCCACAAAAGTAATAATTAAGGCCATTTTAATCTATTACAAGCACGGTTTGCAATGTGGAGATGCATAAAACTGAAACTCCCGTTATTTGCACACAAGTAATCAGCATTTGAAAAATGGAAACTGACCGTTTTGGTAAAGGTTGGCGTGTGCGAAATAAGTGAAAATTACCACATGACACTCTGACGCCTTTCAAATTTCACCGCATTCTTTGCAGGTATTAAGATCACTCAGGTTCGTGCTCTACTGTGGTGATGTACACAAATAAAGTAATGCTTCACACAGTTTGGCTGACGATTCTCAATACACCAGAGAATCAACTGGCTTCAGTCTTTCAGCTAAAAATCAGTCTATGGATGGCTTCATGAAAACGGGCCAAGGCTGAAAGTCAGAAAATCTGTCTGCAACTCTAACTCAAAAGACGAAATTCTGTAGGTTGCTCAACTACACAGAACACAAAGCGTGTAGAGACAAAAAAAATCAATCTTTGACTGTTAATAGTCAGATTTCTGACTTTTAGCTGAAGTCAAAAGACAAAAGCCAATAGTCACTCCGAGAAACGGAGTCCTGTGCAAGGAACCCCGCCGGTAGCAAGCTAGCAATGACCAAGGTGCATTCCACATGGTGAACAATGCCAAGTGTCAAAATGGCAAGTCACAGAGAACCTGCAATTTGAGAACCAGTTTTCTTCATGGAATAAAGGGCATAAAATGGCTCTCAAAATTGGGGACCCATGTAAGTGACTGTTGCTGACGAGCCAATAGACTTACCTTAGATATTGTGAGAGCTGGACTCCAGTTGTCCTTAAGTATATCCAAACAAATATGGCCTTGGCTGTTAATATTGCAGTGGTAGATTCGTGTCCGAAACGTAACCTGCACAAGGGTCGAAGGTCAACATTAAAAGGACACAATTAAAAGGTGACTATTAAGGGACATTGTTACAATTATAAAAAGTACGACACTTTGCAAATGTACAGAAAAACCTAGTCAAATACGCACAAAAATATTTGTTGAATTACTTTCTTCATTTTTTAAGGTCTTCCAATGTGAATGGTCACATTTTTTTCAAAAAACATTGTTCAGTGATAGCTAAGGCAACAACTTTAGCATGGTAAACTATGAATTTTAGGTGCTGCAATAACTTTTAAGGCAAAAATTAAAATTCGTTTGTCTGCTGTATTATGCCTTAAAATGATGACGCTCTTGCGTCAGAAAAAGAAATTAAGTACTTTAGCTTGTTCACAGGTCAGCCACAGAAGTCCATAGAGATTAATACCAACCATAATAAAACACCTTACTTTTCTAAGCCTTACTTCAGCAAACTGAATACACTGTCACCTCTGAGTAAACTGGATACGTTCAGGTTGTACAAACATGTCTCAATTATTGAAAGGTATGTTAAATGTTTACTTATTAAGAAGTACCGTTCAGGTATGGGAATTACCATTCAAATGCACAAGCCACAACCTAGCAGACAAAGTTAAGATTGGCAGACACACTAGGTTACCGAAAGAAGAACGCGTTTGTTTGCATTGTTCTTCAAATAATATTAAATACGATAGGCATGTTTAATTAGAATGCCTGAGATATGATGAATTGAGAAAGCAACACAACCTAAATGTAAATGTGAATTTCAGTGCGAGAGACCCATTTATGGTCATTATGACAGAATCAAATTGTTTTGACCAGTCAGAAGCTTTTAGTTGCTGCAGCTAGAGAAAAGAAAAATGTCATGGTAAATTTATTACTACTGTGCTTGTATAATGCTTGCTAATAATTTTGTGTATGGGCCAGAAGCCTTTGTGCTTGGAATAAAGTTTATTGACTGTCAATACATTCTTCATCCAATACAGTCACCAGAGTTCTGAAAAATGATGAAATTTTCAAAATGGTGTTCATAACACTCAATACTGTACGCTCACCCGCGGTGGTTTGAAGGGATAATCTGGAGCAAAGTGAATGTCTAGGTAGAAGAGGCCTTGCTCGTAGACGGATCCTGGAGGACCCATGATTGTTGAGACCCATTCATACAAGCTGTCACCCTTTGGAGCTGCACTGGAACAAGAACATGAGTTTTGCTAAACACGTCAGTCAGAGAAAATTACCGAAGATGTCTTGAAAGAACTTCCAAGGATTATATATAAATAGATCATTTTCTGGGTGCATATTGCCGTCACCTATGTCAGGACGTCCAGCATCTGCTGCTACATCTACTAAACTCCTTGTACAAAAAGGACCATCTTATCAAAAACTAACATGGCCACTAGACAAAGCAAGGAAAATCAAATCTATTAAAAATTTACTCATATTGGCAAATTTCTGCAAATTATTTTCAAAATAGTCAATGGACATTTTATCTAATTAATATTATGTAGAAACTTATTGAAACTAATATATTTTCTGAAAGTTAAGAAAGCCTGTACAATTTGATTTTTGACTTTTTCTAATCTATTGTTAATTGGGTCATGCGATCATTTCCTTTTAGTAAAATTTAGCAAAAAAGAAAGGACCATAGAAACCAAAACAATGATAACAATAACAAGGTTAAATTATATTTGATGTAAAAGTTCAAGGTGAAATCTTGAAAATACTATAACAGTTTTCAAAAATATCATTTTGTTTTTGTTTTAAACAACTTTATTTTTTTCATAAAAATCATAATAGTCCAACGTTTGATTAAGCCGCTCGAGCAAAAGGAGAACATTTTAAAAACAACTTCAAAAAACAACATTTTGGAGAACAGTAAAGAAGGCATGGTATTTGAAAGTTTGATATGAATCCAGTAAGTCGTTTTTGAGACATGATGTTCCAAAGTTAGCCAAACTTAGACATGTTTCTAGGGTTCTACATATTATACTAATCAAAATGCTCAATAGAGGTCTATTGCATCCTCACTTTACCTTTGTGTCAAGTTTTACCACGATGTGTCATTAAGTTTTCTATCCCAAAAGGCAAGCAATATCTTTTCAAAAAATTTAAATGGTCACAAGGCGTCGCCAAAGTCAAATCCATCCCAAAATGAACAGATACCGGAGCACCCCAATCATTAGTACCTATTGTGCCAAGTTTCAGCAAGATTCTGACACGCAAAGCGGGTTGTAGAAACAAAAGAGACATGCAGCATTTCATTCCAAGGTTGTGTTTCATTAAAAATGGTCATAAGACTAAAGTCAGACATCCGGTCTTATGCTACACATAGTCATTTCTGAAAAATAATTAAATCTCACTTGAGCAACAGTCTCTGAGAATGTACACATAATTTCTAGTTACTGAGATAACATCTATAAATTATTTCTATACTGTGACGGATGCGCTCATAATAGACCTATCGCAGGCTACGCCCCCTTGCGTAATGTCGACTAACAAACAATAAGTTTTAACCGGCAACGTGTTTTTTGTCGGGTAAAATGGCCACTTGGAAACTAAGGTATGTCAATAATGCTGCATTTTAACTGGTCATTTAAGCCGTCACTCAAAATCCTGGTGATAGGTCAAATACTTGGCTAAACCTTTAGTCAACAATTGTGAAGTGGAAGTGTAAAATGACCCGGCTATTCAGAATACATAGGAAGTAATTAATAATTAATAATAAACAAACAATTATTTTAATCATCTTCTCAGCCATGCCATCAACCTATTGTTACCGTATTCGCCATAATAACCGCCCAGGGCGCTTAGAAAAGTTCGTTTCGGGGGGGCTCTTATTATAACCCAAGGTGGTTGAAACTCGCTCTCCGAAATGGGTGAAATCGGAAGCCAAGACCCATCATATTTATGCTCTGTGACATATCTGTAATCTATGAAAGACTTTCTACAAAACCGTGGTGCATTGCTATCAAACTTTGCTGCTAGGTTACGAACATTTTACAGAAAATTGTGCTGAAATCCCAGGGCGAAAGCTCGCCGACTGACTGCCTCCCAACTGTCGATATGGCGACTAAAATGCTTGAATAAAAATACAGTTTAGACTCAAGCAAATTACCTGAAATCCTCCTTAAGTTTTCCAAGTAGCGTCCCTAAGATTTTTAAGTTCCCGTGGAGTCAGGATTAACAGCAGGTTTAAGTACAAATCTGTGCTACATCGTGCCACCTACATGTATGATCGGCAACACGAGAAAAATGTCTGGACGAACACACATGTTGTTGTCACATGATGTTTGTTTTGAAGTTCGTCTGCGTTTGTGAGTAAGCGAGCCCGTGCATGTCACCAGAGTTCATTTGCCAGACTAGAGACTGTCTTTTGGCCACAGCCACGCAATCTAACTAGCTAGATGTGCATTGTATCTAAAGAAATTTGCACATATTGTAAACAATTACCCGGAGCGTGTTTCATTCAGCACTTGTGGGTCTCGTGTGCTAAAAACGTTCGACATTTGTCTCGGTAAGGCCCATATTAGTGACCCTGGACGGAACTATCTGACAGTTATTTTTCGGTGTAAGGGTGTGTAAGCATTCACTGTCAGTGATAATTTTATCAGATATTTGGCTTAAAAACACCAATTATGGTTAATCAAACAATCCATCTTAAAAGTAATGCAAACATTTTTTATAGTATTAGAAACTGCCGGAAATTAGTGCCAATATTCCTTTGTTGTCGATGCTATGCTACCCGTTTCATGAATGGATAGTTCCCGGCTAATGTCTTTGACGACAGGTTCATGTACCTGTAGCGCGCGCTTCCTGGCCACGTGCTTTTAACACTGGCCAAGCTTTTTATTAGTCTTCGATTCGCGGTTTTCAAGTGTACAAAGAAATTTCAAATTGGATTCTTGTCGAAAGCGGGAAATATCTACAAAGCAATCCCGCAAACTAGTACACTATGTCTGTCCTGAAAGGCCAGACCATTGGTCCTTGTAAGATCAGCAAAATTTTTGTGTTCGTTTTGAGGCATGGCGGAAGTTTGAAGTGTATAGTCACGGCTAAATACCTACATAGCAGCGAGGCTCGTGGTCTACAAATTCTGCGCACAATAATTTTTTTCAGGACTGTCAGATCTTATTGATAAATTTTAAGACGTTGCTGTAAAATTTTAAGACTGTAGGTAAGGCATTTTTCGCACATACACATTCATGGACTGGGCGCTTATTTTAGCAAAGTCTGAAAACGCGTGGGAGGGCGCTAATAGGGGCATGGGCAGTTATTACGGCGAATGTGCTAAGCTGTGTTTACTTTCACAGGCCAGTTGGGACAGTTCGTTTTTCTGTGAGCAGGGTTCACAAAGAACTAATTTCATTGACCTTGCATATCAATTTCACAAGGCCTGTTGTCTGTGAACTGACACCCATGATTTAAAATCCTCAGCACCATGACCGACTATTACCCTTCCAAGCCAAAAATGATGTCATTCTAGTAAGTTTAGTACCATTGAGCACACAACTGCAAAATGGCAGATGTTCACGGAAACAGCGGTCTGCGATATTTCCCTCATGTTTTTGGTCATTTTATGTTATTTATTGAGAATTAATAATGAAAAAAGAATTCGCCGGTGCGAGGCTTTTAAAGCTAAGACCAAATAAACTCAGCTGCGTAACAGCATAGCTGATAATTACGTTTCCAGCGCCCCAATTTGTTGTCCACACGAGCCCTTGAAGTGGGGTAAGTTGATTGGGTGCAGCTAACACTACCTCAAAGTAGTGGGCTAAGTTCCCACATTCATTTCACCTTGCACTATTTAACTTTTGTCAACACTATTACTTAAACTGGAGCAAGTTACACCCGAGGCAAATTGTGCCAGTTTAAGTGCTGGTCTGAACACAGTTAAAAAAAGTGGTGAACTCGCAATATATTCATAACTTAATAATACACCTGTCTGACTGTCAACTTGGACACAAGACAAAATGCTTGGCATCAGTCAGCGGTCACCCAAAGGTCAGGTGAATAGATTAAGACACTGGCTGGCCTCCAACGGGGTCATGACCTGTATTCAAGTGTTATCACATGGTGCCTATTGAAGGATATAGCACAGTACACTTCAGTTATGTCCACAAAGAGTTGCCCTAGAATAGTTTTCCTAGAGCAACTTGTCCTCCTTTGAGTTGTGATACCCCACACTACACACTCGAGACAACTTCCGACATAAGACAATGAAAAATACTGATACCGATTGTAAGTAGACAAAAATATTAAGTCAATAACAGTGAAGAGATTAGAAGAAATATGAAAGCATCTGTTTGTATAGCATTCTCCAAATATTTCACACAACAATAACTGCTAAAATCGTCATTTCTCCATTTTCCAAAGACTGATTACTGTGAGCACCGGATAACTTACCGAAAACTGTTCGATGACATTCACACAGTACAAATCACGTTAGCAATGGACTATTATTTGCTTATTTTTTATTTTTCTAGAAATTTTGACAAAATAGAATTTCACACGAAAGCCGTATCGTGTTCTAAGAGAGGACGTACTAACTGAGGAAGCAGCTGGCCAGGATTTTGAGTGACGGCTTAACTGACTAATCGGAACCCAGCATTCTTGACACGCCTCCGTTTCCAAGCTGCCTTTTTACCTGACAAACAACACGTTGCAGGGTAAAACTTATTGTTTGTTTGTCAGCTTTTTGCAAGGGGCGGAGCTTGCTATAGGTCAATAATTTCAACAACAGCAAACGCCTAAACGCGCTGGGGCGCGTTCCCTTAAAGCAAGTTACCCATTCCAAAATGTTCCATAGTTAAGTGTGGGCGTATATTTGACTCCAAGCCTTGGGTGACATCCCCAATAATGTGAATATCCCACTGGCAGCAATTTCAGTTATCATGCGCGCCAAGTAATTACCAAACTTAGCCACTACACTAATTTCTGTGTTGAGGTAATTCTTCATTTACTAAACAATACAATATCTATAGAGGACAAGTGAAATTCAATAGTAAACCAAGTTAAACTGTAGTCATGACTAAAATGAAATCATTTGTGAGATATTTCAACTAGCAAACCGTCGTCTTGATCACTCTCTGGGCAGCGCTGTAATCGTCTGAACGAGTCTAAGTTTGTTTTTAAGAGAGGGTTGTAAATTGGCGGAAGTTGATATCGTCCACCATCTCTCTTCAGGTTGGATTCCTATCGGGTTATGTGTATGGACTCTCTTACTCCTCTCTCGATACCAACTTCCAAGGATTCACAACCACCTCTTAGAAACAAACTTAAGACAACCAGATGACGACAACCCCATCCAGAGATTGATCAAAACAGTGGGTTGCTAGTTGAAATATCTCACAAATGATTTTCATTTCAGTCACAAGTACAGTCTCAACTCATGAGTCTACCACAGCAGATTAGCTTTCATCAGCATAGGAAAGTGAAATTCTATTGTGTCAAATTTCTTAACAAAATAGAGTAATGAAAATTCAGTCTATTATTAGCATTTTTTGAACTGCTTAGATTACATTCAAAAACAGCATTAGATAGGTTCCATCATTTGTAGTAAAGTACTGAGCCTTTGAAAAACGAAAAAAATATAATTTTGGCAAATATTTTTTAGCAAAATCAGTGGATAATTACTGAAAATTTAATACTTTAGAGCGAAAAAGAATCAAAATTTCACGGTGTTGTTTGACAATGACTGCACACAGCATAGACCACACAAATATTGTGAGCTGAATACAGTAAAAAAACTTCAATATGAGACTAAAATAATGGCTAACATTTCCATATTTTTCTACTTCACCATGCAAACTATTCCCAAATCGTAATAAAGTATAAAATCCTTAAGATATTTTTGCTCATAAACCACACAGGTCCCGAGAGCGAAAACTGAAATCTGGGCTTAACTTATCTCTCTGCAGTTATCATAGTTATCCACCATAATAAAACAGCCCTAGGTTTCATGTAGTTCAGATCAATCACTCATGGCTTAATTGTGTCGCTAATTTGAAAAATGTATGAACATGGCAATTAAAAAATTATCGCAAATGCTTGCTGTTGCATTATCTGTTTCACTAAGATGAACAACACAAGTCGGTTTCCCATCGCTTGAACCGGTTTACTATTGCTTGAACCGGACTAACAGCCATTGCAGTAAATATCTAAGGTTAAACGGATTATAATGGAGCAGGTATCCGACCATGTGGAATGAGACCTGGATAAAGGTGAAGTGAAATGAGCCAAACAAGACACTTGCTCAAGTTGCATTGTCCTTACTCTTCAGGGGTTCCACTAGTTTTTGAAACGCCAGTTCATATTGATTAAATTCGGATCCCTGAAGAAAATTTTCTGTCATTTAGGGTAAATCTAAATTGACTTTCTCGGATAAATATTGAGCCAACAACATATGACCTACGTCTTTCTTCTTTTTTTCTACTCCTTTTTCAAACGTTTCACTCACAATTTCGAGTTCACGGTAGTAATGGTCATCACCAGTGGCAGTGGCCGCCAAGAACATGGTGTTGCTGGCATCATCTCCAGCGCAGTGTTGAAATTTACACTTACCGTGCATAAAATCTACCACAACCTCATAATACTATGCGACAAATTTATTCTTCAAAACTGAAATATTTTTGCTTGCAGTTTTAAGAGCCAAATCTTTTTGTTCACATCCGAAGCCGAAATAGCAGGTGCTCTACATGCGAAATTTTGTGGTTGACCTATTTCTTCCATGAACGGTATGTCGACCAGTGCCCAGCAAGCAAACCTCAGTTCAATCACATGACAATTTTTTGACTGACATATTATAAGAGCACGTACATATTCAGTACCAAAGGAACAAACCTGAGTCATCCAATAAAGGAATTCCACAGTAAGTTGAAGTACTTCAAGGCATTTTATTTCATGCACAACTAGTTACTAAATACGTTTTCAACATTAGACACGAGATTTTTTCTTGCGACATTTGCACTGCATTATTCTTGTGCATAATATGTCATTCGGCCTGGGGATACAATGCCTCGCACAAGTTTTTTAACAGGAAGTTTTTCAGTCGTTCGAGTCGCAAAAATTGGAAGTGCGCAAACGAGTCGCACTATTTAGCTAGTTTGCAGTTCAACGACTTTGATGACATTTGTATCACAGGCTATTTCTAGATCTTAGCGGGTATTTTTTAATGTGTATATTCTCCTATTTCAAACTGCGCACTAAGCTACTTGAATACATGTGTCAGTTAGAGTGCTGATTAACTTAAACGTTGGCAACAAGACTTTGGGGTCAGCGTAAATTGCTCAAATATTTTACCGGTCCCAAGGACGTATTATACTTAAAATCTAACTCTTCTAACTCATAGAAATTATCTAAGACACAATTTTAACGAGATTCAAAGACTGAATGGAAGCTCAGTAAACTGGGCACGCTCACACGAACTTTTGTCAAACCGAAGCGAAATTTTACTTGCGGTAGTCATATTTATTCCGGAAGATTAAGTGTTTCTACTAACTTATGACGCTCGCCTATATTTAATAGGAGTCGTTAATTCCAACTTATGAAATAACCATATTTATTCCGATGGATTAAGTGTTTTCACTGACTTATGAGGCTAGCCTATATTTAATACCAGTCGTTAATTCCAACTTCTGAAGGGAAGAATATTGATACCACAGTAAAGTTAGTCTCCTAGTAGGCGACCTTCCACACATAAGTTAGGCTGCTTGCAGACAGTATAAAGAATGTTAGGCCGAGGGAAAAACGGCTCAATGGGAAAGCGGCTACAAATCACGCCTTCAACATCTGCGGAAGAATGCCAAAACAAGACTGATCTACTTCAGGGGTACCATAGAATCTAGCCTTGGTACAAAGCTGTATATAAATATACAGCTTTGTACCGATGCGGGTAAAAAAGTGGTAAGATAAAATCTGAAACAAAATTAGTGTCATTAAAAACTACAGCCTTCCTTGAGTAAATTAAATTAGTTAACGGTATTGGCAAAAATGGCGTTCTACCGTTATTCTGCTTCTAAAGTTGTGGAGCGATCTTTAGTGACGGTGTCGCGTGAAATTTCTTCCCCGTGAAATTTCTTCCCACTCTGACCCTTTTGCGCATGCGCGGTATTGAGGGGAAGTTATTTCACGTCTAAGGCATGAAATTTCTTCCCCGTGAAATTTCTTCCCAAATGAAGACGGCAGAGCACAGCTATAAAATAAGCCTAAAAATATAAATTCACTACGTGTGTGATAATGTAACGATTTTAGTCAATTGCCATTGTTATGTTAGACATTGGTAAATGAATTATAATTAGATTTACTTCAATTCAGTCGCCGGTCAGTACTGAGGCTTGCGCACGTATGGCATAGTATACTTTGCGGGTTGTGATCATGCTTTTGTTTGTTTTATTGTACT
>NMRA01000214.1:199155-219045 GCA_002633005.1 Phoronis australis
AGCGCGTGCGTGTGACACGAGCATACTGTTTTCAAAACGACGAAATACTTATCATTGTTAGAAAAGGCAGAGAGTTACGCAAGAAAATGACGTTTATTGCATTGTTTTTCACTTAAACGGCTGTGACGGGCAAGGGTAGTGTCAGTTGACTCCCAGATTTTGCATGCACACCGTCCGGTCTTTAGCTTTACATGTTGATACAAGTTTCACGGCGCGGTGACGAGCAGAACTACACTGGCTGCGTGCAATTTCGGGGTCTACGGAAGAAATACACGCAGTGGGACCTAGCTGTATTTTGACGACAGTCTTCATACACCTAGCTGGCTGGCTACATAGAATCATGCACACAAGCATCGCATCTTACACACAAACCACCTACAAACTTATGGATCACGTATACGAGCCCATGAATCATGTATAGAAATCCAAAACTCTTGCATAAGAACAAAAATCACGCAAACTAATTACAAAAACCATACATATGAACACAAAACTATACACACGAGCACTGAATCACACGCACGAACACTTTATCGTTTGGTCGTGACGTGTGTATAATTTGGATCCTCGTGCCGATGATATGTGTTCGTATTTGTGATTTTTGTGTCGCGCGTGATTTTCGTACGTACAAGTGAAGAATTTCTCACTTACACTGGTCACCCCTAAGAATCCCTTACTCCCAACAAACTTTCATGATACCTATTCAGCTTGCCCTTGGTATTGATGTAGGTGTGAGCTAATGAAGTGGAAAGGTAATAGCTACCACTAATGTCTCAACAATGATGGTTATAATTGCTACCAAATTGGTTTTCTCTGACATTTGCAGTTACAGCCTGCAACTATGGAGAGTAGTTTTAACTTGGTACATTTTAAATATTAAAAAATGACCAAAAGTCAATTTGCCTTTATCTTGACCAAGGGCCACTTCGCAAAGGAATGATGTTTCATACTAGTTTTCGTTATTCTATTTTTAATACTCCTGTCTACTTGCTATTTTTTCTTACTGGAAACAGGTTGATATCTTTTTAATATATTTGTAAACTTGAAGTACCAAAACATTGGTAGATTTTGATCGTCAGCAAAAAATAATTAGTGCAGTGAATTGTGAACCCATCCCCAAACTTTCTAGATTACAGCTACATTACACTTCACAGATAAAGTATATGACGTCAGCAAAAGGCTCAACAGGTTCACAACTTGAGAGACACAGAACAAGCATTTCAACTAATTCAACCATTCCCACTAATCGCTACACCACCTGCAGCAAGACAGATAAAGTACATGGCGCCAGCAAAAGGCTCAACAGGTTCACAACTTGAGACACAGAACACCCATTTCAAAAAATTCAACTATTCCCACTAATAGCTACGCCACCTGCACGCAGACAGATAAAGAACATGACACCAGCAAAAGGCTCACCAGGCTCACAATTTGAGAAGCACAGAACAAGCATTTCAACTAATTCAACTATTCCCACTAATCACAACGCCACCTGTGGGCTGGCAGATATGGTATATGACTTCATCAACAGGCTCACAATTTTAGAGACACCAAACATGCATATCAACTAATTCAACTATTTCCACTAATCGTTGCACCACCTGCAGGCAAGTCAGTGACTCATGTCTTTCTTTCTCACAATGCCACTACAAGAGGTAGAATTAGTTGAATTAGTTGAATAGCTCTGTCAGCTGGATAGGTTGAGATGACTTGGGATTAGTTGGATTCAACTAAAATCAACTAATTCAACTATTCCTGCAAATCGCTGCGCTTCCTGTGGACAGGTAGATAACTTACATGACGAAATCCACAAACTCATAATGTTAGAGACACCAATCACGCATTTCAACTAATTCAACTATTCCCACTAATCGCTGCGCCATCTGTAGGGGCAGCTTGATAACAAACATGTCAGCAACAGGCTTGCATCAGTGTTGATGGCAGGATAAGTTGAGATAAGGTGGGATTAGTTGGGTACAACTAAACATTCTGACATGTATGTGTTTGCAAACCATGTTACGTTTTGCTGGATTATCCGTCAAAATCATGAACCAACATTCCTGCACGACTCTAACCACCTCACTATCACACCTGGTTGTGTTGTAAGGCCTCTTTCATGGAGGTTGGTTGGCAATGCGAGAAATGCAACATTATAAAATTCTATTTACCCACTATTCTGTGCCTACACAGACTGTAAATAAAAACTGGGAGTATTTAATGGCCAGACTACAGCTGGAAAACCTAACATTTACTCATTTAGTCATTGACTGAAAATCCTTAACACTTTTATCATCTGTTGAATGTTTCTACAGTAACTGTTAGTTATACTATAAAACAACAAGAAGGTTTCAGTCTCTGAGGGGGGGAAACTCCCAACGTATAAGGGACAGATGACTTTGGATTACAGGTTTCAATATGAATGAATTGGTGCCTTTTTTGCTATTTGATTTTCTAAAAAACAACTCATTTTGGAAACTTGAAGCTCTTGAAAAGATTTTTATATCAAACTTCAAAAAATATAGAAAGGTTTTTAATATTACCTTTTAAAATTATGGATATAAAAAGATGTATTCATCAATAGCACGCCATCTCTTCTAATACTGTTTCAGACTTAAAATGGGTTAAAACATGAGAGTTGTCCAAGAACAGGGTGTTCCATCAAAATAGGGACCCCAGTGTAAAACAGATATACCGGATTCGAAAACAGACTCCCGCACCTTCAAAACAGCTAACCAGCCTGAAAAACACGATTCCCATCTTTGAAACAGGAATCCCGGAGATCAAACAGGAAACCCAGACAATGTTTTTCAGTCCCGGGGTTTTCCAATTCAAAGGACGGGGTTTGTATTTTTCAAGCTGGACTTTTTCAGGGAAGCTCTTCGAGTAGGTACCTTTTTCGAGTTCATTCTCTAAACAGGTGGATATGCTACTGTACTCCTCATCAGACATGTAGTGGAATACCCCTCCAGGCTTTCAGCACAACTAATCTGTAGCTTTTCAACATCGCCACGAGTTTCAGGAAATGACGTTTCACAACAAACTAGCCAAACAGATGGCATCAATGGAAAATTAGACGGTTGTGGAAATATGAAGTTATCAATGAAAGTGTTCTTGAATGTCCACTTCCTGGAATACCACAGTGCCCTTTCGTTATTTCTGCAAGTCAACGAAGCACTTACCAATAACTTTACAGCTGCTAAGGTGCTAATTAGGTGGCTTAATTCTTTTTTATTTTTGACAGTCAAACACTGATGAAATAAAGTTTGAATTGTACTGTTGGTAAGAACTAGTTTTATTAGAACAGGAACTTCAAATGCAGGGCTGCCATACCCATGAAACACATAACATGTAACCTACAAGATAAAAACCTGCATATCACAAGTGAAAACTTGAATGATTCACTTTCAGAAAATATAAATTTCAATCGAAAGATGGTGCAGTAGTCAGTACACTAAAAAAATCTTCAATTTCAAATTGCATTTAACAACAGTACATCAAAACTTAACTCATCACATTGATATTTTGTGGCATCTGGCCTTGCTGTCAGCATAGTTGATTTCTTCTCAAAATACTAACATCTGAAAACTCCTACAGTGATTTTAGGCCCTTAAGTACCTCTAATACAAATAAATCAGTGACAGCTGACAGCTCTGCAAATGTATATCCCTGCCACAAACTTCAGTTACTGGATGAAATTCTGAATATCATTTTGCAGTGGGACTGCTTAGTTCAGGTAAAATAACAATTCATTGAGCATGCAAAAACATTCTTAAAGAAAGAAATTGCACGGTCCTCAGCTCCCAATTTCATTAGACAAGTAAGGAAGCGAGTACCTGAGAACCAGCACCAATTGACTTGACAAAACTTATTGCCGTACAGGTATTGATTTTTTTCTAGCCGGTGACCAACTATCAAGTCACTCATTAACAGTTATAGCTGAAAACCCAGTGCCAGTGCATTAAACTAGTAATTGCTCGTTCATTGACGTTATTTTGATGTAAAAACAAGCTGGAGTTTGCTATAATTACTACTACTATTGCAGTATAATGTTTTTTAACTCCTATATGCAGGCTACAAAGTCATAACAAGCCAACGACTGTGTCGGCTTATGTGATGTCTGCGTCACTGTAGTTTTATTCACAGATCAGTCGAAATACTGAATACTGTCAATCCGCTCTGTGTTATCTTTCTTTAGGCTCGTCACAATATTCTAATTATAACGGGGTGGTTTTAACCACATACTATGAGTATTCGTTCCAAATGTCTTCATGCATTTGCAATATTGGCTGATTTGTTGGATATGTTGGCTAGTCGCACACAGTCAGCTAAGTCAATCATTGGCAAATATGGGAGATAAGTCTTAATTCGGTTGCATTACAACCTAACAAAGATTTTAAAATTCATAATTATTATAATCTCATTGATGCAGAGTTCAAAGTTGATCAACAAAATCATGCGCCAAAGGTTGATCAACACAAGACTAGAAAACCTGTGACGAAGTATAATGTGGCGACTTCCAGGCATCAGCGAAGTGTGGGGAGGAAGCAGGTACAAAGTTATGATATGGCCACTCGAAAAAAAACGGCAAATTCTACAAATAGGTGACTTTTCAAACAAGCTTCTTATACACGGAAAATTCACATTGGGGAAAATGGATTCTTGAGCAAATAAAACTCTCAACGACACTACAGTGGTCCCAAGAACTGGAGAGCAACACTTGACAAGGAGAATTATCTTACTCACCCCCTACCCACACTCCTAAGTAGAATCCACAGTGCGTTTGTAACATATTCCCCTCCTACAATGAGCCCTTGCACAAGTCTCTGATAAAGAAAGATGCCAACCTCAAATTATTTGCAATTTCTCCACCTTGCATTGACGCCTGTATGTGACACCTGACTGTACTGGTAGGTCATTGAATACATGGTTAATAGACAAAAGAGAATAGCATGACCCAAACCCTGGCTTAACAGATGACTAAAAACATGCAGTAACAGGAGCCCAGAACTCTGCAAACAATTACCCAGTCAATGCAGAGATTCAGAACACAGTGGCCCTAACACTTTTTCAGTGAAAAAGTGCACCGTTTATGCGGTTTTTATACAGTAAAATCTCACCAATTTAGCCGCGACACAATAATGGCTAGCCTATGAACTTTTAATTTATCATTTCTTCCTTGGAAAACCTGAGGAACCAAATTAAATGTATTTCCATGCTCAGGACGTTCTGCCGTACCACACTTGCCATTACAAAAAGCTTTGAAAAATTGTGAGTATCCGCAAAAATAGAAGCCCTTGACAAATGAAATAATACAATTTCTGGCAATTATTTTTGTCCGTAATTGGAGATTTTAACCTAATTTCATATAAAGTAACATATTGTCAAATTTCCTTTTTCGTACAGCGTTCCCCATAACCTGTTTTTACATGTCGCAGAGTTTGCCACGACCAGTTTGATTCACCGGCAAATACTTTGAAAAAACATTCAATACGTAAAGAGCTTGAATTCCCAGTAGCCATTTTGAAAATGTTTGTGAATTTCCGTAATTCCTAAGTTTTTGTAATGCAGAGCACTATTAAAACAAGGTAAGCTTTGTAGCACTGTAAGTAATCAATTTCTACCAAGATACCCTGGAATGCATTTTAGTAATTTTTTTATCAAAAATCCTCCCTGCACCACAAGGGGTCATACTACATGGTACAAAACATCTGAGGTATTAGGATACACCTTAAAGGTAAGTATGGGCAAACAAATGATAACAACAAACAACTATAGTCAAGCTGGAGAATTTAGGTATTAATCAAACAACAGATGTCTAGCTGAGTGGGGACTATGAAGTGCAGACAGCCTGAGTGTAGCCTTCATTGTACAAGAGGCGATCACCTGATGGATTGAAATTGAATACAACAATATCCTTGTTGCATCAATCATTGCATTTTCTGACTAAGAGTAAGAGTAACAGGCGGTCATGTTGAGGTGATGACCTCGTGTTGATCAGAAATTGACTCACTGAAGATAAAAACATAAGGTACTTTTCCACATATTTCGCACATAAACGATCACCAATATTGTTAGTACTCCATTATTCAAAGCCTGATTACTTTACTCTTTCCTTCAAATGATGAAAAATTTACCAAAAATTGATTGATGACATCTACAATGTATAAACCATGTTAGCAATAGACTTTAGTGTTTCTCAGTCTTTATCTATGTGGAAAAATTGACAAAATTAGAATTTCTCTGCCGACCCTATTATGTGCTAAATATGTGAAGAGTAAAGGTATATAATATCAATCTGTGGCCAAACAGTGAAGTGTGAACACCTACAAAGTAAGCAGTACTGCTGTCAGAACAAACATTAAGGAGTCATAAGATAAATTTTGTCCCACTTCTGTTGACAATCATGGCAAAGCTAGAATGTTGAATTATGGGTCAAAACTAGCCTCGAATTACTGGCCATTTTTAATTTAAAAAACTAATGAGCTTGAACAAACAATACAAAAGTATACAGTATTCGGTCACAAGTGTCCCGCAATTGTTTTACATTTTGGATCATGCCCTATGTTCAGTACTCTTGACATCAATTTAAGTGTGACAAAATTCTACCTTACTTATCTCTAAAAAGGTGTCATTGACCCCCACGACCTCAAACCTATGGGTCAATTCAGAGGTTACCTTAGTTTATATGCTTTGTCTATATATTCCAATTTTTAGCCAGCACCTTTCATGTGTGTGCTGTGTCTGCTTGTTGTTCCAGAACATTACAAGAAAATTCTGATCAGCTGATCTATCATTACCAATGTCCCCCTACAGTTTCAACTCCAGATGAAATCCGTTTCCACGATCAGATAAGCGAGTCCATTCTTGAGAATCTTTTGTTAGAGATCACAAGTCATGAACCAATCAAAACATCCCTCGGTAAAAAAACAAAAACAATTGGCTAATATTTAAGGTACGTATTTCTTTGGAAAAAAATCCAACATAACTTTTCAATTTTAGAAGTCAAACAGGGCCAAAAATGGCCAGTTTTTGTCTACATCAGTTCATTTTACTTCAGCCAGTACTTCATTGCCGTGAACTTATGCTAATTGACTGGTACCATATTATGTCAAAAACAATTGCTTTGCTCTATTATATGAAAAGAATCCTATATTGACACCCTCACCAGTCAAGATTGGGCAACTCGGCTGGTTAGCGTAACCTTGAGATTTGCTGGCACTGACCAAAGACATCATGCTGCTGCAGTTAATTGCATCGCCTCAGGCTTTTAGTACGATTTACACTACAAAAGTTGACACAGATCAGCTGACACAGAACGAGATGATCCAGCGCAAGTAGTGTGTAAACAGGACTGACAGGGAACAAACTGACACCACAGTGACAACTTTTATCACCTGTTTGAGAGGTAGAGCATTACTTGCGCCCAATCATCTTGCTCCGTGTCTACTACCGTCTAAACGCTGGCGCCAGACTGCAGCAAGGCTGAAGGGATTGTCTATATTGCGCTTGTGCAAAACACGCACATGTAATATGCAGGCAACCATTTTTGCGTTTGTCGTTCAGCTGTTCAGTGCCTTGTTTTCTAACTTTATCCTGATCACAATTAATTTTGAAAGGAAATTGTCAGGAGTATTACACATAGTTACCACTCAAGCCTGGGTTCAATTCAAATGCTTGGTTAGGTACAGTAGGCCTATTGATGAAAGTGTTAATCAGCTGGTCACAAAAATCATTTTAGTATAACTCAATATGACGAATTATGTACACATGGGGGAATTAGAAACACTGAAACAAAAACAAAAACATCTTTGCACATAAGCACTCCACACTCCTGCCTACAACTTCCGCCTTGCCATCGTTTCTGAGCAGTTTTGCTACACCGAACATTTTGCGCCATGTCAGTTGCGCCATGTAAAAAGTTGATCTCTAAACGGGACTTAACTGATGTCTAATTAACCAGATCCATCACAAACATACTGGGGATGACAAATAGTATTTTTAAATCTTAGGTTTGAAAATCTTTTTAAATAACATATTTGAATGGTTCATGAAAAGTATAAGTGATCACATTTTGAATTTTAATAATCAGACAACAAATGACTTTTACAACCTAAAACTTTTGTATAATCTTGCTGTATTATGTTCCTCATTAATTCTACGGGGAGTGCAACATAATTGGGCCAATTACCAAACCACCAGGCAGCAGTTGGATTTTTAGGTAAGCCAAGTTTCATCCTGCAATTCTTGGCATGGAAAATTCAGCCCGTTTTCCAGCACCCTGTACTTGGGTCAATAGACTTGTACAAAAACCGCTGTGGTGAAGAGGCCAGTTTATCAGAAACACTGATCTAAGGTCCTCAGTGTTCACTAAAATTATCATGGATGATCACTTTGTCACACTGAATGTATTAAACTTGTATCTGACAAGACTCAGTACACACATCGTGTAGCAGGGCATCTCTGTTGACATTGAATGACTATTTCTGTGCACAGAACAACCTATTATAAGCATAGAAAAAGTGCATTTCTACACATGAAAAAATACGTACTCATTGAAGAACCCTAATAGCCACTTCATTAAACCACAGGAGTGTCCATACTATCTATTGTCAACAATGGATAAAAACATTACGCTGTTGCGCTGACAAACAATACACAAGATGAATTTATTTTCTAGACAATTTAGAATACAATCAAAATAGTTCAGAATAATTGTGTATACCACGTACCTGCTAGGCTACAACTACCAGTGTCACTTTACCACGTACCTGCTAGGCTACAAGCCCAGCCGATTCCCTGAGTGCTGCTAGGTGGGGTGGTAGCCGCGCCAGCACGTAGGTATCACAAATTTTCCGAGGGAATTTTTTTTACACCGGCGTTTCTGATTGGCTAGTCAAATTCTCAACAGGCAGCGCTCTTCGCAAACAAACTGGCAGGACTGATGGATTGCAGTGTAAAAAAGTGGTCTGTTGGGCAGACAAATCGGTGTTTAAAATTTATGTTTATGATACTGTCTTGTATTCACATAGTATGAATAACAAACACACTGTTAAATTGGCCAGATATGTGTTCATTGTACATGTACCTGCTTCAAGCACGCGGCTATTAAACATCACTGCAGAAACAAAATAGTTGTTGCAACGCCACTTGCATGACAGAGCTAACAAGAGCAACGCGGAGCGCTGAAATGCGCCCACGAATGCATTGCAAATGGTGTGCTTTTAGGGTTATTTATTTGTATCATAAAAATGGCCACTAGATGGCGCAAAAACATACAATCCATTCAAAAACAGGACCATGCCATATTTCATAAAAATCTGTCAAGGAACTTAAGAGAAACAAAGGAAAACGGAATAAAATGAAATTGCCAATAGTGGGCACAGTGTCCGTTGGATCTGCCTGAAAGTCGTCATCGTCTGCTGTTATCTTCATATAAACACACTTAATAAATTTAGTAAAGATCCTGCAGTGGGTTTAGGAGATACAACTATGGGCGCGAAACAAAACTACCACTAGGAGGCACCAGAGTAGTCAGTCACCATCATCAAAGATCATCTTCACACTGAGAACATATATGCCAATTTTCAAATGATTTGGTTGATACAGGGGTGGATACCAAAAACAAGATTTGAAAACAGCAAAAAATGGCCACTAGGTAGTGCAAAATACCTCGACTCCATCCAAAAACAGGAAGATAGCGTCATCACACCAATAGATGCCTATATATAAAATTTTTTGAAAATCTGTTGAGGACCTTTGAAAATACTGAGTTAAACGTAAGAAAACTAACATCATGTAAATACACTTGCTAAATTAAGTAAAGATCCTGCGAGCGATTTAGGAGATACAGCCATAGGCGCAACAAAAACAAAACTGCCGCTAGGAGGCACCACAGTACTCGAAATCATCGGAAAATCATTGTCAACCATCCTCTTTATAGTAAGCACATACATGCCAATTTTCACAATCATCCTTTGAGCGCTTTGGTTGATAGAGGGGTGGACGCAAAAAACAGACTCGAAAACAGTAAAAATGGCCACTAGCTCGCGCAAACTAAGTCGAATCCATTCGAAAACAAAAGGATAGCGTCACCTCCCTAATAGGTGCCTACACACCGAATTTCATGAAAATCCGTTCAGGACTTTTGAAGATACAAAGACAAGCGTAAAAACTAAAATTGCCACTAGGGGGCACACCGGTAGTCGGATCCGTCCGAAACTTCGCTCATGCCGTCCCATTCACGAATGGAATATATGTACCAAAGTCTATGAACGTAAGTCAAAGGGTTTTAGAGATAGAGCAGCGGACACCGGACGGACGCCGCCCGGACGGAGATGACGGCATAATGCGTCCACATATAAAATATGTGTGGGCGCCTAAAACTTGTTCACAGTCCTCCATTTTTTCACGGTGTTGTAAAGCTTACCAATGACTGCTGAGGTTACATCAACCAATGCTAAAGTGCGTGCCACTGCGGGATACCTGCGTGCTGGCTAGGCACATAGGGGACCAGCGAGACAACCCAGTGTCACTTTACCACGTACCTGATAGGCTACAAGCCCAGTCTCACTTTCGGGTTGTACTGCACTAAACAAAAACTCAGGTGTAAGCCTGCCCCAGTTATGTTTTACATTAAAACTCTGCTTTTTAATGACCTAAACTAAAGTAAGTAACTTTAACGGGAAAATCCATCAGAGTTGGCAGTCCTATGTTACTTTGGTTCTCCCATAGTCTAGACTTTAGCTGACTAAAATCATAAAAAACAGGAAAACAATCACAATTTTCCCTCTGCAACAACGTTTCCCCAATAGCCAAAAGAAACACCCCCCCACAAACACACAAACACCTGTAACACAACAGGAGAGACATGTCCATAGGATTAGTACCAGACACTACCAACATCTAAGTGGCACAATGATAATTAACTAGAAGAGTAATACCCATGCCTAAGGCTGAGTAGTCTACTTCACAAACAAATGAAAATATTAACCCAGCTACAATACAAGGAGATGGTGAGCAAGAACATTTCAGAGATCCGTAGTGTTTTGAATTTACATCTCAAATCCCTAGCATGGTTTCTTCTCGCATTTACCATTGCGTTAAACAGTTTACCAGTTATACCTGGCTAACGAAAACGAGAATATTTTAACGAAACTTTAGCTGGGTCTAGTTTTATCAACAACTAGCAGTGATTATCAGATTTTGATGAAGCATTAATTACGTTTTCATACAATGTGAGTTGCTGTATTACATCATGTGACTTAATGATCAACAAATCCTAACAGTTTTGTCTAAACTGATGTTCCAACCCCCACCTGCAGCTATCCCAGCAGACATTCTGGTTTAATGAACACTGAACAACCAGGACCACCAGCGGATGGTGGTACAATCCCCGGTGCTCATATTAGTATATTTATTTTCATATTCATTAATCTAGGTTATGAGTTGAGAGGGTCAATGTAAAATTACTCCAATTGATCTGTTCAAGAAAAATACCTGATGCTTCAATCAGTGGGCCAAGGATCATATCTTAATCACAACCTTGGCTAAATGACAACCTTATCCACTGGGCAGCTGGAGAAACCAGACATAAGGTCAGACATTGTTGACTTATCTAAATCATAGACCCATCAGACACAAGTTCTCAGACATTACCAATGGATAAGCTCATTTCAATGAGCTAAGAAAGAAAGGGTCCTTCTTAAAAGATATCTCAAATCACATTCATAACAATTGGTTGCTTTTACACTTCACGTGTGTCTAGCAAAATGCTTCATCTTCATTTTCAGGGAACTTCAAATACGAATATACCCTGTAGTGAGAGAAAAAAATTTGACAGAACCATTTTGGAACCGCAGGACCATATAGACTTTTGTTTCTATTATCCGAGGTCAAAGGTTACAAGAATGTCATTGAAATGGAATCTCCTGCTGGAGTCGGGCATAGAGCAATTTCGTATGTACCCTCAGTCCATTCATTCACTAAGTCACCATTATGCCATGGTAACTAGGTGTACATAGCATAGAAGGATGGCGTGGAAAATGAAGATAAAATGTAGGGTTTATCCCGAGAGAGTTGTGCGTCAATATGCATAAGACCATTGAGAATCCAAGCACCAGTCCGAGTCGCTAGAACGATCTCTGACACTTAGTGTTCCCTAACACAGCAAGTTGTTAAAAAGATAAACCTGCCCTGAAATTCATTAATTTGGTCGGTAATTTAGCATAACGTTGTTTTGATCTCGTGCTCACAGTGCAGTTTAATCACAAATAGATTTCAATTGTTCGTTCCGTACTTGGTTTCTTGGTATCATTCTCCCCATAGTGTGGTGTGTATACAATGAACTGTTAGCCTACTTTCTGGTGACTCCGCCTTCTGACCTAGATAACACGAGGAACAGGAAACCCCACGTACAAAATTGAAACGTTTCAGTTAAGTTAATTATACACTGCAAATTCTGTTGACATTGAGAGTGAATGTTAAAATAGAAAACTTGATTAAGGCATGTGTAGATTGACCAAAAACAACGATGACGTGAATACAAAGTAGGCTGAAATTTTCCAAATATTTTTAAGTATGACTTTCGTGTAGAAAATGATCTGCCGCAAATCACACAACAGTGTCCATTAAGTATCATGACGTGATGGCAGTGGTGGTGGGGAATAACACCGCATGGTGCAGGCTATATGAGTCCACGAGATACGTCATTAGTGCAAAGGTCACCTATTTTTGCAGAATTTTCACATTTACAAGTTGTCAATGAATACAACTGCACTTTGTTTAGCACAGATGATGTTAAAATAGCACTGCCAGTTTAGTTAATGCTACACATTAGCATAGTTGGGAGCATATAAATGCATCTTTAAGTGGCTACCAACAGAATATGAGGCAAGCTCAAATGCGCTTTCATGAAACTGGCAACTCAGCTATACATACACAGTTTATCCTAACATCACATGACAGACGCTGTAACCTGACCAACACATATACCTCATGCTCCCAGTCAGGCACTGTTGCTATACTCACCAGTTATCATTGTCAGATACACACAATACTGAATCAAAAATCAGCCATCGAATTTCACAACTAACTATTTACCAGAATGCATAATTTTAACGCCTCACTGTACAAATCACAGACATGGACACCATATTATTATTTCTGAATGGAAGGATAACTTCGTGGCGAGCTCCAGTATACTTTGACAGGGAGATTGGTTCATTATCACATCTGTAATTTTGCAATTTCTGGTCCAAACCAGGTTTTCAAAACAAGAACATCCACAACAGGTTTCCAGAGCATCCGCGAGAGTGATTCTATGACACCAAGTCAAATAGCTGTTACTACCTGGTAATACCTAAAGTTTGGGCAGTCTCTAAAATTTCATGGGACACCGAAGTTCAAGCCAAATTATTTGGATTCTAAAGATTGGGAAGTGGGTGAGTTTGGCATTCAATATATTTCTCAAAATAACGTTTTAAATCAGCAGAGCCTCAAAACAGACTCGACAGTTCAGAACATCGTAGACACTAGCCGGCTAGGCAACGTTGTCATTCTGGAATTTGGGACAGTCAGTATTGTCTATTTCTAAAATTTGGTATAAGATCCAACCTTGAGCAAAATGATGAAATTTCCGCTGCTCCAGATTGGAGAATTTTCACTATAAACTGCAGTGCTCAGTATGTAACTCCGGGAATACAAGTGTAACAAACATCACATCTTAACTAACTTTCTTATTCTTGACAAGCCAATGAGCTCCAAGAGCTGCTGTTACCAAGTTTAAAAACACCAATGTTTCCTTGATTACTTTGCTGAACAGGGTTTTCTAGCTAGCGTATCAGGGTGTCAGAATGTCCATTGGAATATGCTTGACGCCTGCTAGACAAAAACCTGGATCAAACTGTTGGTACTTGCTATGATTAGGTAGACCCCCACCAAATACTACGAAAGTCTGAAATGATTAAAAGACACTGAAAGACACTTACTTTAAAGCACTGATGTATCACCATTCAGGGATTTCTGATTATAACACTTCAAACTTTTAACTGATTGGAACGATTACAATTATGAACTAAGGTAGCAATTTGTATTTACACACTAACTGAGAATATGTGAGCCTCGGGGACTGGAGTATCACACAAGTCATCACTGTTACTGACATCTCAATAAATTGGCCTTTCTAGGCATAGCTGGCTCTTAGATGGGTAGGCAGCCCACCCTCCCCCTTTGCACACGGTCAAAAAATACCGCCAGTATGTCATTTTAGGTACAACATGAATACATTTCCCTCAACAACTGTGTTTGCGACATCTGAGATACACCTGTGGTAGGTCAGTGTTCTACGTGCACTAAAAACAACTTGTGTTAGCCAGATGGAGAACAGTTCAGATTTGTACCGTAACACTGGACAAAGTTTCAGCTACATATAGCTACTGCTGCAACGTCATCTGGCAAAAAGCATCTACACGTTATGAAAAACAAAAAGGTGTGACCACTACTGCAACGCAGGCGCGAGGTATTGGGCAACAGTAAAGTCTTTGGCTACACTAAAATCTCACCAGTTTAGGACACAATATGCCAGACAAGCCAAATTTTAATATTCACTTTTTGCATGAACCATAAGTAGCACAAAATGAAGGCTTTATCAGTTTTAACGTGTATAACACAGCTAACTCCTAACAATGCTTTGATAAACCCAGGGCATTCACAACAATGTTAGGAACATATATTAATAAAAACAATGAGGGATTTAAACCAGCTTGACATGTTTCAGTGTTTATTTAAACACCAACAAAGTAGCCACTGTTTTTTCTTCTGAGGATGGTGTTTCAATAAACCCTGAAACATGTCAAGCTGGTTGTCGTTTGTTTATTAACATATGCTGCTACTTGCTATCATGAAAATGTGGAGTCTTTGAAAAATGAAAAAAAGAAAACACTCTCACAAACCACAATGACGTTCGAGCGACCCTGATTTTCCGTTTAGCTAACAATAAATTCCATATTGTAAATTACCAAATTCCGTTTTACATAATATCTTCCAATTTTAAGGAATTAAGATTTCAAAAATGACCTGGGAATCGCCATTTATCTTCTGCTGAATTAGGTCAGTATTCAGTTTTACAGATAACTTACTGCATGCCATGTTTGTTTCTCAAAACCTTGTAAAAAAGCACCACCTTCAGAAAGAATGAAAAACTACTTGAACTTGTCCACTGCAAAACGACTGCACTCTGATTTGTGACCATAATCGTGGAATTTGATGGATTTATATTCTTAATGTTTGGTAATTAAAACCAAAAATATCCGAATTACGTTATTTACTACTGAAATGTCTGAATTTTGTTCAAACCATTTAATTTCATGAATGAAGTCAAATTGTACATGGCGTACTGACGAGACTTAAAAATGTTTGTGATATGCATTAGCACGCCAGTTTAAGAGTTACACAATTATACATACACTCAGGAGTTCAAGGGCATGATGTCCACTACTAAGTCTGATTGGATTGCTGTGTTCGACCGGTGGTCCCGATGGCTCAGTGGACTAGTGTTTACACGGTTAGCAGGAAGTCCCAGGATCCAAGTCCCAGTTGGGGCACAAATCTTTTCATATTCACCAGGTCACTAGATGTGGCCACAGGTGGCATACTGACCAAACTTAAAAATGTTTGTGAAGTTTAATTCTGTAAATTCCGTCCTTCTCCACTATTGCGGAAAATCAGGATCTCTAAAGTCCTCATAAACATACTTCATTTATCTGGAGCTGCAGTTTTTTTCTCATGTGCTGGAATTATGCTTACACAAACTCTCTTTTCACCAACTCCCAGTTGTAATGTATAGACAGGCCTCATACATCATACCAAGCACGTGCTACCAAAAGCGGCAAATTGTGCCTTTTGCATGCCAAGAATTGTAGGATGATACTTGGCCTACCAAAAAATCCAATGCTCCCTGCTGGTTTGGTAATTGGCCCATTATGTTGCACACCCCACAGAATTAATGAGGCACAGAATACTGACTGGACTAGGCGTGAGCTATGGGCAACATTCGGTTAAAATTCACAGGCTTCAAGTCACATTTGTTGTCCGATTTTAAAAATTCAAAAACCAAACAACATCTCCTTTTATGAATGATTCAAATATGCCATTTAAAAACATTCAAATCGAAAATTTAAAAAAAAAATCCGTCGCCCCCAGTGGGTCTGATTATCTAAGAAGGATAACATCATCAGCTTGAGGCAATTTAATTAACCACAACAGCATGAGGTCTTTTATCGGAATGGGCAATTCCTGAGGTAGGCAAACCGGTTGAGTTGTCCAACCTCGACCGTTTTTGTGTGTCAACGTAGGATTCTTGTCACATGTCAGTCGTAAAATGAAATGCGTGTTCTTAAGTACGGTGAATGTGCTGAAGAGCTTTAGCAATGTGAAAAGCGAACTTTCCAACACAAAGTCTCAGTGTTTCTTTCACAAAACTGCTATAGAGAAAAGACCTATAGAAACTACCGAGATAGGACACTCCGATCAGGAGAGGGTGTTGTAGAGGCACGCTGACCACTCTGGTGGTTATTTCGCCCAGTCAGGCATCCATGTCTATGGTAGGTAAATGAAAGGATGCACCAGCTTTATCCCATAGTTGGTAGACAATCTCCAAGGCCCAACTCAAACTCATATTTGACAAGGGGTAGCAACCACCAAGGGACGGAGCAAAAACTAGTCAGAAACTTTAAAGGATACCAAACCCGGTTTTGGCCTATCAACAGATATTTAAATTCTCTGAAACGAAATAATTTTCTATAACCCTCGACACTCTCAAAAGTTTGGAAGAACATTTGATACTCCTTTCGAAGTCTGCTAAATGTGTAAGCATGACCTATGCTTTTCGCGAATCAGAAGGCAACTGTGGGGAAAGACCACCCACAAAGGACTATAACATCCAATCTGTGACACAACCTTTAAGTCGATTCCTGCTTTTATGTTTAAAGATTGACGCCAATGATGCATTAGCAGGTGACCGAACGAGGATTGGCTGAAATCGTCAAAACAGGGTTTAGTACCCTTTTAAATCCTAACAGTTTCCAGTTAGCCCTAGAAACCATTTCTATCAACCTTAGCTGGTCCTAACACAATTTAGGGCAAGGCTATATATGTAACTGATTATGCACAACATAGAAACAAACATCAACACGAGGCAATCCTACCTGCAGTTAGGAGGAGGATCATCTGTGATTTCTGCCAACTCCTTTTGTATCCTGAAAGCAGACGGAGCATAGCTTAATTGGACGTCAAATCATATCAAAAGTCAATTGTCACATTGGCTGATAGTGCAAACCAACATGGCGTATTCAACCCAAGTTAACAATTGAAAGTTATCAAACGTATTTCTAAAAGAAACACACAAAGTAAGTATTTCATTTTCAAGCAAAAGCTGCCTTAACTACTGAATGAAGTTTCCCAACAGTTAATTCTCAAACAGAATTCACGTCACCGAAGAAATAACACTTTTAAGCTTATATGCAAATGAGCTGAAATCAATCCCTGGCTTTGGTCTCGGAGAATTGATCATTTCCCAGAAGACTGAACGGTTTCAAGATTAGCAAATAGAATGTTTATTTAACAGCTTGAACTTCAGTTATTCAGACACTATTGGAAATCCAATAACCTTTTGAAACTTGTAGAGGAATTCTTATTCGTCTTTGCGACTGATTTCGTGCCACTTGGCCCCGGTTGATCTTCACGGCGTGACCGACCGTTCGCCCGTCCTTTCGCCGAGGAACTTGGACTTGCCATAGTCTGAAGCAAACGTTTGGGATCAGGCTACAAGAACTTCAATGAAAAGGTCCATGTTCGCAATGTCAAATAACCTGGCCGGTACCGGGGATGTTTACCTCCAAACATGATAAAGCAACGAATAGTTGACTTCGATCGCGTAGGCCTACGTCGAACAAGAACAAGACAAGTTGATTAGGAAAATCTAACTGGGAAGTGTCCACTTCATTCATGAAAAGGACGTGTACTCATTGTCGATAATCAAAAGAAAATTACACTCGACGATGCTCTGGTCCAAACCTTGCGTACTACATAACATTTAGGAAAGCTTTGATTTGAAGAGGCCCAACAATAGATTAGCTAAGATATCTAAAACTCGCCGCATACCAGCCAATGTTTTCTACAAACACACCGAGGAAGTTCTTTTGGGAGAGGTCAATTCCGTCTTTGAACAGCGTATTTACAAATACAAATGAACGGATTATGCTGAATTTCTCAGAAGTTTTAGAAAAATATATTACCTTTCGATCAAGCTCGCTAAAAAGCTCAGAGGTTTGACCAAGCAGATAAAATTCCTTAAAAACTAAAGGTGGTTAGGTTTCCGTTTTCGCCAAGTGCGCGAGGCTTCTTGCGAATTGTTGTTATAATACCCTCCCCCCACGATGTCAGCCACGAGTTGAAATATTTTCGAGTATATGCTGCTTGCATATTGGACAGGCGACTGTAGCTGCAAAGGGGTAGCTGTCATGGAAGCATAGTTGTGCCGAATTCAAGTTGTTCGCACAAGAGCTCCACAAATCTGTGGTCAATCATAAGGTCAAACGGGGAGGAAAAGTAACAGCGGTAATCTTATCAATAAATGGAAAGCGGAATATGTTGTAGGGGTGGTAAGCACCGTGGTGAAAGACATTCTGTGTTCTCGACAACATTTTTAGATTTATGGTGTTTTATTTTATATTTTGTATTTACAATAATAGACTTAAATTCTTAAATGATATCTGATTGTCGCTTTTTGAAAGAAACATCGCAACATTGTGATAAGTCATCATCTCGACACCCCTATTTTATGCGTTTTGAGTACTATTGCAGCTAATTCGGTAACTTGTATACACATCAAACACAAATAGCTGCACTTGGCGTTTTATAAATGTTTTGAACTATACGGTATCAGTAATCGTCTCATTATTTAAAATATATATTACTTCAGATAATAACACACCTTGGCGAAAGAGTGAGCTTCTTACATAAATAGTCCTTTTTGAAAAAAAATGTAAATGAAATATACTAACTTTTTATGTATAAAAAGTTGCTTGGTGTTTTTAGGCTCACCAGGCATGTTTTGTTGCACTGAAAAAATGTCTAAAGCAGTATTTCGTCCTGTTTAGCATACCAATAAAAAAATCAATCTTATTAAATTCCTTATTGTGATAAGACTAATATGTTACCAACAAGTACATTGGAACTGTTAGCAACTCAAAAGAATGCTTCAACATCTATTGGGATTATAGTCAATCCTAAAAATGAAAATTCCAAAATGGTACATATACATGTTTGCAAGCTTTTTGCAAAGGGAGAGGTCTAAATGATAGGTTCTGAAGATAATTCTGCAAACTCAGTAGAAAACCAGTAATGAAATTTAGTACCGTAGCGATCTACAGACATGATAAAATAGAAATCATCTGTTTTCATGTTTGTAGCTTCGGCTAAAAAGCAGAATTTGGACCCTCTGTACCCCTCCCCTTGACCCACCATGGCCTGTGACTTTAGCTGCAGAAATAAAATCCTATCAGTTAGGTAAGGAATATTATGAGACCAATTTTGTGAGGTTAAAAGACCTTATGACTTTTCAGGTATTTATCAGCCAGCTAAACAGAGCAGAATGCAGCTTTGAATCCACTCTGCCAACGGCAGATTAATTGTGCAGTGCCTTTATTGGCATGTCTGTGTATTGAGCCTGACAAAACACTCAGTTCAAACAAAACAATTTTCTGAAAATTATATATATACATATACAAATATATATACATATACATATATATGTGTGTGTGTGTGTGTGTGTGTGTGTGTGTGTGTGTGTGTGTGTGTGTGTGTGTGTGTGTGTGTGTGTGTGTGTGTGTGTGT
>NMRA01000214.1:219292-267578 GCA_002633005.1 Phoronis australis
AGGGGGGGGAGGGGGGGGCACTTTTTCAGTGCCGCGCAGCTCATGCTTCTGCTGACCATTCAGAGGCTTTACAACCAAGGAGTGTAGTACACTCCTTGCTTTAACCCACAGAGCCATCGGGAGCACCAGTCGAATAGTGAGAAATCCATATTTGCACAAACTCAGGAGTTCAAGGGCGAAATGCCCACCACTAAGTCTGATTGGATTTTGGCGGGGTGCTGATCAGGGTTTGCAATTTACTGAAACATGAAAATTTGAAAAATCTGCCGATATGCTTCATGCCAATCGGTCATTAACTGGGTCACGTGACCATAGACATTTTAGCAAAAGAAGAAAAGACTATACATCATAACAAAACAATAGTATTAATAACTCAACCAGTTTTGATAAAATGTTCAAAATGAAATCTCACAAGCGTTGTTATAGATTCCTAAATTATTATCTCGTTTTTTGTTTGCATTATTTTTTCTCCATTGATTAAAAACGAACCAAAAATGACTTGCAGTCTCAAAATATAAAGGTGTACCGTTTCAATTAAAACGGTGTTTTGTTTATCTATGACAGGTAGGTCGGCAGACTATACACCCGGCTAAAAATCTACTGCCTTTAGGGGTGAATATTGACCTTTTTCTTTTTAAAGTGACCGGCTTTTGAGTTTTTATCCACCTGGCTTAGCACCAATATGATACCTTTACCACACTTTCTACATTTGTCGAATGGTAATGCAACACGCCAGGGGAACAGTAATTAATGCAGGAAAATGTCTCACAAACATTACAGCTAGCATGAGGCTAACTCCGTGTTCGTCCGTATTCCAGACGACACCTGTTTTCAGAGATCGATTCCAATCTTTCTTTTGTTACTCGCCAGGATCAGACGCCAGTCATCCACTCAAAACTGTTGTCAACAAATAAAAAGCCATTCGAAGCGTTCTGGCCAATTTTTATAGTATTCCTTCTGAGAAAGATGGATTCGACCAGTTTCTGTCCTTGACGTTTCAATTTATTTCAGCCAGCAATTCGTTGGGGGTGAATACATCGTTAATGCAATAATTGCCCTGTACAACGCAATAGGAGCTAAGATCAACTTTCGTGATATCAAAGGCTGACAGCGACGGGGCATCGTCTTTCTCGATTCCTTTGGGAAGCATTGTCCAACCATTAGAAACCATTGAACGGACGGTTATGGGAATCTGTACTAAAAATCTACTGCCTTTAGGTGCTCCCCATGTATTATTTGGGGTTTTGTTACCCCAACGCCGAACCTTAACCAGACTGTAACCATCCTGTCTTAATTGATTAAAAAAGTAATGCTCGTGGCTTAGCTGCAATTCTGAAGAAAATCTATTCAGTAATTTAGAACTCTTGTAAAAAGGCTGGATTTTAAAAAATCAAATAAAAATTCAAAGATGGCTGCTATTTACTTCTCAATTTTGAAAACAGTAATGTTGGTCGTTTGCCTTACTTAGTTCGCTTTTTTACTTTGAAACTCCTGCGCTAAACAGGCGTATCGGTTCGCGACCGCAATTATCCCATCCAGCACGTTCAGCCAATAGCGACTTGTTCACTTCAAGTCCGTGACGGCGACATCAAGCCTTTGATGTGTCGCGAACTTCGCTGGGTGCTCTGGGGGTAAACAGTGCACGCTTTCTCATCGGGGCAATTCTTAGTAATCATGCTTAATTAAAGCATGCACGCACACAAGGGGGGCTCGGGGGGGGCTCGAACGATCCCCCAATTTGGCCGAAGTGGGTAAAAAGATTCACCTCAGTGAAACATAAAGGGTAAACGAGACAAAAATCCGCAAAATCCAGAAGAAGTCGGCGCGGATGCACAATTCGGTGAGCCTGAACCCAGTGGCTCCGTTTTTTTTTGTTTTTTNAATTCGGTGAGCCTGAACCCAGTGGCTCCGTTTTTTTTTTGTTTTTTTTTGTTTTTTTTTTTAGTCCTAGTTAAATTTCTTTCAATAAAGGGTCCGCATATCGAAAAATTCGAGCCCCCATATATTTTAGGCTGGGATTTGGCTTATTAGCGACTTCCCCATCCAGTTCTCTGAAACAAAATAATGCTCTGTAACCTTCGGCAACCCTCAAAAGTTTGGAGAAAATTTTGAAAACTCGAACGTGACCTACGCTTTATTCTACACGGCAACTGTGGGGGAAAAGACCACCCATCATGGACCATAATATCCAATCTGTGCTCTTCTGTTTGGTTCGTTCGAGCCCCCCGAGCCCCCCTGGGTGCGTGCATGCAGTTTTCCGGTAACAATAGCTTTGAAGACGGGCCGCTGGAATACCTCCTAGTCGACAGAACGTAAGCTTTTCTCTCGGAAGCAGACACCAGGAAAACCGCATACTGCGACCTCTAACGGTTGTGCTTGAATGCTTCCGTTCCGCTCTTGAGTGAAAAGACAAAAATGGCTCGCGACGTGTGACCTTATGACAAGCCTTACGAGCACCTATGCATTTCAAGGTAATTGCCACCGCTGATCAAAGGGTATTATTGATACCCTTAACGTTCACAGAAATGTACCTGTCCTGTGGACTTGTGATTGCGCCAGTTGGGCAGTTGTCTGAATAGGACACTTGAAATCTGGTCTGAGCCCCCCCCCCCACACACACGCACACTCAAACAAAAAAGTCCACGCATTGTCAGATCTTGTTTCGGACGTATAATGTTAATAACTGGGGTTAATTAATAACCTCAATATTTTCTCTAGCCTTGGCACAAAACTGTATGCGATAGTCTTCATATACAGTTAGTTGGCTGGCTGTATTTCCTCATCATGTAAACTCCGTGAGGACTTGACAGGGACCTCAGCCTGAGGTCCCTGTCAAGTCCTCAGTCCTCACCCCTGAGGCTCAGGGGTCTCACACTCCACTGATTTATCCACATTATTTAGAAAACGTTTTGCCCAGTCACGAATTGTGAGATAAGCATACCAGCAGCTGACGTAGCAAGTAGAATTATATACCTATCGTTTATCACATTGGTGTAGACTCACAGTTGAACTGTGGTTTTCTGTAGACCCCAGACCGTCCCGAGTTGCACCATATACCAACTCCGGACGGTCTCTCACGACGATTAAGCGTTATGATGCTTTAAGTTGGTTGCTTTATTATTTTTGCGGCCACCAAGGGTGGATCACTAAACTCTCCTATTGTAAGCCCTTGGTTGTCGTGGAAACATAACGTAAACTTGCCGTGAGGACTTAACAGGGACCTCAGGGGTCTCACACTCCACTGATTTATCCACATTATTTTGAAAACGCTTTGTCCAGTCACACATTGTGTGTCATAAAAGCATACCTGCAGCTGACGCAACAAGTAGAACTACTCTCGTTTATCACATTGGTGTAGACTCACAGTTGAACTGTGGTTTTCTGTAGACCCCAGACCATCCCGAGTTGCACCATATACCAACTCTGGACGGCCTCTCACGAGGATTAAGCGTTATGACATTTTTCCAAGTCAAATTCTATCCTTCAACAATAGAAAGTGATGTCAACAGCTCAGCAAGAGGCCAGCATCTTGACTCTGCCATCGCTGCAAGTGCACAATCACCTTATACCGCAACTCTTTATTAAACACAGTTTGTGTCAGTCTCATATTTGTTGAATGTTTGTGAATGCAGGCCTGAATGGCCATTGCATCACTTTTTATTACGTATTACGTAAATAACGAATTCGTGCCAGGGGAACAAATGTTAATGTGGAAAAATGTCTTTCCAAGAAACCAGAGATCTGGATTTTTAGAAAATTTAACATCAAAAACAGCTGATTGCCCCTTTAATTTCAGTGTTGATCGTTGATTTTTGCTTACTTCAAGATATTCTAGACTCAAGGACACTTGGGAGTCCCTCCCCCTAGGAAAGCCACTCGCTGAATTTAGAATATATTGTTCCAGGCCGACTTAACACCCACCCCTGGTTGTTTTGTGCCAGAAATTTCAGTTTTAGTTGTTAAATGCCCTGGACTATCAGATGATGAGCCCATAGGAGTACATCTGATCGTATTGAGTAGAGTTCAGTTGGTCTAGGTGTGCAACTGTAAAACCACCTCAGTGCTAACATGAGATGAGACAGTCTTGTGAATTTTGGACATAGAAATTAATTTAAAAAAAAGAAATATGGGACTCATGTAATGCTTGTTTTCATCATGGTTCTGTAAATTCTTGGAGGATTTTATGTATTTTTTTGTATTTGCAAAGCGGTCTGTAATCGATGTCATTATATTAACTCTCAGAAATTTTAGAATGAGGTCGTAAGTTTGATTTCTCTTTACTAAAATTCTTGTTTTCAGGTGATGATTTTGATTTAACGGTCTCTATTAATGAAAATGAAATCATCTAAGTTAATTTAAGGCGGTATTTAGCCTTGTTTAGCTGGCTAGAAAACAAAAATCAGTCTCGTATTCCTCACGTTATAGTTTGTTGGGATTGACCAACCCTACAATTATGGATTCAAGAATGGCGCATGTACACACTGGCTATGAGTTGAGTTGCCAGCTCATTTGGCAATAGATCCGAAGAGTGTGGTAATGTTTTTTAACCTGAAAGAGTTTCAATAGACAGGCCAGGGGTGAAATGCAGCTTTGTGTTTAGACTTTAAATTAACTCCTTCATTTTTATATTTTCAGACCCACCGATTATTCAGCACACAGAGTCTTTGGCTGATGCTTCTGTTAGCTACAATCATATTAATATGGCTACTGCAACAAATTTATTTTCGCTCCGAAGCATTTGTAGGGAATCCTATCCAGTGGCGACACCTTCACCAGGATACTCTGTATCAATACGCATCAAGGTTCACGAAGACATTCGTTTATTTCTTCACACATGAACACCCTCATCTTGCGTACCCTGCAAAGGACACATATCTGATGGATAATGTTACTCTCGTCACAGCGTTCTTTAACATTGGCTCCTTTCAAAAGGCCTCTGTTGGGGTCTACAATGCGTCCATCTACATGGAACAGGCCATCAAGTTTTCGCGGGTAAAAAATTATGTTGTGCTCTACTCAGATGACTGGGACTATATAAGGACGTTTGAGTCCCACAGAAAGGAATTTGTTGGTAGGACTAAAGTCGTATTTGTGAACAAATCAAAAATGTGGTCGTTTTCATTGAAGAATCGTGTCTCAAAAATATTTTCCAATCCACGGTATCCTAAGTTTCAGCCTAACACAGTAAATCCAAGCTATTCATGCGCAATGATTGCTAAGTATGAAATCGTTGCCACTGCAATGGAGGCTAATTATTTCCAGACATCGTACTTTGCGTGGATTGATCAAGGTTATTTTCGTGAATTCCGTGTGGATGGTCCAAAATTCACTATTGGTACACCGCCAGGATTCGACAACAGAACTGTTTGTTTTGGTGAAATATTCAAACAATCCAACCCAGGTACAGTGAGAAATATTTTCTTCACCAACAATGTGTGGATCAGCGCTGGATTTTTTCTAGCTGAGATCAACACCATGAAAAGTTTTGTAGATCAATTTAAGAGACATGTTCTTCAGTATATAGAAAAGCACCTGAGCAGTTCTGATCAACAAGTACTGTACGCCATGTATTGGCAGGATGCACAGATGCATTCTGGGACCAGTCACTTGCCACCATTACAGGTTTACTTGACAAACTTAGAACCAGGAGACTGTTGGTTTTTCTTAGGAAAACTCTGTATTCTTGAAGATTTTTATGTGAAAATTCAATAAAATAAGCATTTAAATTAACATTGTATTTGAAATACCGATCTCAGTTGCTGTATGGAATCAATGGATCAGCATGTGACTCCACAATGCTGACAACAGAATATTTGAAGTTCAAGTTCAGATTTGTGTTCCTATTAAAATTATAGTTATATGGCGCACATTATGAGAATGGTATCTGGCATTCAGGATCATTTGTGCTCTTCTGTTGGCTCGGGAAACTTTCACAGCATAACTTCTATTACAACTCCTCATAATACAGTAATCCTATGCACAAAAGACACCAACATATTTTCCGATAGTCAAGGTGTGTCAATTTACTGATTATAAAGCCAGACTTTGTAGTTGATGGGAGTGAAAAACTAACTGAGTACTGGTAATTAAGTATCGCCAACTGAATATGTGTGTGTGACTAAATGCGACATAGGGGTTGTAAACGTGGTCCAATTAATGCTAATTACGTTTCTTAAACCTGTTCCAATATAAGTCAAGAGTACTTTACCTGATCATTGGTAAAACAGTCTTTTGATCACGTGACTCTGGGTGACATCCCAATCATCCAGGTCACCCCTTTCACCTTGTGTTTTCAAGTGCACATGAGATATTCCATTTTCAAATTTGTTGATTAAATAATGAATACACAATGTTCAGACCTTATTACCGCAAGCGTGTAGTATCAGAATTAATTGCAGGGTAGTGTGCATTGATATTTTCCAAAGTTCAAAACTGACTGTCCCACCAGGTAGTTTCGGGTGGCTGAGGTGTGTTCTTAAACGATGGATGAAATCTAGTCTCTCATTGAAAATTGCATTGTACCGTCAATTTCCCCACTTGTGGCAGGTCTACCTAAAGGTACTGACAGCCCAAGAGGCAACTCGTTAACATTTGTCCTTTTGTCACCCCAACGCCATGAGTGCGCCTGAGCCAGACTATGACTAACTCGTCCTTACATAAAAAGTTAATTAATGCATGTGGCTCAGCCGTGCTGCTGAAGAAAACTTATTCGCATTTTAAAAATTCAATCATTACAGGGCCCGGTGTGTAATGCTATTCAAAATCAAACTCGACATTATTTTTCTACTTTTGTGAAAACTCAAGACAAGTTTCTATTGTTCTGTTTTAGTACATAATGGCTTAGGCCCTCTATCATGTATATAACCTTCGTAGTCATCAAGTACAAACTTGGACTAAGCAGACTAATGACCACTTAGGTTGACTCAGCTCGCACAAAAGAACAGAAAATGGCAAGAATAATTTCGAGTTTGATTTTGCCGCTTAAGATTAAATCCTGGCCCCAATTAAGATTCAGTTAGTTCTCATAATGGTTAGAACAACCTCCAAGAACTCACCGTAACAAAATCAGTCCCACTTACTCAGACACACTGGCTCAGAAGGGTTTGTAGATTTTTGTTTCCTCTGAAAATTAACAATTTGTAGTTGCTTGAACCTCCATCAGTGGCTCTATGGCCACGGAACTAGTGAGCGATCATGCAAGCCAGAACTCCATAAAAGCTTCCTTGAAAGCCCAGCCTGGGTCCCTTTCGTGAGAGCTTTGAACAGTTATTTCTTTTAAATAACTTATCACTAAATGTTTATAATATATAATGATAATATTACATAACAGTAGGGAGGTATTACCAGGAAGGGACAGTGCAACTGCTTTGGGACATTGTAATGTGTTTTCAAACGTGATTTCAAAACTAAATTTTCAAGTTGTCAGCAATCCGAGCATTGTGTTTGAAAACTATTCTTTACCTACAAAATTACACCTCTTCGGTCCCCAAAGATTGTATATTGGTGGCGCCGGGAGGCTTTGAACATGACTTGTTTTACCCTTTCAAAACACTCTCCTCTCTGATAACAGTAACTAAAGAGACTATAAACTAAATGTCTATCCTTGTGTGGAAAGCGGCTTTCTTTCTAAGCATATACCCTATCCTAACTTTTGCCATACAAGTGAGATTCATCATAATAATTCGCCAATAAATGTGTGAGTGTGTGTGGGATGCGATTACTGGGAAATTAGGGTCGCTGCACGTAGTTATGGCGTGGAATAGTTTCCACCCGGTGTGTAGTGCTTCTATCAATCGTAAAACAGAAATTATTCCACCAAATACGATTCAATAAGTGTGACCGGGGCGTTCAAGTTATTTTTGAAGAGTTGAGTTTTGTTGCGTGACTGGTGTGTGGATCCATCACGGGTAGAGGCGACTAGCTCCAAAAATAACGCCACCGAGATGCTACTTTGATGCAAAAGTAGAATGAGATGAAGACAGACTCTGAGGATTACATGTAGCTACAGTAAATCACTCCGAGATCTCGAGGTTTTCAATTGCATTGTCATGAGTCATGCTAACGAAGATTTTAGAGAATGTGACAAACTGAACTTTAAAACCGTAAGAGTCTATCACTGGAATGAGCCAAAAACTTACGTTAACACGCTTAATACTCTGAAAATATGGAGGTGGGGCCCCCAGCAAAACAAGCAGTACAGGGTACCCCCGACTCGCACGACTGATGCTTTTCTCCAATCGCCTTCTAGAACTCAAGAAAAGATTCCTGACTCAAATCACAGATTTAAGAACATGAAAACTCGAAAAGCACCTAGTTTTTAATAGGGGGTTTCCGTGTATGAGATCAGATGGCTCAACAACTCAAGGGTTCACGCTTCCTAATTTCAAGCCCGCTCCGATTTGCATGCTTGTGCGCCCGCGAAAAACCCACTACAATTTCTAATTTGTAAATCATTGTTTTACAAATTATGAACAATCTTGTCAGAAATTGATGGTTCAGTTAACGCCCTATTAAAATTCGGTGAAATAAGTATCACTTGGTGCGACTTTAGCAAAAACTTCAGTCATAATTTTGTCAAAGTAAAGTAATAGAAGTTTCGATGCATTTTGTCGCAGGTGAATGTAAACAGTGTCGGCGTAGCACCTGAAAATGGCATGCTGTAGACGATTTTGGTGTGTGCTGGAAGAGGAGGCGAGGCCCCGAACTCCCTGAACTGTGGTGTAGTTGCTCTATGATACTTGCGTAGAACGTCGATTTGAAAATTCAAAGTTGTACCAATATTTTTTCGCTCGTCTTTTCAAATATTACAGTCAAAACTATGTAAATCGCTCTCCATAAAAGGTACAATCATCTAGGCTAGATTGTAATCAGATGATCGTATCCGCATGAGCGAAGCCAATTACCCTCACTCATAACTCGATGAATAGAGCAGCTACGCGGGATCCTTTGATCGTGAGCTGAACACAACACAGCCAAGATGGATAAATACAGTCTAGTTCAATCTGCCAAACCGCACAGCTTTCCCTGATCAGTGGGATTTGACGTAATCTCATTTAGTGGGAATGTTTATGGCATGGTGAAGACTGACAGACGAATTTTTCTTTGCCACTGAAACAGAAGAATTTTTGCAGTTCATTTGTTCGTAATGACTTTGAATTTCTGTTCATGTCAAAGCATTTTCCCCTTAGTTTCAAATTTCAGAAATCAATCTGTCAACTGCTCGTACTTCGTCAAGTTTTTCTTCCCCACGGCAAAACACCTCTTCTTATTGGGCATGGTGAGACATAGACCAAGCACATGTGACCTTTGACTTTTGATGTAAACAAAACAATGGCCATTTCAAGCTGCAGCCCGTCCAATTTCTTTAAGCGCATGCGCGCATATATATTTTTAGAGGCGGAAAATTTGAAAACTGTCTATGAAAGGGTTTTCATTTCGTCTGTATTTCAAAAATAGTGAATGTGACGATTTTTTTTAGAAATTCTTGAATAACACGTTAGCATCCCCAAAAACTAGATTCACCACGATTTGCTTGAAAGGTACTTTTCACAAGTTTTTGTATTCCATGCCCCTTTAAAACAGCTATCAACAGGCGTTATGTGACAGAAAACAGATTTTGATTTTGGGATTGGAGAGAACTGATAGTTCATTATTGCTTGACATTAGTTTGTTATGGTGAGCATGGCCTACAAAACTCCACAAACTGCCAATTTGCAAGACCAAAATCACTTCTCATCTCATTAAGGAGAGAATACATGATCATTGTTGTTTAATTTTTTATTAAAAATGAAATGTAATACCTTATAGTGATTCCTTCTCGATAAATTCATTCAAAAACCATAAAATGATGTACTTTTCCTAGCAATAAGTCAGTTGGTGAATAACAGGCTGGTTAAGTACACAGACACAGGTCTGCATTTTGCCTGCCATATCACTGGTAACAACGGCAGAAGCAGAATCTCCACAAGTAACAGCACTAACCGAGCTAAGCTTCTAATGAGACCACATGCTGCTGAGATACCCAAGAGGTCTACACGTCTAGAGGTATGCCCGAGTGGGCATGTGGGAATTTAAGATGGTGTGCGTTGCACTCAACATTTTCAAATCACACAGAAAAAAGAATCTGATCACATTCTGTTGACGAAGGTCCACTCTTTCAAATGAAATATTTTTTTCTTGATTAAGAAGTAGTTGTAATATGTAAAAAATTGTTAATTTTCCGCTTGACCCTTCCTAGTAATAACTTCTTGGTGTGACTCATGGTGATCAGAATTCTTCTTGCACTTGGCCACCATGACGGAGAGTTCTGCATCATTTTGTCTTGTTTTTGACGTGCTTTTTATGAAAGTTTCGTCAATGTCACCGAATTCCGTTTCTTTGAACTTTGCCGTAGATTTCTCTTCTAAAATAAGATTGAAAGGCGCACTTCTCCAAATGAAGCAAATGAAAAAATCGTTAGAAGAAACATGATCAGCAAAGTACATTAGCATCAAAATGATGGTCATGCAATCTTGATCTTGTCACACAGTTGAAGTATTCAGACAAAACGACCCACAATTACCCGTCACGACAATTGGGCGGGAGCCAAATTCAACGTCTGAGTGATCTTCCCTCATGACCGAGAATGAAGTGGAATTAACAGGAAGATCATTTTACCTATTAAAAGAATTAGCCGTCATGACAGGGAAAAGATATTTTGCCTGATTATTTTTGTTCCAGGAAGTTTCAAACACAGTTTGCTTTCTTCAAGTAAATCTGTTTTGAATCTACCAAGGACTACATATAAACTTTGGATCCATATATTTTTCCATTATCCCCCATGCAAAGTGGATATGAACACGATCCTGTCACTCTCTTGCACTTCATATTCTAGTTGTCCCAACAGCTCCCAGTCAGCATCATTGACCAACACTAAAATGCCTGGCCTGACAGTATCTCCCTGTACAAATAAGTCTGGCCTCTCCTTCAGTATATTCTCTTTGATCCACACGAGCACGTTACGTAGAGTCCAGGGGTTACCACAAGCTGGCAGTGTCACTTTGTGTTGCTTGATTTTGTCGAAAAGTAGTTCAGCACCTCCACTGAACTCTAATGTGATATTCACCATGTTCGTCTTCAATGAAGTCTCTGAAACGGATATCAAGATTTTCATATCAAACACAATGACAGCTGTGGGATGATAAATGTAAGACAATGTGAAAAGATGAAAAGTCAAAAGACGTACCAATGTTAGATTTTGTGAAAAGAGTTACAAAAATAACAGCCACACACATTTGCAAGTTAGCATGGCTGTCAATGGATGATTTTTAACACGTTGCAAAGTAAGTTGCACTGGTTATATGATTAAGCAATGGTAAAATACAGTGGTCCATGATTAAGAAAGCCAGGCAGTCACTCAACGATGGGGCTGATATATCTTGGATGAAACTGTTTTTCTAAATCAGGGACCACTATATACAGTTTATATTCGTAAGAGTAATGGCTCAAAGAATATCAAAAAGGACCAAATATTTTTATTTATATGTGAGACAGCCTGAACATGGGTTTTCACAGTGGAGACACTGGCCATCCCATAAGCTCTCCATACGCCGGAAGCTTTTCGGCGAATTACGCCTCACACTGATCCATCCATCATAGCCACATTGCTATTAGCACTTTTTGCCCATAGAGGGACACCTTATGAGGTTGTTGATGTCTTTAATTCCTTCGAACTTGAAAAAAAAAAACATATTTAATCAAACTTTTTGGACTGTCCAAAAAAGTTCAATTACGGGACTATTTGTTCGAGTTCGAAGGAATTAAAGACATCTCAGGAGATTTACTTCTTAATACTTATATACAGGTCTACCACTACTCTAACACGAATCAAGTAATTCCCTGCTTAGTTTGAATTTTATGAGGTTCAGTTAAACACTTAACAATATTCCAAGACCAAAGTATAGTCCGGTTACCTATTGTCGTCAGGCTCCAAAGGTCGTCCGCCATCTTGTTTCGCGTGCAGCGCAACCACGCGGGACTTAGCGTTCCAATTTGGAGTGCTCGTCTGCACGTCGTTAGGTACTAACTTATCGGAAGAGACACGTATCAAAGTAATGAGACAAAAATCGGTGAGTTTACCGATTGTTTTTTAAAACCACTTAAAAATCAGTAGATTTTACTAATACACTTTTTTGTGCGTTTTCAGAAGATGTTTTCGAATTTAAATTTTCTTCCGACGGGACACAAAACATGATCCAGGGTTTGTTTATGCAATGTATCTGTTTGTCCCAGGCACTAGTAGGATCTAGAAGGCCAAAGGAAAAATCCGCAGACAAATGCGATACGCTGGGTTCTTAACATTTTTGCCTCGCGCATTCACCATTAAACTGCATTGAAATGTTGTCCAATTGGCTTTTATTGGAAACCACAGTGCAGAGCTCAACATCAAAGCTTCAAAACGAGTTTATGTCAATAAAAACAGACTGTTGCAATTTTCATTACTTCGTTGGCCTTTTTCTGCATGTTTCTCAGTTTTTACAAAAGGGGGCAGCATATGACGACCTTAGGTGTCACAATAAAATGGCTGCCGATTGCAGTGCACATTTGAAATAACTCGCACAAATTAAAGAAAACTTCCGAATCGATGAATGCGGTATATCTGTGAGAGTTAAATCGAATCCTATTCAGATCATAACTTTGAAGTGGAATAATTCGGTGAGTACAACAGCAAGTCGGTTTTATGCTTAGGCGGACGACCATCCATTGGGTTCCCGAGTATATAACACAGCTTACGTTTTCAATTGAATATTTTTTTCGACTAATGTGGGGCGGCCAAACAGCGATAACCGTGATAAAACTCACTCTCAACAAGCGTTAATCAGTCGTTTACGAAGAAAATCCCAACTACAGTCGCGTTCACGAGCTAAATAAATATAAACTACCTAGTAAAGAAATAGTAACAAGTCGTGAGTACTGGGGGCCGACATGTTTTAAAATGTACTTAAGAAGACATTTTCGAATTCTATTAGCTCAGAATATATCATAAAGATGTTGTTAAATTTGTTATTTTATTTAAATTTTGCAATTAATGGCATTTAAAGTATTTTCAAAGCAGATATATGTGTAATATTGAAGCAAGTGAGCACAGGAATGAATGGGAAACTAGCGAAAATGAAAAGCATTGCACTGAAAAGTCACGTGACAAATTTGGAGTTCGCGGTAAATTTTCTGGTTACGTGTGGCAGGTGGTGTTAGAAGAAATTCGACGTTTTTCATCGATCGATTAACGTAGGTCTATACTCCTGGTGGTCTTTTTGAGTGTTTTCTTATGAGATTAATGAGAATTACTTGTTCTTGACGCCATCAGCATCATCAGATTTAACAACAAATCTTCCATGGACGACTGTCAAACATTGAAGTTCCACCGTCCCAGCTATCACACTGAGATGACGGGTGCTCGTCTGTTTAGAACATACCTATCTAGTATACTTTATACAGACCTGTCGAAGGTCTCACGCTGACTTGTTTGAGATTTCTTTTGGATTTGATTGAGGGTGGTCACTTTTTTGAAAGTTATTTCTGAGGTTGTTGTAGCTTGCTTTCTAGCCAGCTAAACCAACCCTCAGGCCATAAACGCTAAACAACACTGAGTATTGGCAAGAAGCCAGTCGGCTATAGTTCTGTAATAGTTGTATGAAGACAAATGTCAAAATACTACTGGGAATTGCTGTGTTTTAACTTCATGTAGACCTCATAAACTCATTCATCCTGGGTAATTCTGCCCGTCACCTCGTCGTAAAACGTATTCAGCTAACAACCGAAGGGAATAGATGGTGCCAAATTGGGGGTTAACAGACCCTCACCTCGCCCATTGCAGGTGTCTAAGCGAAAAATAGTCTAATAAGCATCATTTTCTCGTGTCATTCTCTGGTGATTGTAATAAAGTAAAGTCTGCCGTCAACTTGAAAACATTCTTGTGGCACGTCCAATTTGATATTTTTTGCAAAATATTTTGGGATATGATGACAACTTCACTGGAACAAAACTTGCTCTTAAACTCGGTTTGATTGTAATAAAATATTAGAGACATGCAACGAAATAAAACCAATTCCAATAACCTGGGGCAAACTATATGTAACTTTTTGAAAGAAGATCAGTTGAATTGCCGAAAATGGAAAATGGCTGATAAGTGACACTAAATTTCATGGTGCTGAAAGTTGATGCATATTATGGTGCCACACATTTGACAGCAGTCATGTTAGGATGGGTTTCTTTTTGGTAATGCTAGTTCACTCGAGGAAGAGTTTTTAGTGAGATTAATTTTATGTCGGATTTTATTTGGCCAGTTTTTTATCTACTTTTATGCAGCTTTGCACCAAGGTTAGTTGCAGCCCGAACTGAAGCATTCACCAAATTGATCTGGCACACATCAGTTTGGCTCAGGGTGGTGTGCCAAATAAATTCCGTATTCACCCTAATAAGCGCCCATGCCCCTATAAGCACCCCACTTCGCAGTTTCAGACTTTTGAACGCCATGTTCATGCGAAAATTGCCTTACCTACAGTTCTAAAATTCTACAGTAACGTCTTCAATTTATCAGCTATTTTGGTATTTAGCCGTGACTATACACTTCAGACTTCCGCCATGCTTCAAAAGGAACCCAAAAGTTTTGCTGATCTTGCGAGAGATGTGTCTTATTAAAAGGGGACTGTAGTCAAAATAATGTTGCAGTTAATCGGTTCTAACATACAAATAAAACTCACATTTGCCTGACTTGCGTGCCAAACTAAAGCCAATTCGAATTCATGGTCAAAACACTGAATTCTGAAAGCGATCGCTGATTGGTTGATGTGTCAGTGACGTGGACGGCGGGGTATCGGCTGCTTTACACATTCATTGCTTATGTCATATTTGAAGAGTTTACATCGTAATTTATCATTGTATCAATCGTCCTTATTTTTATTGTTTGCCACAGTGCTGTAAAAGGTTCGCTATGCCTTTTTGTATGGTACCTGGTTGCTCAAACTCTTCGAAAAAGGCGTCTTCTAAAGGGATGGTCATCGCATACCATCGCCGGGTTACCCAAGCCTTGGCCCAAAGCTCAGTGTAGATATGGGCCTACAAGTTTTAGTCGATATGGGTAAAAAATGTACAAATAAAATCTGACTCAAATAAATGTCCTTAAAACTAAGTCATCCTTGAGTAAACCTAGGAACCAGGTTCCTAGAGTAAAATAACTTCTGTATTTACCGGTGTTGGAAATGTTAGCGATCGTTCATCGGCTGCTGCTAGTAAAATTGTGATGTGTTCTCGGCTTTTTGCGATTACGTCACCTGACCTTTACCACTTTCTTTTCCCCCTGATTCTTTTATCAAGTGTTCGTCGCTGACGGTACCTAGGTTGCGTACATGTTATAACAAATTATCGGAGCTTGTTTCATTTTGTTTCAAGTTTTTAGTATTTTTACATCAGCAAACCGAATTTTAGAACAACCTTGGTGCTGCGAAGCTGTTATCATGTCCCGAAAGACGTCTCAAATTTTTATGAAATGGCGCGTGCGCCGTGTCACGAGCGTGCTGTTCTTGAAACGGACGACACACTTCTTTGTTAAAAAGGCGGCAAATTATGCTACCAAATGACGTTTATTTGATTGTTTTCCATTTAAACGGCTGCAACGAACAATGGGAGTGTCGGGTGACTATACCAGATTTTGCATGCGCCCCCGCCGGTCCGTTAGCTTTATATGTTGATGTAGCCTAAGTTTTACGACGAGGTGACGAGCATAACTGAGTCAACTATACCCGGGTAGTCAACGGCTGTCTGAAATTTCGGGGTTAACGGAGCTCAACACACAGTGGTACGATAGTCTTCATACAGCTACAGTAGGTAACTTACCAACCCTTCAAGTTTACAGAGCTGCCGGAGTATTGGCTGACAGCTGGCTGACTGGATGGCTAGAGTCCACATTGCCCTCGGCACAGTCACTGACACCAGTTGCACCGGCAAATTTTCGTCTGACGATGACGATGACTGGGTATCACTTTGTGTTGCCTCGGCTCAAACAGGTATCCCTGGTGACCCGACATTTCACACTAAAATTTCTTATTCCGACAATATGAAAAACGCTACTTGATTGCACGCTAACACAGGACAGTGACTTTGCCCCCGCCAAATACGTCACGAGACTAAGCAGCGCTCCAAGCCGGTAATTTTTTTAGCTTCGTTAGAGAATATAAGTTTAATTTTTGGTGTTGAATTATTTGTGAAATTAATCAACAATTCATAGAAAACTATCCAGAATTTATTCAGAATAAATTACAGTTCCCTTTTAAGGTCTGGTCTTTCACTACATACGCAGTGTACTTGTCAAAGGGATTGTATTGTATCTTTCCTGTACAGATCTTCTCCCTCAACAGAGAATCCAAATTCCGTTGTATACGTGAAAACCGCTAATTGAAAGCTTGACCTTTGTTAAAAGCATGTGGCCATGAAGCGCGCTACTACATACAAGTTCCCGTCATCGCAGATTACTCTTTGGGAACTATCCATGAAACGGGTAGTATTGCATCGGCAAGAAATGAATACTGGCTTTTATACCTGAAAGTTTCTTATACCATAAAATTGTGTTATTTTTAGGAGGAGTTATTAAATTAATCATAATTGGTGTTTTTAAAGTCAATATGACCCACTGAGCGCGCTCACTCACACATGCAGACAAACTTCAAAACAAACATCATGTGAAAACAACATATGTTTTTTGTCCAGAGATTTTTCTCTTGTTGCGGAGTACGATCTATCGCAGATTTGGACTTAATATGCAGTTTATCTAGACTCCACAGGAACTTAAAAATGTTAGGAATGTTATTTTGAAAACTAAATTACTAAGGATAATTTGTTGAGAGTCGAAACTATATTTTTACTCAAGAATTCAAGTTGACCTGTCGGCAATCGCGAGGCAGCGTAATTTAACCACAAAGTTTGGGAGCAATGCACTGCAATTTTGTATCAACTCTGTCATAGGTTACTGATGCGTCACAGAGCATAAATTTAATGAATTTTAGCTTACGATTTCACCTGTTTCGGAGAGTGGATTTGAACTACTTTAAGTGCCCCCTTCCTGAAGCGAAATTTTCTAAGCGCCCCGGTTGCTTATTAGGGGGAATACGGTACTTGTGCCAAAAGTGAATCCACCATGTGTTCCCAAATTACTTCCAGAGCTCTTTAAATTTCAATTGCTTTGAAGCACAAATTTTACGGCTGTGGGAGCACGGTGACGAGTAATAGCCTCTCAAGACATTTGCCCCTAGACAGCACCACCTCTGAACTGCCTTAGCAAAGCTGGCTCAGATGTTAGCCATCTCATAAGATCTCTATACACTGGAAGTTTTTGGTAAAGTATGTTTCACGCTTTCTAAACCATAGAAGCCACATTGCTATAAATATTTTTTGAGAACAGGACACCTTTGTAATCACGATTTTTTCTGATGCGTATCTTCATTCATCAACAATGCCATTTTGTCCGTGTATGAGAAATGTGACCCTGGTAGCCAAGTTTCAAGCACAGGCCATCTCGGGTAGATCCCTTGTGGAGTGCGCTACTGATTTGCTCACTGCCAAGGTCGTGAAAGTTAACCTCAATGTGATTTAAAATTTTACATGCTACAGACATGCGTAATAATGTAACCACAATAGGAATGGTTCAGTTCATGATTTCATTGACAAAGCTAAGGACTATTTGAATAAAATGTTGATTGCTGGAGTATTTTTTTGAGATGGAAAGATTTGAAGATTTCAACTGCTTCCAAAGGTCTTTGGGCTGTATTAGGATGTACCATCTCCTATCTTCTCCCATGTGATTATTCCTTAACAGAGTTGGAGATGTACTTTATTTCCTGATGGACGTGCGAACAATGGTCCATTTGGGGGATCTGTATGGAAGGGGTGCCCCTCTCCCGTTGGGTTTTTGAGGGCCTACCCCAAATATATAAAGTTATGAGCTCATTTGCTTAATTTTGGTGTTTTTCTACTCCGTATAGAATTATGGGTAATCAAGGTTTTGCGCAAACGCAACTGTGGATGTTAAAGCTATATACATTTGCTGGCATAACAAATTTAAAGAGGATAGAGAAGAAGGAAAAAGAATTCAGTCAAAGCGCAAAGTCGTCAGTCAAAAGTTATTGAGGATGTTGCGCGCTCTCAAAACAGCCGGTGGAAAACCCTGCTTCTTGTATTTAGAATACAAGGTGTCATAAGAGTGGCCTGGGTTTTTAATTACCCAAGATAATATCAGGTGATGGGAAAACCCTGTCAGTATTAGAAATCTGCTTTCGGGAATTCCGAAATCTAGTGTCAGTGTCATGAAATTTAATATTGATGAAATTGTAAAAATTTGAAATATTCTTCACAGGTGTGCTTTGCTCTTGTTTACAGACAATTCACCAGAATTGGTTTGGTGATGGCTAGTACTGTGCTGTCACCTCGACCTCCCAGCGCCAAGAGACCGAAACTGTCTCTCAAGACCACAAGGAAGCAAAAGGTCACAGAGGATCCTGTGTCACAGGAGAGCCAGGAAACAGAGAGCATTAGGTGATTAAATGAGTGATGTTTTTAAGAGGTGTTTGAGAAAGCATTCATTGAGATTCATTGCCAATTGGAGGGGATGGTATCTAGAACCTCTGAAAGGGAAATTTTCTGATGGGATTGGAAATTTTCTACTCCCTATCTATAACCCCCAGGTTCTACTCCGTAACGAGGGCAATATTGGATTCCAATAGTGAGGCATCAATCACTAACATTTGACTTGAAAACATGACTGTTCTTTCACAGGGTTTTCAAAAAAGTGCTTGCTACATTTCAGCAGTGAAATCAAAACCACCCAAGAGGATTCACAGTCTAAGATAAACATGACTCCTCTGAAGTCCACCCCAGCACCGCTGGGATCGGCTAAAGGGAGGCGAGTCAACTTAACAACATTGTCCACAGAGACTCCAAAACCTAAACCTGAAGTTGAAGACAGTTTCAAGCCGTTTACTGCAATTAAAGATAAGACTGTTCCCCCATGCGTAACTGGCTTAGAGAACTTGGGTAAGTTGGACTATTGGTGCCTATTTATGATTTGTAAACAAAATTCATTTAATCTGTTGTCTAGTAAATTTGTTTTTGTTGCTCATTGACATGCATGGTAATTTTCACTCATTTAGTCATTTTTTTCCACAAAAATGAAGACCAAACATTTTCTTGCCTGTTTCCTAGCATGGTTTGTTCTTTGTAGTTCTGTCATAAAGCAACATTTGGATCAAAGTATTCAGCTTTTATAAAATTAAAACATGACAATTTTAAGAATTATTTTTGCGCAATATAAGTGGATGCTTGCCGTAGCTGATTGTGGTGAGCGTTCACCCGAAGACTGGGCTGTTTGGAAGCTATGATAATGTGTATGTTAATGAAATAAACGAACCCTTTAATTTTGCACATTCGAACGTATTTTCTCATGTTTGGTCTTTCAAGCAGAATTAGGTTTAGTACCAAGTTCACTGTGCCTTGTAAGTGTTCAAAGAAATCAGTGATACAAAGCGAACAAAGTGGCGTATAAGTGGGTGAAAGCTACAGATTGATGGTAATTTTCAACTTAGTAATTGTCGATCAATTTTTATGCTGGACTGAAACGTTTCAGCTAAACTCCTGATACAGCGTCTTGGAGTAAAATGTCCTTCAAACATTACAACGAGGGCTTAATTACCTGATGTTGCATCTTTTGATTTTTGTTTCAGGCAATACCTGCTACCTGAACAGTATTCTACAGGTGCTGAGGTTCTCACCTGGCTTTGAAGATGACATTCACGCAGTCGCCAGGCAAATAATCCCTATTCAGAAGCAGCTTTTGTCAAAATCTGTACGTTTTTCTCCCACAATTATTGTGTGATTGGCAAGCTGTTGGATGCTTTGATTGATGTACCTCCAATTATTTGTATTACTATAACAAGTATCTCTATCTCTCATTTCACCGCATGGATGTGACTTGAAAGAATATAGACACTTGCCCTACTGTACATATCCTGATGATGTCTTATTGAATAAGATGAAACGTTGAGTTAACATGAACTAATTTATTTGTGCGGCAATTGTCCGTTTTCTATCCATAACAAGTATTACTTCTTTTGTATATACTGTCTATTAGTTATTTTAAGTTCACGAAGACTGGACCTTTCAGCTTTGGCTGTCGTGTTTCTGTTATGGCAATGCGAATACAAAAAATAAACTTGGGAGTTCTATATTAATTCCTTTTTTGGAAGGACTAATAATTTCTTGTTGAAACACATTTTATTTTTGATAGTAATTTAGAACTTAATTGGTTTGTGTTGATTTGATTTACAGTACAGTACACAAATATTTTGTCATAACAGACAATGCGCAGTCATCTTGAAGATGATTGTGGCATGTCTCCTGGTGGCTGATTTATGGTCCGCTATGCTGGGCAATCGACATTCCCTTGACATCCTCTAGGCGTTCGAGTATCACTTGGTTGCCGTCCGTTTGACTGTAAGCTTGTTGACACAACTAACTTTACGTATGTAAATTAACAATTCCACCTGTCTGTTCCCAGGAGTCTGATCGTCTAACCCTGTCCTGGCAGCTTGTCCAGCGTCTGTCTAGACTTTTCTCCCAGATGAACAGGACCGAGGACCGACTGAAGGACACTGACCACGAAGTGACTGCCAAGCCTGTCAAACTGTTGGAGACTATCAGGTCAGTAATGGCAGATTGACTCATTTTGATCAGCGGTACTGGTGTGCCTTACGTATTATTGTACAAGCAATGGCAACAGAGGCTTTAAAGAACATGCTTGCGTTCCTTTTGTGGGTTTATTCAAAAAAGTTTGAGACCTTAGTTGAAATTGATGTGAGCGTGCGCTTCTTTTTTATTTACATAGTGAGTGTAGGTTTCAAAATGAGTTGGGCTAAGGACCAGAACCAACTCTGGGTGACCTGTGAAATGGGCATCCCATATTGCAGAGGTCTTGTCATTACTTCATGTTCGTCACACAACCGCTGTGTGTTGGCCAAAGCTGACATTTCTGATGCTAATTCCTGAGCGCTAGCATCTAACCATTTCTCAACGGATCTTGGAAGAGTTCTCATAAAACATCTCATAAAACTTCTTTCTTACTGATGCACAAATCATTAATCAAAACACTTTTGGAGTTTCGCTGTAATTTTATTTTTCCTGACGTCGCCAAGGCACCATTCTCCTAGTGGGAGCTAAGCATCTTTGAAACTTTGGGAGAAATATTACAATGAGTTTCCAGAAGTGTTTTAGTTTATAATTAATGCACCAAATACTTTGCCTGGATATCTTTTATGTCCGTCAACTAACATGTTACTTGTTGGTGAAAAATGCCATTCCATGAACTGGATTCGGAAATTTCCTTGTCACAGTAGTTTTGGTTTAAGCATTCAGTTCGAATTGAGAGATAACACATATGACTGAAATGAAGCAGTCAAATTTTGGTAGGGTTCGCCAGCCATATGATTTTCCGAAGCCCTTTTCAATTTGTAAATGTTTTTCCTGGCGACGAAATTTTGAGACCAATTTTGCAAGTTTCATACTATCAGACAGGAAATGTAGTTTTAATGTAACATGAGACCCTATTGACTTTTGCATTTAGCCAGGTATCTGCAAAACTAGAATTTATCTATAGCATACATGTATTTTCTTGAAATAGAAGGTCCGTAGAATTATACTTTTGACTTTTGCCAAACTGCTATCAGCTGGTTCACGTGGCAATGTCTTTTCACTAAAATTTACAAAAAAAGAAAGGTGAATTCTTTGTTAGCAAAATAACGGTCTGTAGCAATAACTTGATTTACCAAATGGTGGTTTTTGTAAATGTTTAAGAGGAAATCTTAAAAACACAGTTTGTAAATTATCTTTTCTTTTCGTATTTTGCAACTGTATAAAAGTCACAATTTTTGATATCCTCTCATACCAACATGGAGCATTTTAAAATCTATTCCTATCACAGTTTTGCAGAACAATGCATAAATTACAGTACTGGGAAGTTTTATTGGAATTCGATTGGTCATCTTTGTGTTATGGTGTTCCCGATGTTAGCCATCTTTGGAATTTTGCCAGGGTCTTGCCTAACCTTAATGGCATAGGCCCAGACTTTAATGTGTTTGATAAACTTATAAGCACACAAAACTTGTATTCAAGAGTACATCCCTTCAGCTTGCTACTTTTATCGTCACTCCAGTACACTGGTATCAAACAAACTGCTGACGTCACACACAGACCAAGCTGAAGACAATTCCAGACTGTAGTCATTGTTGCTATAGCTGCTACAGACTCAAAGCGACTAATCAAATTTGTTGTCTGTTTATGATGTCATGTGGCACGAATCTACTACGTTGTATATTTAAAAGGATACCAAACCTTGTTTCGATCTTTTAACAGATACTAAAATGTCTTCCTCCTCCATTTTTTTTTTTGAAACAAAATAATGTCCTGTAACCATCGGCATCCCTCAACAGTTAGAAGAAAAATTTGAAAACTTAAAAGTTTGCTGATTGGGCAAGCGTGACCTACGCTTGAGGCAACTCAAGGAATGGCTGCCCATCAAGAACTGGAATATCAAACGTGTGTCACGGAGAGTATGGGCTTTGAGTTGCCACTGAAATAAGACACCGAGGATGCATTTGCTGGTGACAGAAGAGGATTTGTTGAAATCATGGCACAAGGGTTTAGTGTCCTTTTTATAAAAGAATGCGTTGCTGGTGAGCTATCATGTTGGTCTCTGAGAAGGTTTGTCTATGTATCATGTATGTGACTTTAGGGTTCACAATTTAAGGATGTTTAACCATGCTTGTACTAAACCGTGTTAAGATCATTTCAACCAATCCTCGTTGTGTCATCTACTAATGCATCATTGGTGTCAATCTTGTAAGTAGGAATCGACTAAACATTCTTACTCCCCATGTCATATATTGAATATTATAGTTCTTGCTGGATGGTCTTTACCCACCGTTGCCATGTAATTCGCTAAGTGCATAGGTCACACTTGCTCGTATCAGGGCTTGGAATTTTCCGCTTTTTTCAAATGTTCTGTCCGCGTATTTTATTATATTTCCACGTAAAAAAAATGGGATTTGATATAAAATTTTCGTGGCAAATTTCTTATTGCGGCGTTGCCGACGACTTTCACCTCGAAAAATGGAAGTTGGTCTTTATGTTTCGAAGGAATGTAATTTGTCATCAGTGCCGGGGCACCTGGGATAGCACGGTTTTCTTCAATGGCGTCTCGTGAGATTGTAAATCGCGGTGACAAATGCCATGACTCTGCAGCCAAAAATGTTTGGAGGTGGGAGTGGACGGACGAGCTAAAAAGACGGAGATGCATGCTTTTGGAGGTGGTCTTTTTTTAGTCCTCCCGATGTTTTGTCGGCAAAAGGTCCACATCAACAAAAATTCGAGCCCCCCCCATTTTCAAGGCTGGCTGCGCGCATGTTCATAGCCATAAAAATTTCCACTTTTTTTGTCATGGGTCATTCCAAGCCCTGCCGTATAGCAGACCTTGAAATGAGTTTTCAGATTTTTCTACAAACTTTTGAGGGTTGTCGAGTGTTACAAAGTATCGTTTTGTTTTAAAGCGGTGGATGGGGAATTCTTCGTCGATCTCTGCTATTAGGCAAAAACTGGGTGTGCTATCCTTTTAAGTATTTGGACTTTTTTCTTTCCAGCGAACTGAACCCATTATTTGAAGGAGGCTTACAGCATGATGCCCACGAGCTGCTCTGTTGTCTGCAGAACGCCGTCCAAGATGCACACACTGAACTAAGGAAGTACACCACCACTGAATTAAAACCAACGAAGAACACGACAGCTGCATCGGACAAGAAGCAGAGGTCTCTCATGAGTTTTTTTTCAGCTGTGAAACAGGAAGCCTTTGTCGAATCCCCGCCATCAAGTAATGAGAGCTTGCTGATGTCGCCTGAATCGGGTCGGAGACTGAGGAAATTTCTGCCATTGTCAAAATCCCCTTCAAACTCAGATCATCAGGCAACCACTTACCCTCCTAATAAAGTTACCAACTACGGAACTGAGGCGTCACCTTGTCTTAAAGAGAATACAACTACGCAGAATGGTGTTGGTTTGACTCTAGATTGTAAGTTGTCTGCAAAATTTTCCCCCAAGTCTAAAATATTTAGCATTGATGAGGTGAAAGATCAGTTGTTTGGCACAAATAAAGAAAACGGTTTCGCCTCCAGAAAGGAGGCAACACTGAAGAAATCCATGGGGGACTCATTCAGTGGCTCACTAGATAAAGATAGAACTCCCCGTAAAGAGGTCAACCCAAGTCAGCACAGTCAAACACCCACACCAAAGAAACGTCTGAGCATTTCTGACGTTATTCAGGAGCTGGATGGTAAACGCCGGGAAGATTTCAACACTTTCCAGAGCCGCAATGGGAACGTATCGGGTGATGAGTCGGACAGGTCAGCTTCCGGAGGTGAACACGAGGTTAAAAGACAAAAACTGTCGCCAATTGCAAATGGACATTTGAAGACTCAGCAAACTATCTTCACCGCCTTCGCCAAGAGTAGCAGTCTTAAAAGATTTGGCATGACTGCTAGCACAATTCGAATGCAACCAAAGAAAGATTTTGTGAACAAGAGTAAAGCCAACGGTGATGATCGGGAATCTAAGACAGTATCGGCTCAGCCAAATCCTAACAACGTCCGTAAGAGCCTTAGAATGCCCAAGACGAGGGAACTGAAGGAGTTTGTGTATGAGGAGAACTCGCCTGCCAAACTCAAATTATTGGGTCCTCTGTATGAAAGTGACGAAGACATACCACTGCCTAAATGCCAGTTGTCTCAACTGGACGACTCAGACTGTGAAAGCTATTACAAAAACAATAAAAAGAATGATGTGAGAGTAGGGTCGCGCATGGTCGAATGTGCTCTGGGCGAGGATGAACTGAAAAGGCTTGCACTAAGCAGCAGCAAAACTGCCGTGGTCAAACTGGAGAAGTGTGACTCGCCATACTTCCGCAATAAGTGGCTGTGTCTGAGCTACCAGGGGACGCCAAAGAAGCAGTCGGTGGCTCCCCCTGTAGACACAATCAGCAAATCACGAGAGAAGCCAGCCGACAGCATCGAGAGGTTGTTTGAAGGTGTTCAGGTGTTGCGAACACGTTGCAGCGAGTGTGAGCACTTTACGGAGCGCGTTGAGGAGTATCAAGACATCTCCGTCGCCGTCCGGCCAGAAAAGGAAGAAGATGTGGCTGATGGTATGTAGGTGCAGATTGGTCGAAGGGTATAAACTAAGATTTTTTGGGCATTGGTTTAAAGAATCTTTGAATGTATTAAAGCTGTGTCCCAGCATAATGGTCACACTTGTTTTGAGCCCAGGATCTGCACAAAATCTCAATTTAACTAAAAACATAATGGGTTAAACACTGCTCTTATACACATCTTCCTACAGTACAGGACAAAGATGATCAGACTGGCTAAATACCGTTTTCCAGTCATGACGGCTAATTCTGTTAACGGCACAAATGACTGGTTATAACTGTTAGAGCAACAAACTTGTAATTATAAAATGGCATAACAACCTCCTGTTAATTCCCCTTCATTCTTGGTCATCGGGGGAGACTACTGTGACGGTCATCAGGGGAGACTACTCTTACGATGAATTTGGCTTCTGCCCAGCCATTATGATAGGAATTATGGGTCATTTTATCTTAATACTTTTGGCTTCAATTGTATGTGCACAACACTTCTGAAATCAACAAAATAATGAAAATGTGTTCTTTTGAATATAGATGCGTGATCATTTCATCATGGTGGTGGCAGTGTTGTGTAATTATTAACTATTTACATTGCAGATGAGTCTCAGGAGGATGATAGCTCTTCATGGCTAACTAAACGTCTCAACCATGTGGAACGTCTTCGAGATGATAACAAGTATTACTGTGATAGGCAAGTAGGAAGTGGACGCTCCGTTGTGTTCACATACAGCAGCTTAGGGCCATGAATTTCTAGGAAATTTTTAAAGGGAAAATCCGTGATTTGGACACATGTCTAAAAGTCCCAGAATGTTCCTGACTGATGAGGGCTTGATGAGTCATACTCGGCATGTGTTGGTTATGTTCGGCCTTATAGACAAGTCTGTTCATTTATCCAAATGTCTACTATGAATGTAACTCAACAATAGTATGTATTTTCTGAAATTTTAAATTCTGCCACTAATTGGGCCACGTGACCTTGTTTTTTTGAAAAATATAGCAAAAGATAAAGGTACGTTCATAGCGAATCAACAGNGATGAGGTTTTAATTATGTGCAGTGCTTGTGACCTAGTTCTGAGTGAAATACCCTCCAACTTCAAGGGGGTAGACATTCCACAGCTCAGCCAGGCCACTAAGCAATTTATTCCATATGGTGCTCAGGGCCGAATGAGTTAATACTTTTGGCTTCTATTGTATGTGCACAACACTTCTGAAATCAACAAAATAATGAAACTGTGTTCTTTTGAATATAGATGCGTGATCATTTCATCATGGTGGTGGCAGTGTTGTGTAATTATTAACTATTTACATTGCAGATGAGTCTCAGGAGGATGATAGCTCTTCATGGCTAACTAAACGTCTCAGCCATGTGGAACGTCTTCGAGATGATAACAAGTATTACTGTGATAGGCAAGTAGGAAGTGGACGCTCCGTTGTGTTCACATACAGCAGCTTAGGGCCATGAATTTCTAGGAAATTTTTAAAGGGAAAATCCGTGATTTGGACACATGTCTAAAAGTCCCAGAATGTTCCTGACTGATGAGGGCTTGATGAGTCATACTCGGCATGTGTTGGTTATGTTCGGCCTTATAGACAAGTCTGTTCATTTATCCAAATGTCTACTATGAATGTAACTCAACAATAGTATGTATTTTCTGAAATTTTAAATTCTGCCACTAATTGGGCCACGTGACCTTGTTTTTTTGAAAAATATAGCAAAAGATAAAGGTACGTTCATAGCGAATCAACAGGATCGAATATTGTATGATATAAATCGATAAAATCTTAAAAATGCTGTCAGTTTTCCAAATTATTGCTACCTTTTCATTTTATGCAACTTGTAATTTTTTCGTAAAAAGTCCTATTTTTGATAACCCCTCATGCAAAAGTGGAAGATTTCAAAAACACGGTATTTTGTAGTTTAGTGTATGAAGCACATTATGTGAAAGTTTTACATGGATCCAATCAGTCGTTTCTGAGATATGACATTCCGAAGTAAACCAAATTTGGAAGTTTTGTTGGGTCCTACATAACCTTAAGTACCCTTAGTAAACCTTAAGTATTACTACTGTTATCAGTAGTATCATTCTTACACTCTTTACCTCTGAAATGAGTGTTAAAGTGGCAACAAATCCGTGCTTTCTATAAACGAAACGAGCGTTTTATTTAGATTTCCTACTGCTATAAACTCGTCTTAAATTATTCTTTTGTTAAATTGTTAGTGATGGTTTTGGCCAATAGATATTTCATTAACTTTGAGAGGTTTTATGGTACAGTCATGAAAATTTTGGTGAGTTCTCTCACCTTTCTTCAGAATTTGAGGCTGTGTTTCTTCGGATGTAGACAAAACCAAAGTACAACAAGACTGGTCACGGAAATATACATTTTGTCCATGACATCACAGGATTTTGAAATTCAAAGAAATTTTATAATGAATTTTCTTGTGATATGTCCACGCATAACAATCACGTTAGTTATCTTGAGATGTACATACAAAGTCTCACTTAAATGAAAAGTGTGGTTCTTCACTTATTTCACACACAATAAGTCAAATTGTATTTTTTCACAAAAATAAAAATGAAGAAAATTTTAATCTTACAATTGCATGGCTTGTGCTGTGTAGATGTCCCAAAACAATGTTTGGTAAAGTTTCTACAATTATTGCAAAATAATCAGCCTTCAAAAAATGACAATTTTGACGTTAACTTTTGTGTAAAATAAGTGAATAACTGTTATCTGTTGCCTGGTAACCTGATCAATCTTTCCAGGTGTGCTAGGTATGTGGAGGCAGAGCGGGCCGTGCTGTACAAAACTTTGCCAAAGATCGTCACCATACACCTGAAGCGGTTTGCTGCCATCTCTAGGTGAGTGGTGGAGTTACAACATGTGATGCATTAATAGATTTATAGATTTTATAATACATTTTTTTTGTAATTATGTTGCTGGACAAAGGTATACCCAGAACAGTTCCTAGATAGTTTGGAATATTGTTGACTGGATCACTTTAAATTCTATCTTGGCAGAAATTACTTGATTCATGTGCACATTGGAAAGTTAGGGTTTGCACTGTGGTACACCTGTATACAGGTTCTAAGAGGTAAATCTATTCCGTACGATCCGGCTTATTTAAGATCTTCTCTTTTGTAACTTGAACAAAGTTCCTTGGTACTGATTTTCTAGTTTGTACACTTGGCCCTTAAGACGAAATTGAATTCATCTTTCTCAGAAAAAATCTCTTGATGGAGCTGAATACTTTACTACTTAGTATAAATTTTACAATATCGACGGGGCACTTTTTCACTACTGTTTGGAAAGATCACAGTTTTTGTTGAGAAGTCTTCTATGCATCCATCAGCCACCACACCTGGTGTGGTTGTCAATAATATCCAAATGTGCTTTTGGTCAGTGACCCATTCTGGCATCACATGGTCATGTGTTTCAGCCCATTTTCTTGCATGTGTGATAGTTTGTTGGCGTATGTCTGGTTGTTCGGGATCAGATGCCTTGCAAAAAAGTACAGCAACATTCCACAGATTTCCAAATGAGCCTGACGCGCTTGGACAGTGATTTGCAAAAAATAAAAAATGTGCTGTAAACCGCTGTTTATCTCCTCGTTTGTCTGTGCAATGGCCATTTGACATTTCAACTAAAAATAGCAATCGCTGCACTTAGATTGTCCTGGTGAGTTCTGGCGGGTCAATAGGGCATCCCACCTTGATTGGTTCTCGATGCCAACTTGATGTCGTAGTCGGTTGGCCTGGCAGAACTGGCAAAGTCAATCAATTACAGCTTATGACTAAAACCTGGGAAAGGGAAACGGGTAGCGCGACTAGTGGCGTTTTGGGGTGGAGTGTTCCTTTGACAGCCTTGTCATCAACTATTGTCACTTGTCATGTATTCCAGTGTGATGGGAACATTTGGCCTGACCAAGCTCAACGACTTTGTGTCTGTACCATTACAACTAGCCTGCTTCAGTTCTAAATGTGATCAGCCATGCACCAAACCAGCTCACCAGTAAGTACAGTGCAAGCCAAATGTATTTAGACAAGACTTGTAATTCCTGGTCGTGACGGCTGAATTCTTTGTCAGAGTAGTTTTCTCTTTAGACTGAGAATGAAGGGTAATTAACAGGACAGTTAGGATGGTGGCTCAGTCATTCCGTAATTAATTTTTGTTGACCTAATAGTTATTGCCCGTAATTTTTGCTGTTTACACAATTGGCTTTCTTGATCGGGAAACGTTATTTTGTCTGATTACTGTAGATGGCAGATGGTAGTAACTTGTGAGTAAAATCTGTGAAACTTGATTCTGGAAAATAGGTTTGTCATTGGTCTCTAGAGGCATTGTAGTATAAAATGTTCACTTACTTAGAGACGTGGTTGGCTGTTAGCAGACGTTTCCACTTGGTCTGCCAGGTCTTTGTTGATGAATGAGGGATTTCCCGCGTTTCGCTCGTTAAGAATGCTGGAGTACACGGAGAGTAAGTAGAGTCCTCTGCCACGGTTCAAGAGGGGGCGCTGATTGTTGATGTTTATGGCCTCTTTGAGCTTCTGGGTATGCCAATTTTGTTCCTTGGCTAGGATCCAGGATGACGCCAGAGAGATGGTATGCCCAGTCTCCAAAGTATGTTCCCCCACAGGTGTTGGTCTGTCTAGTTTCAGACTGATGTTCTTTGAATCTGGTAAGGGTCTCTTGGTTTCTCTTGCGCGAAACCCATCAACACCCTCCGTTCCCTACTAGTCAGACCCAAAGGCCCAATCCCGATGGCTAAAATTCACTTGTCCACATATTGTTTGCCAAATTGGTAAAGAAATAGGATATTATCAATTCATACGCAGTTTTCGTTCTTACAGGTACGACTTGTATGGAGTGGTAATGCATGCAGGCCTATGCATATCATCAGGACATTACATGGCCTTCGTCAAAGTTCCAGAAACCGCAGAGCGTGTGAAAGAAACAGTAAAAAAAACACCTGACAGCGTTGTGCGTAAGAGCTCCAGACAACTTGTGAGTCCGAACAGAGAGGTGACGAATGGTGAAGAACCGGTGAAGAAAGGCATTGATCATGAGAATGACGAAAATGGGTCCGCACAACACCAACGCCCTCTTCTGTCTAGTCTAGCTGGCCAGTGGTTGGCTTGCGATGATGAAAATGTCTCTGTATTGACAGAGGAAGAGTTTGTGTCACAAGCATTGGGTCAAAGGTCGTACTCTGGAACACCTTACTTGCTTTTCTATAAAGCTGGTCGTTCAGCTATGACTGAAACTGTTTGAATCCTAAAGTTTGTAGACATTGCGTTTGAGAATAGAGTAAGAGCATTGATGACGATTGTTTAGTGATGAGTTTTCTGGATCACTTGAACTGACGATTATGAGCATGACTGTAGAATGTGACAAGTTGAGCTTTAGAAGTGCAATAATTGTAGTCGTGAACTATCTTGATCGTAATAATCGTGAGAATCAAAGATGTCTAGTTTTGAACTGGAAATCTTGGGTAAGAAATATCCATTTTTCAGTGGTGATGTTCATAAACTTGAGTGTATCGATAAATTTTAATAGACCTGAGAAAGTTCACAAATGTGACAGGGTGGTCATGCTACCTTGTATGCAGACTGGCAACTATCACTTATCAGGGCTTGGAATTTTCCGCGGAAACGCGGATTTCCGCTTTTTTGAAATGTGCTTTCCGCTTTTTTTATAATATTTCCGCGTAAAAAAATCGGATTTGATATGAAATTTCCGCGGCAAATTCCTTTCTTACCGCGGCGTTGCAGACGACGTTCACCTCGGAAAGCGGAAGTTGCTCTTTATGTTTCGGAGGAACGTAAATTGTCAACATTGCCGGGGCATCTGGGTAAAGCGTGGTGTGATTTTCAATGGGGGCTCGTGTTATTGTTAAGCGCGGCGACAAATACTACCGCTTTGCAGCCAAAATTGTGTGGGTTGGGAGTGGACGGGCGAGCTAAAAGGACGCAGACGCATGCTACTGATGGTGGTAACGTTTTTTTATTTTTTTAGTCCTCCCGATTTTTGTCGCGGAAAGGTTCACATTGACCATTTCAAAGGCTGGTTATCGGGCATGATTTGGGCCGTAAAAGTTTCCGCGTTTTTTGTCATTGGTCATTCCAAGCCCTGACTTATAGGGTTCTAAGAATTTGAGAACCAGTTTGATGCCCGTTATTTAGTGGAGAAAGGTGGTTCTCAAAATGTAGGACCCTTGTGAGTGACCATTATCCCGGCTTCACTACTGTGTTCATGATTAGCCATTGGATTGGCTGTGAACATTTCTTCCATCACAAAAACATGGTTTAGATCACTTACCTTTTACAAGTGATCTCAAACTGTTTCTTAGTCAAATTCTAGATAATTTCAGGGCTTCAAAAATGATTTTTTTTCATTGCTTGAAACCAGAGTCTTCAAGTGGGGTTAATACGGTGTGTCGTTTTATACGCTAAGCACGTTCTCACAGGCAATAATGAACTGTCACTTTTTTGCACACCCAGAAATCACTTCCTGTCCTAGTAAGGAACAAATAGAGACCAATTTTATAGCGGAAAGTGAGCATATCAAAAATTCGCTTCTTGGACTGAGAGTAGGGTTTGTAGTCACATTAATGGTGGATCCCGAACTTCCAGCTGGCTAAAACTTCCATGCTTTCAAGATCTCTTAGTTTTCCTTGCTTCGTATGGGTATTTCTCAACTTCGCAAATCATTTTGCAGTTATTCTTGAGTTCAAAGCCAACGTGAGAAATAAAAAATTATGTCAAATGTTACTCTCTAAATTTTACGCACATACAGTGCATGGTATAAGTAATCGGACAACAGTGACTGTTATGCTGGATAATGGGTTTGTCGCCTTTCTAACTCTCCCCTTCATTCTCGTTCATGCAGAATGGCTACTCAGACAATGAACTGGACTATCACTCTGCCATCATGACATGCAATTCTGGGTCATTTTGTCTGAATATTTATGCCGTGTGTTGTGCCAGAGATGTAGAAAAAGTCACTGTGAGAGATGGCTTTGTTGTTATGGTTTCTAAGAAATGCTTTTATCACTTGTACCAGTGTGTAGCGATACTGTGTTACAGTGTGCCCAGTTTGCAATTGCTTGTTTATAATGTTTCGTTACACATTGTCCATTGAAGCCAAGTGTATTGTATACATAATTTGGCTTCACGGTGGCTAGACTAGATGAGTTTGGATTGCAACATCTGCTTATGTGATGACTCATATTAGTCCTTGGTCATGCACCATCCTTGAGAAGAGTGTCAAGAACGCTCTGCTCAAGACATTCAAGCTAAAGGTGCACAATCAGTTTTAGGGCTGAAAACACGTTTTTTTGTGGTATTGTTGGACAGAATAGAGTTTGTGAAGTGAACCAAAGCTATAATACAACAAAAAATATTTTGTGATTTTATTACAAATGGCCAATTCTCGCCATTTGCTGCTGGTAATTTGCTGTAATCCAGAGTGGTGGCAATCAGCTAAATACACTTAAAGTACCCGACTGTGTATCAAGTGGGTTTAGCTCAGACTGCAACCACCATTGTCACTACTTTCTCATCGGTTATGCCATGTGGACCCCAAGGCATATTTGATCTTGGTTCCATTTTTGATGTGATCATACTGCCTAACTGAGTAGATTGTTCTTTGTGAAGAATAGAGGCGAACCACATTTACAACAAACTTGGTTGATAACCAATACATCCATATCGCAAACCACGTGTACCATAGAAAAATGGCTTTGGGTCAAGTGATTTTTGTTAGGAACATTTGTTTGCAAATTAAAGCTTCTGTAAGGGTTCGTTGTTGTGCAGTGATAGCCATATGCATCAAAGTCCAAAACTTTCAATTTTTGTTAACAGTTTGGAGTGCTGATTTTGACTATAGTCTCCATCCCACGTTCAAATTGTACCACCGACGAACATTTGTAATCTGTAGTTCAAGACCACTGTTAGTATAAGAATTATTAAAATTCTTAATTTATAAGTATGCCAAGTATAAATAAAATCTACTGAACATTAAATAATACGTTATTTTATTCTATCAATTGCAATACATACCTTCTTAAAAGCATAACACTGTTCCATTACAAACTGTTGCAACTGAAGGCAATAGTTAACTATCATATTCTAACGACAAGTCTTCCAACACAAAGATGAAGTAAAGAAACCACAGTGAATTTTTTAACAATGACGCTGTGCATGGAAAACCCAACAAAATAACCACTAAAGTTATATGATGTGTTGCTTTAACTCTATAATGCCACTATATGATGTGTTGCTTTAACTCTATAATGCCACATCCTTAGCACATTCTGATGCCCACATAAGACAACTGGAGAGCACACAAATGCTCTATACGTTTCAGAATGTTACTCTTCCCAAGAATGTAAAGAATTAGAGGACAATGAAGTCTCAAGTACCATGTGATCTAGTAGAAGAATTGACTACAACTGGAAACAGTAATGCACACTCCCTCGTAGTCTATCTGAACTGTATGGGACTAATCCTTAGTCCTAGACAGTCCTTCCCAATCTCAGACACCTGATCGACGACACAGCATTCACCTTTGAACTGAGGAAGGTAACAGGCTCCACTCAGTGGACTACGTTCAACGGGTTTTCCCCTGAAATGAGTAATCGTACATCGCAATTAAGAACACTATATACATTGGTATCACTTTTAGTGCCAGAGGACCACTACAGAAATGACAGAACAAAACCAAAAAATAGCTTGATTGAAAATCATTGCCAGCCAGGTGTTGATCCACAGAGTGTAACCCCTGCCATGTCAGCGTTGGCATTATGGAGGAATCTCAACCACCTCTTTCCACTGTGTTACCCCCCCCCCATCATGGGATCCCAATTTCTAGTTTTGTGTCAATACACTGTTCATGCTTGTATTCAGCACATATATTTTTTCAAAGAGATTTTTACTCCAATGTTTCACAAATAGTAGCACGTGTACGCGCACAAAGTTTCACTTTAATTAAAGTACATCTGGCTATCTCTTACACAGCTGCTTGTTTTGAACGGGGTGCTATGCATGTGTTACTGTCCTTTCTTAAAACTTTCTATTTAATAATTGAAAAATGAATACACGTCAACGACAGCTGAGATTGCCAAGATTCATTCAAATAATATTTCAGAAATTTCCTCCTCAGTTTTACTTGTTAAGCATTTCCCATATACTATTAAACGCACGCCCCAAATCCATACACAGACACCGTAGCTTCATGCAAAGGTGTTTGAACCAAGATAAGCACATACACCGTAAAAGTATCATGGTAAACCAACTCACCTGTATATTGGTGTGTATGTTTTAGCACAGATGTCGAATGGATTGTGTTGATCATACTTCAACTCGTGCGCATCGGTCGGGTTCTTCTCACACGCTTGTAGAATTTTTCTTGTCTGAAAACACAGGGGTATGATGAGAGTCATGTGTCTTGGTTTGCTCTCTCACAGACAAACAAACTAGTTATACACAATAGCAACACTGTCAAAGACGAGTCTTCCCAAAAGACATGGATTTTCCTTGAAGCAAATTTCAACGTTCTCATGTTGCATTGTGAAACAGTGTACTTGTCCGACACAATTGGAGAAATAGAGTTCAATAATGCCACCAAACAAGTTCAAACAAGACATGGATTTTTATCAGGCAATAGAAAGTAGATCAACAAAGGCCCAACTTAGCACGACATTCAGATTGATTTTTTACAGCAAAACAATGAGACTTTTTTTTAACTTGCTACCAAAAGATTGCAAATTCTCAAAAACCACTGGTCGTTCTATCCAACAAATAACAAGAACCCCTTACGGGTCTATGGCGTGTCTAAGTTACCAACCTGTTGGGCCACCTCCGGTCTCGGTCCCAACTCCAGGAGGCGACGTGCAAATGATGCGGCCGTCTTAAAATTTTTCAGCTTAAAAAAGAGGTTGAGTGCTGTCCGCAGAGTCAGTATGAGGTGGACTGGCTGGAGACTGCAGTGGGTGAAGTATGCTGCCATCTGGTGGTGAGAAAACAATTTATTTATCAAGCTGCTATCACTTGTTGTCCGTAGTCAACTGAATCAAGACTGACTGCAGATGCAACATTGGTTTAAACTATTCCTATGGAATTCTGAATAAAAAAACTATTAATTCCCACGCGCTTCATATGACAAACTGTTTTCTTATTCAACAGCAACTGCTTCACAATTGAGAAGAGATGTGGTGAAAAACTGCAAATTTATTTATTCAATAAGTTATGTTAAATCCAACTTGATAAATGTCGAGTGCGCGACAAGATAAGATGACTATTGGCTTAAAGCGAACCAGCTAGCTTGCAATAATGTCATTCAATGTCGCTCAACATTCCTGCCAGTGTGAGCCAGAATGTAAAACCAGATCTCCTAAACCGGAGATTGGAACTCACGCGACTAAGCTAGATTGTCTCCTGAAAAATAAACCCCTTCATTTCAGCAACACAGACAACAGCCAACACACCCATCCCTGTACATTGCTCTCTGACACCATCTATATACCTGACACACCCATCCCTGTACATTGCTCTCTGACACCATCTATATACCTCACACACCCATCCCTGTACATTGCTCTCTGACATCACCTACGTACCTCACACTGTCGCTTTTGTTCTTCCAGATTGCCTTTGGGCAGTTCTTTCCTCTTGGTTTCCATACTCAGACCGATGATGTATTCCTTGCAGATGCCAATCAACTGCTGTGCCTGGGATGGGAGCCAACAATTAACTTAACAGCAGAATCTAACATACACGTGTTAATCAAACGGACTATCCAACTTAGTGTTGTAAGACACGTCAGAATTAATGAAATGTAAATCTACGTAATTGTAATTATGAAACCAGCAATAATTTAAGAAAATAAGTTGAAATGGAAACTTTCTGTGTATTAAAAGCAAATAAAATCAGACGCGTCATATTTACAAATATTGCATTTTGAATTTAAACAGAATTTAACATTGAGGTTTTCTACCTCCGTAATTTCTTGCTTGTTGTCGACAACCAATAGCGGTACGCTGAGCAGAATTTCGCGGAACTTGTCAACGGCATCGACAAATTTGCCCTGCGTGGTCATCTGATAGGCCGACTGCAGCCGGCTGACCAGAGTATTCAGCTTGAGCCCGACCGCGGGCATCCCACCACGGGCGCCAGCGTCTCGCCTGTAATGGAACAGCAGATGTTAGTATAATAGAATCAACTTCAGTTCAATGTGTCCACTACCTCAGTCAGTAAATTGATCTACAACCATTAGAATACTTGTTTCATTATTCTGAGTCACTGCAGCCAAATCTGAAAAGAGTGCTTACTGGTGCAAACAACTTCCATGTACGCATTAAACAAAGGTGACAATATTGAGGGAGACGACAATTCTTAACTTGTATTAGCACACAACATGGCTGAGAATTGAAATTTCTATTTCGTCAAACGTCTTCACAAAGATAAAGATAAAGAAAACTTTGGCTTATTACTAGCATAGTTTGTACTGTGTAGATATCCTTAAAAAACATTATGTGAAGTTTCCACTATTTGTAGCAAAGTAATCAGCCGTTTAAAAAATTTCAATTTTGGCAATTATGTTAATGTGCAAAATAAGTGGAGAATTACAGTAGAAACAGTTCACTAACACATCAATACATACACTCACATTAATTTTTGTTACATCTCGTTATGGTAAACAAGCTCTGTAATGTTATCGAGCACGTTGTATCAGATGCCAACAAAATACAACATGAAACATTTTGACTGTGCGGTGAAACAAGTCATTACAAACGTATTTGCAATGAACATAACCTGCACTGACATCTATTTACGGTTATAAGAGTGACAGATAATGCAGTCCCCAACTCCAAACATTATCTACTCACCAGTTTCTGTGTGGGAACTGTGAGAGAGGCGGTAGAGACTGGAGCCCGACGAACGATGTCCTGCTGCGAGCAAACGTCTGCATGAACAGCTGTTTGTAGGGTTCAAAGTTCACCACACCAATCTGGTCATTGAGAAGCTGTCAACGACAATGAGAATTTAAGAACAGAAGATTTTAATTTGGAAATGCGTCATGAAAGATCCCTTATGGAAAGAAGTTTAACATCCTTTTAAATAATGGATTAATGAACAGATAAGACAGTATCAAAACATTGGTGGGTTTGCTGTGGTGTTTCCAAGCAATGAAAACAGTGTAAAAGAAAACAACAACTTTCATAACACATTACACGACACGAAAAATTAAATGCACAGTTCTGAATTTCCTCAGAATAATTCCCAAAAATACTTTAATGCCAATAACCCCCCAGCTCACCTTGAATGCAGTGTCCAAGGAGCCAGCCAGTATGTGGTCCACAGGCAGCTGAGAGTTGTTGCACCATATGTGGGCCTGACTGGTACCTTTTGACGGCGGTACAAAGTAACCTTCCTCCCCAGAACCGCCCACGGCAGCTGCGCCAAGATCCTGGGAGAAGTGAGAGAAACACAGTGAACTAGGAGATGACAGGCAGCCACGACAGCTCATTTTTTTACCTTTCATGAAGTGTTTTTGACACAAAAAGTAGGCTTTAGTCAGGTTACGGAACTAACAAGGACATCTTTGTCAAAAAAATTTGTGACAAATCCAGTAAAACTCGTATAAGCCAAATGCACTGGGATTAAGAGATTCTATCTGAAATCAAAATCTGACTTATCTGATAAGTCAAGTGCAAAAGCTAAAACAACCATACTGCGCAACTTTGTTCAAGTTTAGTGAAGACTTGACTTCCTCGAGTTTTACAGAGTGTTTTACAAGATAACAATTTCTCTTCACAAAGACAAACATAACATTTCATATTCCATTAAAAACCTTCCAGTTTGTAAATTGGAATCAAACTTATAGCGTCAATATACCAATAACAGCAAAGCAGTTGAAATACTATCCTACCAGATCCGTAGGTAGCTCCAAATCATCATCGTCAACGTCCCAGCCGCCACCTTCTTCATCACCACCAGGTGGTGCTATGCCCTCGTCGTCGAAGCCGCCGCCAGTGCCGAAGCCGTCCTCATCGATCACCAGCTCAGCGTCGTCACCCCAACCTTCAGCGCCTTCATCGCCAACATCAGCAGCCATGACACCGCCACCACCTGAAAAATCAGAAAGGAAGTTGACAACAGTTTCAAAAACTCAACTGAATTAAGTAGCAAGAAAAATGTTCTTAAGTGACATGACATTATACGAAATGTGTAAAAGTGCTTTAATAACACAATTTGAATCTTGTGTCATTGCATTTGATATCACAGCATATACAATAACACACACAGTAAAGCTCTCTCAAGTCGGACATGCATAAGTTTTGAAACTCGCTTAACTGTGAAAGTACTGAAGTACGGCTATTCCAGTTCTTGAAATGGCTCTTTAGACAAGTTGAATTTCGCCATACTCCGATAAAATCACGTACTTCGACTAGATCCCATTTATGCAAATTTTACAATTTCAGTAAGTCACTTACAGGTTTCTCAGATTTCGAGAACCAGTCTCCTCCACTGAACAACGGCATCTAACTGGCTCTCAAAATTTGGGGCCCCTGTAAGTTACTAGCCCCAGATTTCGAGAACCAATCTCCTCTACTGAGTAACAGGTAACTGGTACTCAAAATCTAGCACCTTTGTAATGGATTAGTCCCACATTTCAGGAACCAGTCTCCTCCACTGAATAACGGGCATCTAACTGAATCGTAAAATTTGAGACCCTTGTACGTGATAAGTCCCAGATATCCAGAACCAGTCTTCTCCACCGCATAAGGGCACCCAACTAGTTCTCAAAGTCTAAGACTCCCGTAAGTGACTAGTGCCAACTATAGCCTCAGCAAACACTCGACTTCCAGAATGACATGATACATGTTACAAAATGTGGGATGACGTGATACTTAGGTGTGAATGCCACAAACATCCTTTCTAAACAGGCTGTATAAAACGACAGGCAACATGTCACCAAGCCGTCATTACTGAACAACACTCAGTAATCTGCAGCAGTTTTAAGTCATCACACTTTTTACATTCAGTATCAACAAAGTAAAAAAGAAATGAATGCATTGACAATGCTTAGTCAATGAGAAGCAAAAACACTGACCAATGTCTCTTCAATCAATAATCATCAACCTTTTCAAAGGGGCACAAAGTCACAAACGAACTAACTGCCTTCCAAATAAGATGATGACAATTCTTTCCCAGCAGACAATTTCCAGCAACAATTGATTCCACCTTCCATTCAATGTGGACATGGAGCTGTATCCAAAATACACCGATTTCCAAATAGTATACTTACCCTGCAGATGATTTTCAGCAGCATTTTACACAATTTTAAAAGTGTATGCCAGCCGTTAACTCCAGCCCCCCCCCTCCAACATATGCTTGGTCAGCCTTTGACAATGGATGACCGTCAGCAGGATGTGGCGATATTACAAAAGGTTTAGCTTGACGTCACACACAAAACACAAGCCTACCTTTGGCAGCCATGGCACCCTCAAAGAATCCTCGTGTAACCGTAAGCAGGGGCCAGTTACCCTCCTGCTGGGCAATAGGTGGCGCCGGCTGGAGCAGGGTGGCCTGTGGGTGAACCTCAGGAATCGTCTCCTTCTCAGGATCAAATGACTCGCGCAGTGACTCTGCCTCCTCTGTCAGGCCGTGAGTGGCAGCCGTCAGGTAAGCCAAGGATTCTGGGAAAGGGTAAACGCAATGTTAGAAAAATCACACTGAAAAGTGCATAAAATGAATTGAATGAACACAACTACATAGAAACACACTTTCACAATCAAATAATGAAACTGATTTGTATAAGACTTAGCAGTCTCACCCTCATTACTTCGATTTATGTAGCTAATTACACCGAGCTCAAAACATCGAAAGGCCTCGGGTCATTTATGAATAAAAAGATAAACACAGATATTCACAAATTTAACAAAAAATCACAACAAGGAACTATGGACACAGAAAAAGACAAACTACAAAAATGGAACTAAGTAAACTCCAGATAACAAATTTATCAAATAAAAGTAAATCCCTTGCTCATATCCTTGAATTTCACATCCCAGTAATACTGCTTACTCTGTCCACATGACTTTAAGATCTTGACTCTCTCAGCAACATCCCCGAGGTACAGCGCATTCTGGAAGTGTCCACTGGTGTCTTTACGAATTTCAGCTGAAACCAAGGATTAACATCAGAGGTAAATAACTAGGAGATAAATAAAAAGTGAACCACACCAAACGTTTTGGGTGCTTCCATTGCTACACATTTTCATTGAAAACGTTTCACACTCTGAATCTACAAACCCATTTTGATAAAAACATCTATAGCTTAACCCACAATCAATTCACCACAATGTTTCCTAATTAAAAGCCACATCCTCAAATATCACAAAGCCAGGGGTTGCTGAATTTACCCACAAAGCTGCGCCTTCACAGTGAGTTGCAATACTGACATCAAAACATTTCAAACATCAAGGCATGATAAATCATTCAATACTTTCCAAATGATATCAGAACTGTGCTAGCACTTTCCACCTTGACAAGAGGAGAGTTGAATTTGGTATGAGGCTATGTTAGACATTCACGCCACCTGGCTATGGGCACACTGCATTAGCAAATACTTCTTAAACCAGACATCTTTCAACCTACAGCTATGTCAACCTATCATTTGTATTCTCTCGTGCAGTGTTCGTTCCTGAATGTGCCAATGAAGCAATCGCCACGGTTTACAATCGTGTTTTGTAAAAACTGATTCGTTATTGTCAATAATTTTAAATTCTTCTTCACACTTCTATGGTACAAGCCAAAAGTATTCTGGCAAAATAACCAGGAATGCCCCATTATGATGGCAGGGCAGAAGCCAAATTCGTCAGAGTAGTCTCCCCTGAGTCCCCTAATGACCGATAATGAAGGGGGATAAACAGGTAAGTTAGCAAAGCGACTAAACCATTCTGTAACTAAAATTTTTCACCTCAACAGCTACCACAAGTCGTTTCTGTAGTCAACAAAAATAGCCATCATTCCGTCTGATTACTTTTGTCTATGGCTGAGAATTGTATCTGTCATTACAACCAAACCCTGCGTCACTCACCAATCTTCATCATTTTCCTCATCTTCTCCAGGTTACCTGTGATCAGGTAGAGGAAGGAGAGCTTGTCGAAGTTCTTTGTCCGCTGGTACGCCATCTCCACAACCTGGTGGTTGCCCTGCAGGAGGGCGGCCTCGCCCAGCTTCTCCCAGCACACCTTGTCGTCAAGGGCACGTGCAGCCTCCATGGCGATCTATAGCAACAAGTTCATAAGCTACAACAGCTTGAGAACAACAATATTGAAATGCTATTTTGTTGTGCTGATTAGCAATAACATTTTAGCGTTGTGAAAAAACACACTACAGTACAATCACTAAACATCTGAGTCCGGTTTCAACAAAGGTCGTAAGTCCAGTCTCAGGTAGAATATTCATAATTTTACTTTGCACATAGTCCATAAACCTGGTAAATGGAGGCAGATGTTAAGTTTATGTGAAAAATTGTCAACTTCGGGTCAACTGCAACTTTTCGCTCTAAAAAAAACGCAGTGTCACGTTTGCAATGATGTCCCTACAAGCGTTCTGGTTACGACCAGATTTATGACCTTTGAAAAAATGAGCCCTAAATTTTTTTCTGTAATCACTCAAAGCATAACCCATATTGACTGTTCTTGAAGGAGAGAAATATGTAAGCATAACCCAAAATATGGCCGGTATTTGGTGTTAATGGATGACAGGCAAAATGCTGATGAATTATACCTCTATGTTGCCACATTCAAGAGCCAGACCGAAGCGTGTCTTCTCGTCCTTTACGAAATGCAACGCCACCTCTGGGTAGCCCTTCTGCTGAAGATAGGCGATGATCGACTGACCCACCAGCTTAGCATTGCGCACCATGTGTAAGACCTGAAAATACATACAAGAAAAACTTCAAAACCAAGGCAACACAAACCATGTTACAAAAAGGACACTGTAAAGAAACTTAAGAAATAGTTCTACAAATTTGCCCAACTGCTACCATGGAGTCTTGCAAAATATTCTTGAGGAGCGTATTGTCAGACTAGCACTTAGCAAAAGAGGCGCAGTAAAAGTTATCATTATGTCTTATACTGCAGTAGGTATTTCTGTGCCTTTGATTCTTAACAACTCCAAAAGGTGTCAGTGCCTATAATAAAAAACGCAAAGATTCAATTCTTAGTCTATTCTTGACCTTTCCTAAGAATTTCATTTGACATCCTTACGTTGATTTCTTAATTAAACTGGTGCTTGACCAACGAACTGAGTGCCCAAAGCCAAAGACAGAAACATCAGCGTTCAAACACCCACTTTCCCATCTAAATCGCTATCCCAGATGCCCTGGCAATGTTGACAATTTACATTCCTCCGAAACATAAAGAGCAACTTCCGCTTTTCGAGGTGAAAGTCGTCCGCAACGCCGCAGTAAGGAAGAAATTTGCCGCGGAAATTTTACATCAAATCCAATTTTTTTTACGTGGAAATATAATAAAATACGCGGACAGAACATTTGAAAAAAGCGGAAATCCGCATCTCCGCGGAAAATTCCAAGCCTTAAGAAATGCTCTTACCTCGTCATACTTGCGTTGGACTAGAGCCAGTTTAAATTTGAACTCAGTTGGGTCGATGCCAAGGACGCGTGGGCGACACTCTCTGTCCAGACAATAGACACTGTTCCCCTTTACACGGGTGATGTAGATGGGTAGATCCAGGGTGCGGATGATTCCATGATCACTGTGAGAGAACAGGAAGTGGCTACAGTCAGACTATTTTTGAATGGTAAGTAAATCCAATTTTCAGATGTAAGTATGGTCATTGAAGGGGAGAGAGAGGAAATGAAAAAAAGCAAGATTGCCGACATAGACAGGCAAACTACAATGCGGATAATACCATGATTGCTGAAGGGGGGAGAGGTAGTAAAGACAGCAAGAGCACAACTGGTGCAGAAGAGTGGATGCTGGGAGCTGACAATGTGACAATTGGATGACGACTGGCTGGGAAATGAAACAGTAACAGAATGCTAATACTTAATATGCAGGACATAGTTGTGTTTTGTGTCTTTTTTCTCTTAAAATCAAGGAGAGGGAGATAATCAATCAAACAAGCTCCAATCAAATTAATCAACAGTAGTGATAGCCACTAATGTTTAACAGGAAAATCAATGCAACCATAAGACAATATATTAATGTTGAAACTCAATATTTTCAATCTCAAAAGAACCATCAACAATTTCCGCCACCTCAAGGTAATGATCATTACCATATGGTAGATAGGTGACATTTCAGAGCTAATCCTTGCCAGTGCCTGTCTACTTATCATTACCTCAGTGGTGCATAGGAGACACGTTTGCAACTAACCCTACTCAGTGACTGTCTCGGTTAACTCCGCCCTTTGACCTACCCGTTAGTGAGCGCATATTTGATGTGGTTGCTGGTAGTGTATACGAACACACCACTTTCGTCCCAGGCGCCACTCTTGACGCGGATATTCTCATGGATGGTACACAAGTTATCCAATTTCCGGTTACAGATGGCGATCACTGGAAAACGGATGAGACAGATCAGGAATATTGAGCAAAAAGTATTCTAATGCTTGCTGCTACTAACTTTACATATTGTTGGTTTTGCTCTGGTGTAAAAAACCCCATTGCACGATTGGCAAATATAACAAAATATTGCAAAAGATTGTAACTTCCCAGATCTTTGCAGCAATTGAAACATTGATACTGAAAACCAACTTGAATAACGATAAACACTGAAATTCATCACAGCTCTCGATTTCTTAAGCACAGCATTTCTAACACACACCAAAAATGTGCAAACCATATTTTCCAAGAGATACCTCTTTTGATATTATTCCAAAGTACAGTGTTTTCCACAACTTTGACAAAATTGGACAGCATTAATATTCTACAAGCACAATCAGTAACATTTAACATACAAGAAAGCCTAGCACAACTCTGTAGGGTTTGCACTCACCATGTTTACTGAGAAGTGCCACATAATTCATGTCATTGGACCAAACAGCATATCTCACTTTAGAGATCTTGACAGAGGCCAATGATCTGAAAATATACCTCGGGGTGAGCTGCAGCATCATGACATTAAATTTCAGTTTACCGCAACCATGCAAAACTCCGTGAACATTCACTAAGTAAATGTGCTTCAGCGACTCTAAAACCCCAACCTTCTATATCCGGCTGCAAGTGATCAGGCAACACTTATTCACAGTCGTATTCACCATCCATTACTAAAGCTAAATCATTCAGGGTAACATCAAATAGCACTCGCTTTTCACAACCAACAACCAATCCCAATACCATTTACCTCTCTATGGAACTACCCAGAATCATTAACAACAAGTCAGACTCTTCTACTCCACGTCAAATAGTGGGGAGCTGACCAACCGCCCTTTGTTTACTTTAAGCAAACACTAGCCAATCACAAATCCTGATCTCTCTCAACAATATTTATGAGCTAGTCTGAACCAATAAGATTTCACCACATCAAAAAATGCCTGCCTTCCTTTCATATTTACATAAACACAAGCCAATCACAAATCCCCATCAACCTTACCAATATTCATGAGCCAGCCTGGACCAATAAGACTCACCTCTTCTGCTGCACATCAAACAGTGTGACCTGGTCTGCTTCTCTCATCAACAGACAGCCAGTGCCAGCATAAAAAATGTCCTCACAGTTGGTTGCCTGGATTTTCTTTGTGATCTCGTTCTTCAGGTTCTTGATGATAATCTGGCAAAAGACAGGAATTTTTGTTACAAACCAAAAGATGAAAACCACCCAACGACATTTTTTCAATGTTTTGTTAACGTGAAATCAACCCACTTCTAGACAAGTGCCTGGTTGTGACTGGATGTTTACATGGGACCAATCACAACTCGAGACAATGCCACAGTTGACAAGTCTGTCAACTAAGAGTTACATTTAAAATCTCATAAAACGTATACGAGCAAAACATTTTGATAAGAGACTGGAAGCTTCTTCTCTAGCCAGATGACCCAAAACAGCTGATAACAAATGCACAGCTAGCCATAGGAACTAATAACTGTTGGGCATGTTCCTGTGATCAACAAGCTCCACTTACGGTCTGTGTTCTGTCCAACACTGCGAATCTGTTCCTGGCCACCCAGACGGCAGTAAGACCAGAGGAACGCTTACTATCCGGCGCTGCAACAATAACCAAAGTTCAATACACAGCGACTGCAAGGTATTCCTCATTTTCTTTTAGCTCATACAACAATCACGTGTGGCTGGGATCTAATCTTCGTACTCGGAATCGAACTCGAAAATATTTTTCGCATTTTCCATTCTACTTGTGTGAACTCGAGTTAACAGTTTACTATTCTTTACTCAAGTACTAATCACAGCTTCCACTTCATATCCCAGCATTAAAGTTGTAAGTTTAGGTCTGAACTCGAAATCTGGAGTTAACAAGAGCTTATAGATCTAATCAGGGTGTAATCAAGTACAAACTTGGACTGTAAACTTGTTTGTATAAACTATAAACTTCTATAAAAGCACAATCCTGGGATGCCTACCGTCAGGGTTATGTGAGTCCGTCTCCTTAGGTACAGCGTACAGGTCATAGACACTATTATCCACACTACTAGCTTTGGTGCACACCAGTACAGCGTTCTCAGCAGGATTGTACGACATGCTGAACACAGGGTTTCTGGAGCCACTGTAAATACAGAGTGATGCAGAGTGATGCAGAGTGACGACGCAGAATGATGTAGAGTGACAATGCAGAATGTTTAAAATTAAGTAGGACCTTATCAACAAGTTTGTGTATTTAGACAAATATCTACCAAACTACACACTTCAACTTGGTAAAAGTATTTCCTAAAAGCACAAAGCCTGTAGAATTTGGTGTTTGATTCTATACCAATCTGCCATTAATAGGGCCGTCCTGGATTAAGCTGCAATTGAACTCTTCTTTGTCCCGGAGTAAGAAAGCGCATTGTTTTCACTGACCTAGTCTTGAAAGGTCAGGAACATTTTGAAAGGTCATGTCAGAAACCGTCCAAGTGTATGGCCATGGAAAGATTCCAGATTTCAACCTTTTAAAATAACCGGAATTGAACAGTGTCTTCAAGAAAGGGGATTCCCACAAACTTGGTTTATCCACTAGCCCCGCCTTTTCTTGTCTTTGATTGATGTCACGAAGGCAATGAACACACATCCAAGGGTATTAAGTCAAGCTTGTCCAACTTCTCTCGTTGGAGTTGCAGCCCCGCAGCACTAGTTCGTTAGCATCGGGGGGATGAATAGAGTGATGGAAGCAATAAAAACTTGGAAAGGATACAACAACAACAATGAAGAATATGTGAAACTCCTATTGGCGCGAAAACACCAGGCTACAAAAGGATATTTTGGCATTGTGGGTAAATACTGTTGAGATTAGAATGTCGTGTAATCCGGGGCGGCCCTATTGAGTCACTTGGCCAGACAGATACATTCATAGCAAAACAATACTGTCAATAAGACGGCAATATTTTGTTCGATATAAATGTTCAAGATGAAATCTCAAAAACATGTTGCAGTATTATCAATTATCATTTCATTTTCATTTGACGCCAATTTAAAATTTTTTCTTAAAAATCATAAACGAGACCAGAAATTCTTATAAATTCGAGAAATCCACTGTGTCTGAATTGGTTGAATATCATTTGAGTAACATGACAGATTAACAGGTGCCGTATATACACACACGCACTTAGGCCCATGCACATATTTTACGAATAGCACATTTTTTATTTCAAAGGAAATTTTTTGCTCAAGTGTTTTGCATACAGGAGACTATTCCCAACCTACACTTACAGACACACATGTTTAAGTGCATATCTTAAACCATTTTTCATGCGTTTGTCTATTCTTAGTACTTTCCAGTTAACAGTTAGCATTCAACTGCCAATCAACACCTTACAAAATACGTGTAAACACAATAACATCATCGAAAGCTTATAACTACACTGTTGACAACACGGCCAATATAATGGCTCACCCTCTCAGTTGCATGACTGCCGAATCCTTGGAGGAATTGAAGTCCAACTTGCGCAGATACCGGTCCTTGACATAGTACAGAATGTTGTTGTGAACAGCGTAGGCAGGTCGCTCTCTTTCCAGCTTGAACACAATCATACCACTGTCGTGGCCTAAACAAAGGCAATTAGAAGGTCAGAGGTCAGCTAGTGATCTTCAAAAATGTCAATTCACATTTATTTAAGAAACAGATATCAACAGAAAACGTTTAAGTCCTGGTTTTCATCAAACGGTAGCAAAATATCAGAGGAAGAAAAATTAATCCTTGGTAGGTCTACTAGGGGTACATCACCATGCCAGGTGTCATCTTCTCAGCAGAGAGCACCCACGGCAGATTTTAGAAGTGATGTCGAAAACGGAAGATAAGAGGAATTTAGATTCTAAGCTTGGCAGATGTAAAATACATACGGCACACATCACAAATTTTTGGCCGACCGGTCGGAAATTGGTCGACGACCGGCCGTCGACCGGTCGGCAAATTAGCCGACCGGTCGGCTAAAAATTAGCCGACCGGCAGCCGCCCGCAGTGCCGACTCATAAGGCGACCCCACAGCCGACCCTTCAGCCGACCCTTTAGCCGACCGGCCATCAGACGACCAGCTGGTCGGCTGCTATTGTTAGGCTAGAGTAGCAGTTGCGTAATAGGTTGTCAGGCTCATACCACTTTGCGTGTCGATGCATATTCGTCTTAGCACAGGGTCAAATAAATTAACCTAGTTTTGCTGTCTCGGTTACATGAGTTCACGTCGGTTGTGTAACACCACTACTTCGAAGGTTGAAGGCAAGCGGCATTAGTAAACATTGGATTATGGACAATGCAACAAGTTTTGGATGAAAAACGTGAAAGTTTTCTTTACATTTGATCTTTAATTTGACTCCTGACGTTAACAAATTGTATTAGA
>NMRA01000214.1:270413-464358 GCA_002633005.1 Phoronis australis
CGAACAGCGAACAGTTAAATGTTTGTTTGTCCAAAGTTCACCCGCTAAGTCATAAAATGGTAATTGCCGACCAAGGACACGCTTAATCCGAATTGGTCGTCTACGCTAGGCGACCAATTAGCCGACCCAAGTGCCAACCACAGAGGCGACTAAGCAGACGGCTCCTAGCCGACCGTTGTTGGTCGGCTGCTGGTCGGCTAGACGACCGATCGACGGCCGGTGGTCGACCAATTTCCGACCGGTCGGCCAAAAATTCGTGATGTGTGCTGTATGTGATCTGTAGAGTCTGGTCAGGCTTAAGTGTAGATGTATGTACCTGGCACATCAGTTCCTCAAAATAATATTACGTTGTAGTTTGCATATGGGTGCATCTGATTGTGACAAGCAAATTTATAGCACTGGGTAATTGTTTGTGTTATCTTAAATCCCAACCAAAGCAAGGTACTTCTCGGTAAGTTATTGGCTGAAGTTACCCGTTTAAGCCCGTGTTCAGTTCATTTCAGAGACGTTAAGATGGGCAGATATTTGGAGAGTTTGGTTTTATGACTGATTTGTTATCAGGCAAATTTTTTCTTACAATCATTTACCAAAACAACTGCAGTGTGCAACAGCTAACAAGTGTTTACAAACAACAAATGCCATGTTCGCCACAAGAGAAGTTTCTTTTCTCAAACTCCATGGCCAGCTCCCAGCTAAAGAAAGCTGTGGCCTTTCGGAATTTATCAAAATTATATGTGAACTAAGTACTTCTCTTGCCCCTCACTTCTAGAACACACAAAAATTCTTGATGGGAAACATCGAGTCATTTTTCTTTCTACAACGAAATTCTCAAACTTACCAGCAGCAAACAAGTTAAGCGTGGGATGTGCAGCCATCACCCAGAAGCGATCGTGTTCACGTCGGAATGTCTGCACGCCAGTCCTGGAAGGAGATTAGACCAACGTCATAACCATAATGCAGACTTTAGTGGGAAGCTCAGTTACACAGACGGAAAGGCTTAATGTTACTAGCACACTATAAACTACAGGACAAGCTCACTGTACTTAATAGCTGACTAGCAGAGCCACTTGGACAGACAACAAAGCTGAGCTGTGTAGTAAACAAACAGATATGTGCCAAACAGAAAGTTTTGACAGAGTGAAGTATGCTCAACAGTTGGAGTAACTGAATGCTAATCTCAGAAAAAAGATTGCAAAGCAGCAACACCTACTTTCAACATCTTCGAGTTAAAATCAAGTTCAATCTTATTTCCAACGTCGGCGTAAAAATTTCGTCAAGGTGTGCGCTGTTACTGTATTTTCAAAGTTGATGATAAAGAGATTTTAAAGAAAAAACAACAGTGTTACCAGTGAATCAGATTTGGCAACATGGCAGTTTGTGATGAACTGCGAAAATAATCATTCAACTCCAATTACTAGGTGATAATTATACATCGTGCCACGAAAAAAGCGCGCCATGACTTCAGAAGACACAGAATTCTCCCATCTGTACTTCAGACGTCAATTATCCTTCCAAACACAGTAAACAAAACAAAACCAAGAAAACTTGAAAATCAACTTTGATATCCTCGATTTGTTGGGGTCTAACCACGTCCCAAAAACATCAATACTGTTTTCAATAAGCTTCCATACTACTTTATCATCATGCCTGAAAATGTTTACAAAATAGAGCAAATATCAATTACAAAATGTTTTACCTTTTGTTTTACTTCAGTCATCACTTAACTACAGTCATCATTTAACTGGAGCCATAACTTAACTGGAGCCATCACTTAACTGGAGCCATCACTTAATTGGGCACAAGAAACATTTTGACTGACATGCCTTTTCAAAGAAAATTCTTTCAACTGAAGTAAGGGCAATTCAGAGCATATCATTAAAACTTCCTTTTGAATAACAAGACACAACCACAAATAGCGATACATTTTTTAATGTTATATAATAAAAACTTATCAAACATTTTTAAATACAGTTATTTACCTAAAAACCATGTAATAATTGAATACCATTAGGTTGCCAAAGCAATTGTTTTATTCATTTTAATGGGATGCCTTTGAAATCCTCCGAATTTTGATATAATTCACAAACTATTCCTGACACTTAACACAGCTGTCCTCACCTTTTGGACATGTCCCACACTCGGATGCTCTTGTCCTCTGAGTTACTCAGGATCAGCTCCTGTCGTGGGTGGAACAGCGCGCAAGACACATTGTTGTAGTGTCCGCGACATGTGTCCACCTCCCAGGCCTTGGACTCTGCAAGGAACAAAGCATTGCTAACTTTAAACTTCACACTGTTCCCATAGTGTTGAAGCTTAAAGCACAAAAATTTTCGTTTCTCAGTATTTCCATAGATCCACACAATACAACAGACTCAAACTGAGACACAAGAACGTTCCAGCTGAAATCGTCCAAACTGGAGTCTAGTTGTACTCTACACAGAAAGTTCGCATAGGACATCAGATTTCAACTCAAGCTGAAAATACAATCCACATACTGGAAAACAGGTCCAGATGTTCCACGTCTTGATTTTAAGTTATATCAACCCAGTCAGGTCAACACCTTTCATGAAGATTATTGTCATCTCCAACTGATTACTGGAGAGAATGCCAACTGCAATTTGAGGTTCAGCCAATAACAGGTTACCTAATAACTAAGAACAATGATTTCACCCTTAACGCCAATATTGCACACTCACCATTCATTCTCCATAGTTTCACCTGCCGGTCGTCAGCGCCAGACACAATCAGGGGCAAGGTCGGGTGGAAGGCGACCCAGTTGACACCCCTATCGTGCCCTTCCAAGACGTGCTTGACGATGGCGTCTGACGTGCCAAACAGGTCGGTCTGGCCGGGGTTACGCAGGTGGTCATCCAGGCCGCCTGGCCCAGGGGCAACGTTCTTCTTGCGTAGACCTGCAGGGGACAGGTTTACTAGTTACTGGTAAAGAACAATATCTCTTTGAGCAATGCTGAGCGCTGATACGAGCCAGCCACTTACAATGCTGAGCACTGATACAAGCCCTCCGCTTACAATGCAAATGATATAAGAAGTAATTTTTTTCAACATTTCCACTAGAATGAGCAATGCTAGTAAACTCAATATTTCTTCAACAGGGCACACTACAAGTCGTCCAAAAACTGGCCGGCATAATTCTCCTTTTAATAGGAACATAGCCACAAGCTATTCCGCCAATAAGATGACCCTACTTCTCACCTGAGATGTCCCACACGCGAACAGTCTGATCAAGAGAGGCGGACACCACCATATCTTCACTGGGATGGAACTGGGCACACATGACATAATGGCTGTGTCCCGTCAGCACACTGGAAATAACACAAATAACATGAGCAGGCAATTAACAGTTTACAGTAGGCACCGCCTCCCCAACACAGCTCTATGTGTACACCAGTTCTCCAGATATGCAAGTCTTGGCCAAAACTATCTTTAGTTTGTTAGAAAAATTTAGAAGAAAACTGGCTGAAGAAATATGGTGAAAATGCCCAGCAAAGTTGACAAAAATATGCCAACATTATAGTGACCAGCTCGGACGAAAAACAACAAGAGTGAAGATCAAAATCCCGAGACAAAGTTTTGACCTTCAAAGGGAATTCCACGCATTCTATTGCAACAAGTTTCTGTTTAACCAAAGAATAAAAACGCGATAGTATTGCTTTGGAAGAGTAATTATGTCTTTGAAGAAAGCTATTGTTACACAAGACCATGCTTTATAGTGTCTTTACACAGTACATGGTCTTCATATTTGGCTGATGTTACACCAGGTCATGGTTTACAGTGTCTTTAAACAGTACATGGTCTTGATATATGGCTGATGTTACACCAGGTCATGGTTTATAGTGTCTTTACACAGTACATGGTCTTCATATTTGGCTGATGTTACACCAGGTCATGGTTTACTGTGTCTTTAAACAGTACATGGTCTTGATATATGGCTGATGTTACACCAGGTCATGGTTTACTGTGTCTTTAAACAGTACATGGTCTTGATATATGGCTGATGTTACACCAGGTCATGGTTTACAGTGTCTTTAAATGGTACATGGTCTTGATATATGGCTGATGAAACTCGGTGCTGCCATCCAGCAACTGGGGCTAATACACTACCATATAAAGCAACGTGCGTAGCTTATGAATAACCTATTCATACCACATGGTAAAGCTTTAATACACATTTCTTTGCTAACTTTATCATGTTTCCCTTCATCTAATGCGTAATAATTATGTTACATGACTATACAAGGGTGCATGCCACTCATTGCACGGCTGTGTCAGGACGTGTCTGGTATAAGAAATATAAACTACGATTTAACGTTAACTTATTAAGGGAAAGTTTCGTGGTGATATGGTCAAAAAGAAAACCAGTTTTCAGGGATCACACACAGGGAATCGTGAAGCAGTGTGGCCATAAGATAACTGTTCATAAGAACAAACAATGTCTCAATCGCTGGCTAAGACTCTTCCTTACCACACACAGGTCCTCGACTGCCAGTTCCAGATGCGNTTCAAAGGGAATTCCACGCATTGTATTGCAACAAGTTTCTGTTTAACCAAAAAATAAAAACGCGATAGTATTGCTTTGGAAGAATAATTATGTCTTTGAAGAAAGCTATTGTTACACAAGACCATGCTTTATAGTGTCTTTACACAGTACATGGTCTTGATATATGGCTGATGTTACACCAGGTCATGGTTTACAGTGTCTTTAAACAGTACATGGTCTTGATATATGGCTGATGTTACACCAGGTCATGGTTTACAGTGTCTTTAAACAGTACATGGTCTTGATATATGGCTGATGAAACTCGGTGCTGCCATCCAGCAACTGGGGCTAATACACTACCATATAAAGCAACGCGCGTAGCTTATGAATAACCTATTCATACCACATGGTAAAGCTTTAATACACATTTCTTTGCTAACTTTATCATGTTTCCCTTCATCTAATGCGTAATAATTATGTTACATGACTATACAAGGGTGCATGCCACTCATTGCACGGCTGTGTCAGGACGTGTCTGGTATAAGAAATATAAACTACGATTTAACGTTAACTTATTAAGGGAAAGTTTCGTGGTGATATGGTCAAAAAGAAAACCAGTTTTCAGGGATCACACACAGGGAATCGTGAAGCAGTGTGGCCATAAGATAACTGTTCATAAGAACAAACAATGTCTCAATCGCTGGCTAAGACTCTTCCTTACCACACACAGGTCCTCGACTGCCAGTTCCAGATGCGTATAGTCTGGTCATCACTAGAACTCAGGATCCAGGGATACTCCTGCAATGAAGAAAAGGTTTGAATTAAAATGTGAAGTATTCAAATGTGAAGTCACAATGTTTAGATAAAAGAGTTGAAGTACTCAAGATCTGAAAATTATCATAATGTAAAGAATTGTTGCTCAAATTGAGTCTCTTTTAAAAAAAACTACAATTAAGTCTCACTGAATAAAAAAATAGCACACCTCTCATCAACTGAATATGTCAAATTCATGTATGAATGGTTGTATATCATATCAAACCCTCAGAAAACAGAGAATAATAACAACAGAAACTGAGCTGTTGATGTTTCACTAGACCTTGGCGCACACCACTTCCTCATGACTAACGTTCACACACTTACATGATGGAATGTCGTAGTGCGTATGTAGTCCAGATGACCCAGAAGTGTGAACAGGCAACGACGCTGCTTGTAGTTCCAAACCTAGAAACAAGTAGATTATATACTGGTAAATAACTGACCATGTGAACAAACATGTGGGGAAGACAATAAGAATGATACCGAAATTGAGCACATAAACAAACTTGGAAGAGGATGATAAAACATCTCACGTTTTAACCAACTTGAAACTTTCATTAACCTATCATAAAAGTCCTTCAATTTCATACAAAGTAATTGCTCATCTCAATAAATGCTCCAAATTTTACCAACTGTTGCTTGGTGACAGCTGTACTACACAAATCTTACCAAGAAGAAAGCAAATTTCCTGATGTTCTTTTTATCAATTCATGAAAAGAAATTTCATACAATATATCATCCTCGAGCAGCATAAAAATGCAAGAACTATTTGCAAATGACTATAATTTTTTTCGAAAGCGTAACAACCCTGGCTTTACCACTGGAAGTTGATTTGCTCCATTCCAACAGACTTTTCCAAATAAAAACAGGCACTGTTGTATTTACCAAAATGTATTCAACTATAGTGCTGTACCAGGTCAAAAAGGTGTGCACCATGATTGTAAATCATGAACCATGTTTGAAAAGCCTATTAAAAGTTTTTCCTGCTCTCCGAAAAATTAAGACTGAATTAGAGTTGTGTAACAGAACATACTTTCACTCTACAGTAATTGTTAAAACAATGTAACCGCAGTTCTTTAGCGTACCCTTAGTAAACAAGGGAGATTAAAACGATTTGCAATTTGAGTCCAGTCTGGACTTTTGCCCAAGGTAAACCCTGACATGACTGGATTCCCTGGCAAAAAGTGCCAATCTTTTAACGTTGGCAAACACATCTTAATGCAAGCCTTACCTTGATCTTATAGTCATCCCCACCAGACACAAACAGTGGCTGCTGTGTGTGAAAACACACACCTCTCACAGGGCCTATAGAGGAAGGAGACAATAGTAAATCAAATACGAATTCAATCAGACACATCTTAATTCAGTTGAGTTCAATTTCATGGCAAGAAAGGCAGTTGGTAGTTGGTACTGTCATGACCAAATCAAGAATTGTCACCCGAAAAAACATGCTATATCTCTCTTGCATTTTCAGTCTTCCTTCAAAGATAGCTGTTTTCATACAAAGATCAAAAATGGACAACTTTAAAATGAAGCGATTAATGAACACAAAAATAACGTAACTGAGCTCTATTCTGATCACTGTATATCCAGAGAAAAGAATCATAAGCTTACTTCATGTCCTTTGTTATGACCATTACTTTCAGTCTCAACACTCGTCATTGAGTGAAAGATGTCACAAGGCAACAGACATGATATCTCAATTAAAACAGAATCCAAAACAATATATCACATAAAACATGCACTTCTCACGAAAATGAAAAAAAGAATGACTTCCTACATCTGGGAATTTTGAAATCCTTCACTATTTTAGTCTATGGAAATTTCTCGTCATTAAAGAAACAGTCGGAACCCAATGCCAAATGCCGACTATATGTCCCCTTCAAAGATTACGGGACACTCGTTTATTCGCAGAAACATTAATTTGAAAGTTTAACAAAGAGCATAGAAGCAAAATTTGTCTCACCATCATGTTCATCAAACTTGTCTATCATGGTACACATGCGATAGTCCCACAACTGAATGTTACCATTGTGAAGACTGGTTAGAATCCAGGGCCTCTTTGGATGAAAGCACAGGCCTGGAAATTGAAGAACACCAAGTCTGGGCATTAGACAAATCTATCAATTACAGTAAGATTACTTATAGACAGAGATGTGTAACTTTGTATTGTAGTTTACATAACAGCCACAGGCTTCGCATACCAAAGTCAGCCATTACACGAATGCTCAAAACAAAAACAGCACAGCAGTTCAGCATGGTAGTGAGCTATTCAAAGTCATATTCCTGGGCTATATAAGGTCTGTGTTTTATTAAATATGTGATGTGACACGAATTTGTTGTTTGTTTATTATTCTAACTTGGGTTTTAATTATTTCAAATGGATCTGCTCCAGCATTGGTCATGTACTGTTATGATTTGTTTACTTTCTTGAGGCTGAACTGTTCCCTGGAATCTATCCACAGAACAGATGACAAAGTGTTTACAGAAACATCCCAGAGCCAAATAACCATTTCCTAATATTGCAACATTGTGATGAATTTCGTATGATTTCCATTAGTTGAACTTAGTGAATCACTAAAACAATCTTAACAACAGTAATTAAGATTGTTTTCCTGAGTCACTTAGTTCATTTGCACTACATTACTGTCCTGGTGATACCCACATCAAACAGTCCATTTAAAAAATGGTATCAACAACCATGTTTTGTGCTGGACTTAAGAAAGCAAAACTAGTTCTGTATACAACTGACAATGACCTTGATCACATTTGTTTTAGGCCAAAACAGAAGCATCACCTTTATTTACGTAAGTACTAATTAATTTTAAAGTTCGTGACAATGACTTTATTATGACGTAGATGTGCTACACAGTGAAAGCTTTGTTGAGCAAACTGTTGCAAGGTTGCATACATTTACTTTCAGAAATTTCTTGAAACAGTAGATGTTACCACTTGGAATGGGCAACTTAAAAAACTCCGGAAGTCCATGTCTTCCAAATTTTGATTTCCAATTAGATCAGCATGCAGGTTCACAAGCACAGCACGTACAGAAAACCCAGTAGTTATCCACTGATTCTGTGATTTACATTGGAATATTGGTACTCAAGATTTTGAAAACTTTTAAGTCCCCGTATTGTTCACTTCAAATGGATTCTTACTGTGGAAATGCACCATGTTTCTGTCAGACTTTTTTACCAAGGTGTGACTTGCCTTTGGTGAAAGCTGGTGGGTTTAACTTAACTCATCTTGGAAGCAGGAGTTCATCAATAGTAAAACCTCTATCTGCTATAACTTTGTCTTTGGGTAAAAGGTATTTCAGAAATCCAAATTTTTTAACAATGTATTAGTCACTACACCTACCCCCCCCCAAATGCTTTAGATACGTACATGGTGTACCCATTTTTGGTGCAATTGCAACCATATACTTTGCAGTATTGTGTGATTTGTACTGGCTTTATGTTTCACCCCCTATCAATGATTTCAAATCAGCTGATCTGCTACCAAATACAAAACACAAGCAGGCACACCAGCTCAGTAGGCTCGTTTTACAGACAGGCTGTACTGACTCCAGTGCTTAGTCTAGTATGCCTGTAATGGCGTGACCTCAATATGGTGCTCCCTAGGAACTCGGCAGTTTTTCGTAATGGAATCTGTCTATAATAGGGGTAGCTCGTGGAAACTTAGATGGCGGTGAAATTCCGATGAGTCTAAATATAAGTCAAATATTTTAACAACGAAGCTGAACAAAGAGATTATTCATGTACTTGAACAACAGTAGGTATTTATTTACCACCTCACTTGAATTGTAAGAAGGCTTCAGTACATATGACACATGTTCAGCACCTTATGTTGCTCTGTGATCTGCTTCGCGTGGTGATTTTGAAAGTCTGTAAAACTGGTAGGTAAACTCTCGCCTCTCTTTTCCGAGATATATTTAGGTCACTTGGACCTTTGTCATGTAAATGAACTTGAATTTACTTGACGCTTCATATGCCAATATGCTGTTTAATGTGTTGATTGCAATAGAAAAACAAATACGAAAAGGCATGATCTGATCAAAAATCAGGTGTCCGAATTTCCCCTCCAACTTTTTGTACGCTGCAGGGAAATTGACATCATACTTTTAAAGGGCATTAGGCTACTTGACGCTTTTCTCGAGGCTTCTGTGAGAAATTGTCTTCAAGCAAGCAACTATGAAGTTTCAACCCACAAAAGTATGATTTTCTGAAACTAGTAAGAGTACTACGACCTGTCAATTTGACATTTTACTGGGTGTAAACTGTAAATTAAAATTAAAACCAAGATTGTTTACCCATAAATCATAATGTGACGGACTGTAAAATATGTGCACCACTCACTCGTTTGCATTATATAACTAAAGCAGCACTAAAAAGGTCATCAACGAAAGCCCAGTCGTGGACCTGGTTCTTTTGATCATTTGTGCAATCAGCCAATGCCATTAGTCATTGCCAATGCCAATGGAATTGGATTGGGCATTGCCATTGGCATTGCCATATCCTGGACAGGCCGACCGGCCTCTGTCATAAGAAGCTTCTTTATAGGATTACAAACAATCACGCAGTTATAGTTCATACCTTTCACCCTGGCAGACTTTGCCTCAAACTTGGTTAGCATTGTATCGGTCAAATCTGGGGGAAAGGCACAGATTCGACCACAATTTTGCTCAAGGAACCGAGTGTTCCTGCGTGTAACTTCTCTAAAATGGCAGAATACGTGGCACTCGGCAAATACCGGTAACTTACGGAGTTTACGATGAAACACCGGCAAAAGATTTTTTAAAATTAAAATTAAAATTTCGATTTCTTGGATCTATCTACGATTTTACCTGTTTACTTTTATGAAATTGCGGATTGCCTCAACTTTCAAATTGTTTGTACGCATAAATATGGAGAAACAGTGAAACAGCAAATATTTAAGGATTGTGTAAAAACTAGCTCATAGTTGTGTTATTTCAAGGGCACATTATGATGATTGCCAGAATGGCCGCCACACCGCTGACGTTGTATTTTTTAAACTACGAAGCAAATGGAATTTAAACACCAGCACTACATTCTGTGGTGTTAAGGAAAAGGAGCTCTAGGTAGCACATAAGTTATCACGAGTATTCAATTCTTTTTGCAACACACGATTAAGTTCAGTAATGATCCAGGTGCCTTGTTATAGTCTTACCGGATACACCCTAAAAAGTGCCCATTTATTCACTTTCCGGGGCCTAAGCTCCACTGGCCTTACCGTTAGTCTTGTAATAGGCCTACCCATTGGGCTTTTAATAGAGGAATAATTCTGCATTTTAGAGGTCTAAATTATCTGGACTTCAAACCTTCGTCCAAACTGTCTCTAACATCCAAATTTTAATTTATTGAAAAAAATTGTATGTATTTCCGAGTCTTTGAAGTGTTCTACTCAAAAACATTGGTTGGTTTGAAATGTAATTACAGGAATACGTGGAACTCTATGTAATAACCACAACTATTTCGTGTCACTTGAATACTGTGGCCACATACTTATGTTCTTGAGAAATATGTTGTGTGCTCTGTAGCGTAGCTCTATATATATATTAGACTGGTAACAATATCAGTGAAACTGAAAATGGTATCTTGATCATCCCGTCACCCTTATCTTTAAACTCTTGAAATAATGACATTCCCAAATGATCATATTACGATAATTGAGATTCGTAAAGTAGCCTAGCAACAGTTGTTTGACTTCGTAGACCCCTAAGTTGCAGGATTACAATAGCTTTTCAGCCATGTGTAAACTTTTGGAACAAATAGCAACTAATAGTAGCAATCTTGTTTTTGTCCACTAAAAAATAGATGACATGTTGACAGTGGCAATTCGTTAAACTGCATGTTTCTGAAGCTGTATCCCATGTCCTGCTACAACATCAAAATATACCACTTTCTGATTCAATATTACTTCAATTTCTCCAATTGTATCTAAAAGCTGGATGCAATTAAGACAAAGTTTCAAAAAATGGGACCTCCCGGCCATAAGTAGGACAGTTTGCAAGTGTGAGGGTGAAAATGAAAAAAGTGATCCATGTTTTATATATAGTTGCCAACTTTCCTTGCTTTTTGACTCTGCATCCAGTCATGACATCAGAATGTCTCAATTCCTGATATATCCGACAATTACTGGTACCCACGGTACAATGTTAAAATGCGTGATTGCCCTATTGTGCCATCTTTGGTTTCACATGCAAGACTACAAAATTAGTTAATGAGCTGCAGCGAACCAACACTCGGACATATGGATGGTAGTATAGTGCAGCCAATTGTTTAGCAAAGCAGATCTAGGCATATTTAGGGGAGTCTTACCCCACCCAGACATGACCTAAAAAGCTGTTGCCTTTTCATAAGACTTTTGCAAATGTTTTTTTTTTCAAAATTTTGTTGTTGGGGACCCCCCTTCGGCGATCCTAAATCCGCTAGTGATACTCTAGACTTCCGGGTGTCACCCATTCAACAACATGTGCATGACCTGTATTAATGGCAGCCATTACAAGTTTTGTGTGAAATGCGATGACATTCCTTGCGTTTACATTTGATCAACCTGCAAAGCAAGCATACATGTTCTCAGTGACTTTCTTATTTTAGCACAATCTACATTTGTAGTTAATAACTTCAAAACTTTCCCAGTTTTTAATGTACAATGTATTTCTATTTGCAGACTAGGATGTCGAGCAAGTTGCAGGAGCTGCGGGTTAAAGCTGTTGAAATCGTGGATATTGTCAAATCATTATCTACTGAATATGAGTCTGAGTGTATGGATATTCTCCAGGTAGCTCTAACAACTCTTTACAACATTCAGTTTTATTCATGGAGAAGGTGACTTGGGGTCCCGTTTCATGAAAAGCCGTTTTAAGGCTTAAGTTGGAAATTTGGTTTTGTGCTCCACACAACTATTTTTGATCAAATGCAAAATTCCAAAACTGCTCATTACTGAGATAATTTATATAAATTTTTTCTAGATTGTGACGTGCTTATAATTACTTGGCTAAGTTTTTTCAGCAATTGTGACATTAGAACACCCGCAAACTTTATTTGACGATATGTTAATTGTCTGGTCTCGAGTTATTGCTCCTTGTTTTCTCGTGGTTTATTGTACAAGAAAGAATAGGTAGGCGTTGAATTTGTTGTGGTTAGTACAACTCAGTATTTGAGCACGCTGTGGCTCTTTTCACTTTGTCGCGGTACATCAGAGAAGCGCGGATTTGGCACAAGTTTGTACAAGAAACACGCATATTGGTGAACATGGCACACTGGCGCTGGGTACATTCATACATGATACCGGTACTCGTCTACTTAAGCTAAGAAACGTTTCAATTAAAGTCATGTTTCTTCTATTTTCTTGTTTCGGGGAGATTGAATTCACGGTTGTGATATGTAGCTGTCACAAAGGGATTCAGGAGTTTCAAATCACTGAAATCGCAAGATATATTATGCACCAGTTGACCTCATGAACAATTTGAATCAACGAGACAATGGTCGGCACACTCACTACCGTAGTGTCCCAATAGTATGCAGGAAATATTTTCACTGTTCTACAGTAAAACACCGTGCACTGCTTAGGGCATGTTCACAAACAATATATCAATATTTAACAGTAGCGTTGTAAAAGGTTTAATAATGCTGTTACCACAAGGTAAATGGTGGTTTGAAGCATCTTGAGTCAATTTTATGAAACAGACCCCTAGATTCATTTTAAGCAGACTAATTTACTGCTATAAAATTGGTCCCCGTTACCCAGTTTGTCATGGTGGACTGTCACGAGTAGTCAGCTCTCTTGCTCGAGACAGTTGAAATTCCATAGTAAACAGCAAGCTTCTGTTTGGTGGATTATACTTGATTTCACACCAATACACAGTGAGCTGATAACATTGATGTAAAAGTTGCCTAGCGAATCAAGACGTTTGATTTACCATAACTCTTTCGCTCTTTTATTGGACTAGCCTACTCAGATCGGTGATAATTATGTGTCCTGTTAAGATGGTAAAATCTTATCAATTTCGAACAAAAATAACTATTTTCTCATTTTTCAAGGGCTTCTTACATTGTGAATTCTGACAAATCTTCAAAACATTGTCTGCTGGTAGCTATGGCATTAATTTGGTGTACCGAGTAATTCACTTTCATGGAAATAAAACGGAGAATAAAATTTCACATGTTAGCCACATTGTGTCCCAAATTGGTTCGATATCACTATAGTCCTTGAAGTTTCCGAGATTGTGCCACTGCCATGTTGTATTATGCTGGTTTGTACCCTTCCTAGATTAGAAATGGTTTTTGAGTTTGGGCAAAAAACTGGCGTGTAGTAGTTGTTGAAGAATGAACAGAGTGAGCTAGAAATGATGTGCTCATCGTTCTGTTTTAGTGAACCTAAGGCAACATGATTGGAAATGGAACTGTTCTGTGGTTGGATACTAGGTGGAGCTGCTAGTTGGTACATCTCGCCTTTAAACTGTTATTTTTTTGCATTTCAGTCTTTGATGAATTCTGCCTTTGCTCACATGTCTGACGGAAAAATACTTTACGTAACCATCGTCCCTTGTGCTAAGCCTGAGCCCTGCACCCTGGATAATGAGGAGCCTGTATCCCTGGATAATGAGGAGCCTGTATCCCTGGATAATGAGGAGCCTGTATCCCTGGACGAGTCAGAATCGTTAACTAATGATGAGGCTGATGGTAAACTTTATGAGTTGTGATCAGAAATGTTTTTTCACTTGTCCTAATTAAGGAAACTCTGTTTTGGTATAATATGCGTTCTCAATTATTAAAGCCTAGTGTCAACTCTGTTTAGTGCAATGAAAAACAAAATTTGAATCGGGCCTTTTACTCACATCAAATCGGCCTTGTAATAATTCCTTACCATGGTAGGATTCTATTTCCATTACCGGCTTAAGTCAAAGTAACGCGCACGTGTGTCACTTCAGGATTTGCAGTTTCAGTGTTGGCTGACCCCAATAAGCTCTGAAGTATTTCCTTCGGTCTCTTAATAATATGGTTTTGATCTTCTTGTTGGTAACAAAAGAAATTCTATCATGGATTACCATGATATGCTGGATGTGAAAATCCCAGGTTGCCACAAAGTTGCCACACCACATCCAAACACGCACTCAAAATACTGCAGAAAGTGAGCGGGTGGAATTCGAAATTGTTCAATAAAAACCGAAAGGGCGACATTGGTCGTCACCGAGCATACACAACACTCCTAATTTTCCGTTTGAACAAAAAAAAACACTGTCAGGGCAATCTCAGGTAGCCAATGGACAATTAACGAGCTCGCATCTTTTCAGTCAGGTAACTTATTTTTTTCGTTTTGCTCTCTTGCCAATGAGGTTTGCTAACCTCAGTTCCCAATGGTGACTTGGGAGTTTTGCCAGGTAGCACTTGATGAGTTGACATTATGCTAAGCATTGAGCTCTCACATGAGACCAATTTATGAGAGTAAAAAGCATAATTCGGTTTTCATTTTTTAGTCAGTTAATCACGACAAAATACAGCTTCGAACAAGGGCAATATTTGGCAAGTCATTCAATTATTGAGTAATGCCATATTTGTTTGGGGTAATGTCCAGGTTGAATGTGTGAAATGAGAAAATTCCTAAATCTATGATAGACATACAAAAGGAAATTTTAAAAATGCAAGCTTTTATTTGGTTAGTTGACGTTTGATCTACTTTCGCCATTTTGCGTGATGTCATTGACGAATTTGCTTGATCAGTCAGTGGTTAGAAGAGTGTTGTCTGTCAAATGAATCATTCCAAGAGCCCTGTCTGGTGTCACCATTCAATCATTAGGGACCATTCCTGATCCAGAAACAGATTTGCTTGGTTAAGTCCCTAAATTGAAAACTGGTGCCATCTTCTGCTCCATAGTTGCTTTCCCTTCACATGCTGAAAGTTATTTCCCCTGCTTTCGCACAGCTTTTGATGATGGCACAGATCCAGACTACAAGCCATGTGATTCTGTGATCCAAGGTGTGAAACGCCAACTCAGCAGATCGTCGACTGGTCGGGCAACAAAGAAGTTGAGGACGTCATCATTGGAGTGCAGTGAGGGCGACGCATCAGAGGTGATCAGCTTAGGGCTGGATCAGCCATCCGCTCAGTCTAAGTGTGACTCAGAGACAGAGTATGATCAACTAGGTGAGCTTTTTGTGGCAAAGATTTGGTAAGAGCTCACTAGTTTAGGGCACAGTATGGCATACAAGGGAAATTCTGTTTTCTGAAGTCAAATTCAGTTAGGGCTGTTCCAGTAAAATCTGTTGTGGAGGGGGGAAGGCACCTTTTTTTCGCACCCACCACCCATAATTTTCATTTATTTCTTCGGCCTACCACCCGTAATTTTTTATAAGTTTGAAATGCAACCAGCCGTAATTTTTTTTTGTTTTTGTGGTTGACTGCACAGGCGCTTGAGTTTATCTGTTCCTCCATCACCACTAACGTCATTCATTACTAAGAAAACATGTTTCTTATATATGGTTATTAGCCATCGAGAAATTCGAGCATCTATGGTTAAATGGTGTTATGGGCATGCCGATGAGGAGATCGGAGGGAGTGAAAAAGTCAGAGCTCTTTGCAAGTTGCATTTTTGTTTCAGTTTTTGATTCTGTACAGATTGTTTATAAAATTTACTAAAATTACCCACCATCAAACATTTATGGCCCAATGAAACAACAACGACCTGTAAATTTTAATTTTTTTGAAGTACGACCACCAGCCATTTTGAATTTAAGTCAAACGCAACCACCCATAAATTTTTATTTCAGTTGCCTTCCCCCCCCTCCCACACAGATTTTGCTGGAACAGCCCTTATCTTATTGCCATTATTCCTGTTCATTACCGATGCCTATCAGTCATCGTTTTTACTGGTTTGTAAGACAACCGAGTGTGGCTTTAGACACTAAATGTGAGGAAAATTCACCTGACCTCTGGGATTAACAGAAAGCTGTAAGTGACTTCCCTACATGTGTTCAAACAGGAGTAACGACATACGTGCAAAGTCGCTGTGTTGGAAAATCATGTTTGAGTTATGTTTGAAAACCTCTGAGCTAAGTCTAAAAATAGAATTTGGAAATTTTCTGCTCTACATTTTATGGCATTTGGAAATTTTTAAAATTTTTAGCACATAATGACTTTTGGTTTTATTGTCCTGAAATTCCTACAATTGAACATCTGGTTTTGTTGCTTCTGTGCATATTTTCTAAGGAAGATTACGATGCAGAAATACACCAGTCATGCAAATTGAACTGTGTTTGAATATTTTGCCCCAAGAGAACCCTGGCTACTGGAGGTACCTCGTTTTATGTGTACCGTGACTTGACTGGCTGTTTTTCTTTGCAGGCGAAGTTTCGTTTGAAATTCCCGACAATGATTCAGACGACAGTTTTGATGAATCCACGGAAGACAAAGAGATGCTGTGTGGTGAGGGAGAACAGACCAACTCTACGGAACCTTCAGTCAAAAGGTGCACCTGTGGCTTAGTTTGAAGCCAGGGATAAATGCAAATGTTCATAGATTTCACACAAATATCTCCATAATCTCTCACTCGAGTAATTCTAGTTGCCAAAATGCATGCAATTAGAAAGTTTGAACCCTGCTTTCATGGTAATAATTTGTAATGACATTTTACCTCTATGCCATTGTTATTTATTTATTAAGTGTGGTCTAAATATCCACTAGTCGAACAATGAAATATCAGCACATACACAGAGCATGGTGTTCTTAGCAGTGTCCATTGTAAAGCTTCCACAACTCTCTAGTACACTAATCTTGTCTTGTTTTGTAGCTTCGATTGTGACCTGTGCGTTGATGGCGATCGATTCAGTGCAGACACCGAAGCAAATCTAATGACACATGTCCAGGAGACTCACATCCATGCCAGCACCGTCGCCAATGAGGACCAGCAGATGGTGATCACGTGCCACGTGTGCAACAAGACGTTCGTCCACCGCAAAAGCGTCAAGACGACTTGGGTGTCGCTACTGTGGCATCGACAGGCCAAGCACGGACTCCGCCTGCCATGGTATGTCACTATTTTGTCGTGTCCACACTGCCGACGGTTCAAGTGCTGCACTGAGAATGCCATGGCACAGCACGTCAAGGTTGTGCACAAAGCCAAGACGAAGAAAGGCAAGGTGCTGTGTGTGTTCTGCAACATGCTGCTTAAACCGAGTGTGCTGAAGAGTCACGTGAAAATGTGCTCAGCACAGCGACGCGTCACCGATGGCGCCACCGATGGATACCGCGGCACAGGATTCTGGTGTGGACTATGCAATGCCAGCAAAGGCGCTGAACCATTTAAAGGGGAGACTTTAAGCGCGCTAGTTGAGCATGTCAAGGAGAAGCACGTCCATTGGAAGACTGGTCGCAAGAAGCCTCGGAAGGCGTGCCTGAAGTGTGAACACTGTCCAAAGAGTCTGGTCTGTCGGACAACCGTGAAGGAGCTATACTACCACCTGATGTGGCATCGCAGTGAGAAACATGACTGTCAACTGCCTGGGTACATCAAGGTATTCACGTGTTCACAGTGCGGCACATACTCGTGCGTGACCCAAAAGGATCTGCGGGATCATGTGCGTCAGGTGCACTCGAACACGAGTCGGGTCAACTGCACCAAGTGCGGCGTCTCCGTTAAACCGTGCTCGCTGAAGGTACACATGAAAGCGTGTCATGCTAATGATAAGACAAAAGTCAATGATGGGACCGGTACAGCTTATACTTGTGAGTTCTGCAGTCGCATCAATAAAGTCTTCTCAACGTCGTCTTACGAGGGTCTCATCGGTCACGTGAAAAGGGAACACATGACTTTTAAGTTGAACCGAGCCAACTGCAGAGCCGCCTACTTAACCTGTGACCTCTGTGAAAAAACGCTAGCCTGCCGGTCTACGCTCAAGAATTTGTACGAGAGTATCCTGTGGCATCGGTGCGACAAGCACGGTTGCAAACTGCCGGCGTATGTGCGTATTCTAAACTGCGATCAGTGTAACAACTACTCCTGTATTTCACTGAAAGACTTGCGTACGCATGTGCGGCAAGTCCATCGGATGGAGCGTGTGCCGTGCGAGCTGTGTGGTGCCATGGTCAAGCCAACCTCACTCAAGACGCACATGGCATGTCTGCATCCCACGGAGCGACGCGCAGTCGAGTGCACGTTTTGCGGAAAGACATACACGAGCGAGATTTATCTGCGTAAGCATGTTGACCGCATCCATAAAGGTTCCAAGAGTTACCTGTGTGACGTCTGCTGTAAGCAGTTCTTTGAACGAGATGAGATGTACAAACATATGTACAATAAACACAAGCTGAACCCGCTGAACAAGAAAACGTTCAAGTGCCATGAATGTGACTATGAGGCGCTCACGATGAAGGATGTCCACTCTCACATGGCCGTACACTCAAACGCTCGCAATTTCTGCTGCGAGTTGTGCGGGAAAGAGTTCAAGCGTCGCAGCTCGCTTGGCACGCACCGCCAGATCATGCATAGCGATGGCGTGGAGAGGTACTCATGCCAGGAGTGTGGGTTCACGACACACGTGAAGCAGTACCTGGTCCGGCACAGGGTGATTCACTCGGACACTAAGCAGCACGTCTGCCAGCTGTGTGGCTACGCGACACACTTCCAGGAGAACTTGCGGAAACACGAGAAGAACAAACACGGGCAGTCGTTTGGCAAACGTCAGCGCTCTAAGTCCGCCTCCAACCCCTACACCCAGCTAGTGCCTCAAGCGTTACCACAGCAACAGCAACAGCAACAACCACCACAGCAACAACAACAGCAGCAGCAACAACAGCAGCAGCAGCAACAACAGCAGCAGCAGCAACAACAGCAGCAGCAGCAACAACAGCAGCAGCAGCAACAACAGCAGCAGCAGCAACAACAGCAGCAGCCATCGTCTAACTCGTCGGCTGTTCAGCACCCTCCCCCATACATTATGAATGCGTTGCCACACAGCAGCATCCAAGCTGAATCCTACTACTACACTCATACGGGCAACACGGAGACAGAAGCGGCAGAGAGTCTTGCCAGTTTGCCCTATTTCCAGTACGCCCTACAATCCATGACCCCAGTCTTCCCTGCTGCCATGGCAATGAGTGAGTCATCAGATATGAGTCATTCCCAGGAGGCATCCAGCTCATCCACGTCTCAAGCGGGCAGTCATCAGTATGCGGAGTACATTTCCAGTTCCTATGGATTAGCGTTTTCAGAGAATCGAGCCTCAGACAAGCAATGAGAGTGCAATGGGACACTGGTCTCTCCTTGTCAGAAGGAGGTGGTGTCCAGTTAATTTTTTTGCTATCTTCTGAACTATGCGAAACTATTTTGAGATTTCATCCAGTTGTCATAGAAGTTAAGGTAGGGTATTAACTGGTAGTAGGCATATGCAGCTAAGCAATGTTCTGTCTTGCTTTTAATGATTTTAGCGCCACCTATTGGCCACAACATCAATAGCCAAGCTAAACTCTGTGAGAAGCAGTTAGATGATGATCCAGTATGGCCAGTGTGAGTGATCACTTGCAGTAATAGAAATCGGCCACGGAACTTTTCGGGGTTATGAGAACATGAAAGTGCGAGATTAGGTTTTAATTGCACTACAATGCGTGGGGAATAGAACGGGCAATTTTTTGCAATATTTGATATTGTTGGGTATATTTTTATTTTTTGTTTAATGATTTTGGATCCTGTTACCCAGTTACAGTGTGTTACCACCTTGAAACAGGTGCTTATCTGTTGATGCTTGTAAATAATAGGATGATAAGTTATGCCAAATAAGCATAGTTGGTTCTGGTCTGTACCCCGACTCATTTTGAGACCTGCACTCGCTGATTTAAACAAGATGAGAAAGCACTCGTCGGCATCCATTTCATCCAAGGTCTGAGAAGCTGCACAAAGGCACCTGTAAGCAATGATAATAAGCAAGGTTCCAACCGCCATGATGTTCCTATTAAAAATAAAATCCTGCATCCCTTTTGCTCCTCTCCAGTGGATTTTCTTTTTTGAAATGGTGAGCAACTAAAAATATTCAACTACTGACTGGATTTTCAAAGAAAAAAATGCAGACCAGAACCAATTGTGCTTTATAATTGGCCTTTGCTGCTTTTTTCTAAAAGCCAAATTCAAGAGTCATGTAAAATTTCATCCCAGTGATTTTATGCTTCCAAGTATTTTGGTGTTAGGGGGTCGTCATGTGAGTCAACCAAGATGGTAGGGTCGGCTGTTTTCTACTGTTACAGTACAATCAGCAATCTTGGACAAAAATCTTACAAAAATGCAGTTAAAGTTTTAATTGAAAAATTTAAGTTTTTGGAGCAAACTTTTAACTTAAAAGTTTTCATAACTTAAATGCTAAATTTGCCCATAGGTCATTTTTCAATATCTTCTAACCTTGTGATTGCCTGCAATTTTTCCAAAATGTTTTCTGGTTGTAGCTATGGTACAGTACTTAGTAGATGGAAAGCATTACTTAAGTGCTGGGCATCTTTTATGGAGCCTGCTTTGTGAAAAGTGACTTAAAACTTAAGTCAGTAGTTTGGACTTGTGCTCCATACAGCTAGTTCTGAAAAATAAAACTTGCTTGAGCAAAAGGGCAAAGTATCCACGTATAGACACATAACTGCTAGTTACCGAGAGAATTTGTATAAATTTGCTAGAGTGTGTGGTGCGCTAATTACTACTTGGCTAAACCTTAATTCAGCAAGTGCGAAGTGGGAGCATACTACCAAATTTCTGCCTTAAGTTTTATGTCACAGGTTTTCTGTAACATAGCCCCTGAGAATATGTTGCCTGTGTCTCTCACATGTCCTGCCTTGGTATATGGTCTCCATTCTTATTCAAAGCAGTTGTTATTGTCTCGTTTAAAAATCGACGAATGCCGTAAAGTTACACTATCCCCTCATTAGGTGACATTGCTGTTACTGTAGGGTGTCTCACTACGAGGCAATGGGGAGTGTGGTTCAATTTTGTGCCGCAAAAAAGTCGTGAAATGAGGCTAGTTAGCACTTCTCTTTGAGTATACCGTGGGAGGAGTGGGTCTCATGTGGGTGCTATTTTGACTAAATAAACTGCTTGGTACTTATTTAATGTTACTTGGAAGTTGAGATGTGCTTTAAATTTGACTGTGAGTCCTCTGCTCTGTTTTGGTGATTTCACTCAATGAAATTAGTTAGCCTTGCTATTGCTCAATTAATACTTTTATATTATTCAGCTAAAGCACTTTCTCGCTATGTCTCTTGATGGATGATGTAGGTTGAGTCAGACGAACTTTTCCGGGCCCAGTGTCTGCTATTAAAGGTAGATTGAGCGTCGTTTAGGTAATAGGATTATTAACTAGAGACACCCCGTTTCACTCAGTCCTTAGAGTGTCAAAGCTCGCGATGGTCACAAAACCTCGTGTTGCGAAATAAAACAATACTAAGCTTTCTATGGGATACTGCGTTCACAATGCAGCTCTATTCTTACTTCATTCCGGTTTATTTTATCTTTGAAGTTGGCCGCGTTTGATTTGTCGAAACGGTTGGCTTTTAACATAAGTTTAATTAGGATAGTTCAAAGCAAACTTACTCGAGAATTTTCGAACGTTTTCTAAAACGTCTGTCAATCCACGATTGTTACAGAATGAAATTTTTAAGTTTTCTACTAAAGAAATCTTTATTTTCCCTTTAAGTCAACTTGGCAAGAATAGGTAATATTTTTGTAGTTACATAGTTTTGCCGGGGGTTTATGCGCAATTTTACTTCACATTCGCAAAATTGCGTGGATAGCAGATATCAGTAGCAATTGGTATTTTTGTAAGCGGGTTATATTTAAACGACGAGTTTGTGCGAATGTAGTATCTGCTGAATTCCGGAAACAGCCGAGTCCGCCGCCAGAACACGTAGTAATTTCTCTTAATTCTAAGAACTGGTGTAGGCTCGCTTGAATCGGTAGAATTACAGTGGGCTGGTCGTTTTTATAGCGCAGTCCGTTTAAAACCCTTTAATTATGGTACGGAAACTAATTTGTGGACATTTTTTCAATATGACGAGCAGTCAGACTTGTTAGTTGATTTAGATTGGGAGAAATACTTAGGTATCTTCTGTTAGACAATTGCTATCAAAATACGGTTTTTAGGAGCCTAGGTTGAATCGGGTTGTCACGTGCGAAGTCTCGTTTTTAAGTATAGCGCAAAGATTTCGTGACTGCTATATGATGTAGGTTGGGGATCAGAAATAGAGCATAATGCAAAACTTAAATACTACTGTAATTTGAAGATTCTGTACTGCTTTGAACCATGTCTTAAGTTACCACTACCTCATAGTCTTTATTCAAGCGTTTACTTGCGTTTCGTTGCTCTAACCGTAGACTACAAGTGGAAGTGGGTAGAGACGAGACAGTGGAATATTATGATAGATTGTTTAATTTGCAATGATGGTCTTGTAAAGGATGACTGAATACCACTTCTTGTTGATTTGCAAGGGATGTTATGAACTTGGGTGCTTCCATTGAACTTCTTTCATAAAACGTGACCTAACTCAAGAATCCTGTATATGCCTGCATGCTAGCTAATTCAGATGTGTCTGTCGTTAAATAATTGTATTCTCCCCTTAAAAGAGAACAACTCTTAAATGGATTGACTGTGTGTGAAAATGCGCCTGTTTAGTTTTTGTTTAATTTACTTTGGTCCAGAGGCCTTTCTTACAGATAAACGTATTATACAGTCAGACTTGTACAAGCAGAGATGACTGACTGCTTGTGCAACGGATTAGATTTGTCGTTCCCGCTTGTTTTTTTTTTTTTTTGCAGTCTTGAGATTAGCAATTTTACCTTATTTCTGTATGTGGTAAAAATAAATTTGTAAAACATTGTTTGATACCGTTTTATTCAAACTTTGCATTACTGAACAATTACTCTGTTTATCTGTTTTTGCTGTATACGTGTGGACAAAGATGGTCACTTGCGGGTTTCTAATCTTATGGAAAAGTGGCCATTCGGAAATGGCCAGCATAACCTCGCATATAAAGTGCCCTTTACTGGTGATTTTCGATTGTAAAAACAAGAACTTTCGATTTTGGCCACTTTATGATATAAAATTCTCTGCGAAGGTCTGAAGTCGTTCCGGGCTTAAATTCTTTCTACATATCACAACTGTCTGAACTCGGTTAGTCGATCGGCCACCGACTTGCCGATGTGTGGAATCATTTTCGAAACGTATGTTGTGAAAAGCAATCTTGGCTGTTTAAGTGAGCTATTTGACTCCTTCCAGAGCATGTGAGGTTCGGAGTTAAATAACCCGAGAAGTACTCCCACCAGATAATACGAGACGGAGACCCTTTTAGTCTGGCCACTTTCAGTTCAGGTCTATTTTTTTTCTTTCAAAGTGTGTCTTTTCCCACAAAGTTTCCTTCGAAAGGGTTCTTTTTCCGATTTTAAGACCTGAATTCAAAACTGCACAAATAAGTTCATTTTCCAACTTAAAAAACACAGAAAAGTTTTTAAGATTTTGTAGGACTCTAGTGAGAAAACTGTCTAATTTTGGCCAACTTAGGAACATATCTCATAAATGGCTGGCAGGATTTACTTGAAACTTTCAGGTACTGTGCTGTATGCACTGTTCTTTAAAACGCTGTTGGGAATTGTTTTCAGAGTGTTCCATTCAGTGACTTTTATGAAAAAAATTAAAGTTGCGTAAAACGAAAATGAAACGATAATTATAAAACTGTAACAGCATTTTTGAGATTTTATCTTGGAACATCTATATCACACGAAATTTCCCCCATGTTATTGTTCTTGTTGTTTTGCTATGAATGTACCGCTTTTTAAAAAAATGATAATTAAAAACATGGTCACGTGACCTAATTAATGGCAGATTGGTATGAAGACAAAAATAAAATCTACGGAATTTAAACTTTCAGAAAAGATGTCCTTTTGTTGAGTTTTGTAGATCATTGTCTTGTCTATAAGCTCTGCATAGCCTTAACATTATCTCTATTTTAAAAGTTCCGTTGCAAAAATGCGGAAATTGTTTTCAACATTTCTCTTTTTGCGTGTGGTTTTAGGTTTAATGGGTTAAAAAGACAACTGTCCATTGCAATCCTTACTGAAGGGTTAGTAGGTCTGTGGAATTTCTACAGTAGTGGTACTGTCCATTGCATACCTATGAAAAGGTTAGTAAGTCTATGAAATTTCTGCAGTAAGGTGGCCACTGAGGTGTTTCTGGAACTAATCATTGCCGGTTGGAATGGTCGAGAGCCATTTTCCGATGACTAGAGCGCAATGCATTCTGGGCAGAACTGTAACTACACAGACTTGTCAATAAGATATTCTACACTGTGTCCCAAAAGTGTTAACGGAGATGTTCATCAATTTCACGAAAGAATGGGTGCCGGTGGTTTTAGGGACTGGCAACTATACCCGTCACGTACAGTTTAGTTAGTTGTTTGCCGCACTGCAGAGTCGATACATTGCAGCAGCACACGCAACATATTCTGAGGATTTTCAACAAAAAGGACTGTAACTGCGCTTTCCGTAAAAAAACACTGAAGAAATAGCGGCCTATGATCTTTGGCGTTTATAGACCGATAACTCTTGCTCAAATTTCACAATTGAAAAGATTTTTAGGCTTACAGTATTTAATCAATTCTCCCACATGTAGTACTTGCTTCAGACCAGTCCCAACGGACGGTACCGAATAGCTTTAATAGGTGTATTTTAAATGAACGCGTGATTTTGCTAGATTTTTTCAGTAGCCGCGAAGGTTGACGTGATATTGTTGTAATTCGCCTGTGTTTAGTATGACGTCATTTCATGTTTTATTAGCTCTTTCAATGGTGAGTACTTTTAATTGGGACACGGCACGAAAGTCTTTCCCCCGACGCGGCCCCGAGTTTTATTCATTGCTCCTTATACTGTCTAGTAAAAGCTACCGGATGCGTCCGACCTCAGACTAACCTTTCTGTATCTGTTGTCTATGCAATAAATGTATTAAAAATAAAAAATACACTCATGGGTTGTAAGCAGGCGCTGTAAATTACCGTATTGAACCAACGAGTGTAACAGTTGCTGGAAGTATCTCAGAAGTTTATCACAAGTCAAGGCTTCGCATCACTGGCTGGAGCATAAACAGACATTACGTCGGACGTTTTGTTTGAGTAGGCTTGTGAACGTACGGTCGGGATTAATAAAGGATTAACTCGAACCAGTCTTCAGTCAATCTTCGCACCGAAAGCTATTAGCACCGGTCTGTAACAACCTGCGCCCACCCACACACGGAGAAAAACGTGACAGTCCGATATTTAGGGTCCGTCCGATAATTAGGTTCACTACATGTATGTGTAGGCCTACTTTGTAAACTTTCATCATTGTGTCGTGTGCGAACCATGCAAGTAGAAGCTACCTTCAACGTCACATTAGTAGTTATGGTTTGGTCTACACAGCGTGTTTAACACCACAACACGACGTGCAACTATGTTGACTAGCAGAAGAGTAGATGTTCTGGTATACCGTTCAGTTGTTGTTTTACACATGCTAACAATGGCTTCGGCGAAGGAACCTTCGCCTTTGAAATTTCTAATGAATTCTTTTACCTAAATATAACTTGAATAACGTACAATTAGCCTATTTCACCACAGGCCAGTGTCTGCAAGCGTTTCCGATGACTGTCAAACAGAAACTTGCCCTATTTTGTGATTGAAACTTCGAGAGAAAAAACCCATATTGTCAAAGGAAATGTATTTTCTGGTAACATGAGGGCGCTGGAAGAAATATACTGGAAGTTAACCGCAAAATCCGTAAAGAGCAAAAATGGCGGGCGTTACAAAATTATCAAGAGTGTAATCATTCAGGACACATGACTCTTGCCGCCCGAGTTAACGTACAACCATTAAGCGAGTTTTCTCCAGCTTTTGTAACGAAGAGATGTATGCAATACATTTGATAACAGGGATCTGGTGACTTTAATTAATAGGTCACACATTTCGTGCAATGCCGAATCCTACCATAACACCTGCGCACTTCTGATATACCAGAACAGACACCAGCCCGATTGCACTTGTTTTTTACCATGTCATGTCGTGAACACATCCACTACCACAAGAAACTGTAGCAAACCGCATTTATCCACCTTCGCTCTTATCAGGCTTCTATTGTGAGTCAGCATGCGTGAATAATTGGCTGATAAGCCACCTATGGAACTACTTTTGGCTGAATGGATGACAGGCCATCAAATGATAATTAGCCAAGACCAGTCAAATAATGCAACAAAGAATAATGTCATACATCACCTAGCCTTGGTGGAAAGCTGTATACTGTATTGGCTCTAATAAACGCTTAGAAAAATTCATTTCACGGGGAGGGGACGCTTATTGTAGCCTAAGGCAGTTGAAACCCGGTTTCCGAAACGCGTAAAATTGGAAGCTAAGATTCATCAAATTTACGCTCTGTGGCGTATTTGTAGCCTATGGCAGTCTTTCTACAAAACTGAGGTACATTGCTATCAAACTCCGTTGTTAAATTACGATCATTTTTCAAAAAATTGTGCTGAAATCCTAGGGGAAAACTTGCCGACTGATACGTCGCTGAATCGCGATCGTCAAAAGGAAAACTTGAATTCTTGAATAAAAATATAGTTTCGACTCAACAAATTACCTGAAATCTTCCTTATGTTTTACAATTTCTAAAGTTCACGTGGAGTCCAGATTAATTGCGATTAAGTCCAAATCTGCGCTACATCGTACCCCAGAACACGAGAAAAATCTCTGGATGAACACACATTGTTTATTTTGATGTTCGTCTGCGTATCAGAGTAAGTGCGTGTGCGGGTCATTGACGACAGACTTTTTTGTTACAAAAAGCGGAGGATTATGCAAGAAAATGGCGTTTAGTAGATAGTTTTCCACTTAAACGGCTGCAACGTGCAAGGTGAGTGCCGGTTAACTCACAGATTTCGTGTGCTCAGGCTGACGGCCGTTAGCTCTACCGTGGAGTAAAACATTAACAGCCGATTTCATAAAGGTGGTTTAACAAAACCAGGTTTAAGGCTTAAACCTGGTCTTCCTACACCTGGTCTAATTTTAGACCCAACTTGCATTTCACCAACGTGGTTTAAAAGTCTGAAAGCCTGGTTTTGTTAGACCAGGGAGCCGGTTTAGTAAAACCAGGTTTAAAGTATCAAAGCCATCCTGCTGTGTCGATCTGGATTAACCCAGCAAAAAACTATTGAAAATTAAACCTTGGTCACGTGGGTATACAATGGCACACACTAGTAGAGTCAGTGCAGACATTTGCGAAAAAGGTGTAAAAGCTTTTCTCATGAGGAAAACTGTAATGTGTGTGACCAACACACGTATACACACATTAAAGTACATGCTCACGATTAGCCGTTATATCATATACATGTATGTCCAAATTTATTTCCGTGCCATTTTAGTGTTATTTTTCGCGGCCAAAGGGGGGGGGGCAAGACCCCTTCCCGGCAACATTAAATTGGAGACCAAAGGCGGTGGAACTCAGAAGAATCAGAAAATGCTGTCTTCAGTCAAACCCGTAAGGCTTATGACGATGACGCCCTGCTCGACCTGTCGTATTCTGAAGAATCAGCAGGACACTATCCAGCACGAACTGGTCTACACATAGACGGATCCAAGGGGGTCAAGGGGTCCGGACTCCCTTTTTGCTTGATTTTAGTGAGATCAAATCTATAATCTTCAAATTTTTGACTTGGTCCCCCCTTTTAAAAAGTCCTTGACCGACCCCCTCCCCTTAAAAGTCGTGGATCCGCCCCTGCTACGTTTGATCTTGTGTCATCGTGAAAATGAATATTGAAAATAGTTCATTTTTGCTCTAAAACTGCGTCGTAAATGTGTCACGTTTTTCCCCGTGTGTGGGTGGGCGCAGGTTGTTACAGACCGGTGCTAATAGCTTTCGGTGCGACGATTGACTGAAGACTGGTTCGAGTTAATCCTTTATTAATCCCGACCGTACGTTCACAAGCATACTCAAACAAAACGTCCGACGTAATGTCTGTTTATGCTCCAGCCAGTGCTGCGAAGCCATGACTTGTGACGAACTTCTGAGACACGTTCAGCAGCTGTTACACTCGTCGATTCAATAACCTGCTGTCTCTATAGCTGGTTCTCTATTGACTATCGCTGTAACTGCTGATTCTCTTCACTGCAACTCAACTGTAATTCTCCTGATACACTTTCTTGAACTGACTTATCTTCTGATGAACTGACTTGATCTCATGATGAACTGACTTGATCTGACTAACACAAACTCGTGCTTGTGTATTTATAGCCTGATACATTGTTCTGGAACTTTTCATCAATTCAAGCACATTCTAGAACTTTCGTGAATCTACCCAACCATTCTACAAACATACACTAGTCTCTAGAATATTCCAGACTGCATTCATCAATGTCATGCTAGAATCTTCTAGAAAGTTCCACGCTGTTTTGTAGTAAACAAATTACACCATCACTGTACTTAACTCAGGGGTCATGCCAATCAACAGAATAACAAAACAAAACAATACAACTAAAAATACTGTCAGACTATATTCTGACAAAATGCACACCGCGGCCTCATTCAGTTTCACCTATATCATGCAAGTCTGTCATATTTAACAGTTAAACCTAGGTCTGACCAAGTCTAAAGTTAAATCTGGTTTAAGATCTTAATACAGATCTAAAGAATATAGACTTCGTTGGTGAAATGAAAACTGACGTAGACCAGGGCCCGGTCTCCAATCTTTTTACTCGAAATGGAACTCGAAATTAGGTTTGGCATTTTCTACTCTACTTTTGGGCGAACTCAAGATAAGTGTCTATTATTCTATGCTCGAGTATACAATAACTTACGTAGATAATTTATTGCCCTTAGTTCACAGTTTGTAAACCCAATATTAAAGCAATAAGTTCGAGTTTGAACTCGAAATTTCGAGTTTTTACTCGAGATTGTAGCACGAATATAAGGGTCTTCAAGGGCAAACTTGAACTAGAAACTCCTATGCATTAACTATAATGTATTCGAGCACAGTCTGATAACCAATTATCTTAAGTTCGCACAAAAGGAGCAGAGAAATTGCCAAAAATAGTTTCGAGTTCGTTTCGAGTACAAAGATTAGAGACCGGGCCCAGGTCTAAATAGGAGTTAAACTAGGTTTTACTAGACCACTGGTCTAAAAGTTAAGCCACTTTACGAAGTGCAGATTATCTTTAAGCCTGGTCTAAGTCCAGTTTAAACCAGGTTTAACTTTAAACCACCTTTATGAAATCGGCTGTATAAGTCTAAGTGATGTGGCTCAATTTCGGGAGTGCCGACCATTTTGGTCAGTCATGCGAGGAAGCATTTTGAGAAGTTTATACCAATACGTGATCACGGCAACATACAGGTAGTTATTAGTAAATAACGGCAACCGCCGACATGCGCTCAGTGCAGCAACGTTTCAGCATGAATTAGCTACACCCAATACACGCATGCAAAATTTAATTTGCACTTGTTCTAACCAGTTGTATTCTTGTAAGCCCCATATTTCGGTTCCATAGCATGAGCTGGGGCAAATTATTCTATCAAATGCCTCAAAAGCCACACGTGGTTGAAATACATGTATGGTCCAGCTTCTTTGTAGCTTGGCGACTGTAATGGCTACCTCCGTGGCTTGGGCTGACAGGGTCTGAGCAGACATAGTCCACTATAACTTTGGCGTGAACACAACACCAAGATACTTGTAGCTGGCATGGAAATCACTTCGAGTTTTTCACCTCCAAAATACCACATCTCGCAATTTCTTAAGGGACCTCCGTTTCTAAACACCATAACTGTGGCCTTCACTAAATTTACAGACACGTTCCATTCCTGGCAGGACTTACTTAAAGGAGCACGCCACCCAAAAAAACAACCTAATTTGTATCAATTCAGATCAAGTAGTTCTACTCCATAACGACACGTACAGTTGCGTTACCTGACACCTGACGGCAGACGGAGGTGTTGAAATTATCCGATGACGTCATTGGTTTCACACGCAGCCTATTCAGCAGTTCACAACACGGGTTACTGGTGTCAGCTTATCGCTTGAAGTCATCGTTTAACACCAATAAATCATCAAACTTCGATGTAAAACCCTTGAAAATACACCGAGTTCTTATAAAAACGTGTTGTTCTATTTCGCTCTTACGGATTTATTGGTATTTGGACACACCGTAGCCTACAAAGTTCGGCAGGCCAATAAGGTCCGTAGCAGGAGTTTGGAGTCTGTTCGGAGATAATTTCGAAGTATTTTCCGTGAGATATAGACAGGAGAACCTAGATCTGTGTTGTTTAGACTTGTGATTTTTGAGTTAATTCTAAACAAAAAACGCTAGTTATCCTGGCCAGTGACTCGGAAACTGATCAGACATCACGAACATAAACCAGCCAAAGTTTAGTGGAAACTAAACTTCCAGTCAAAAAAAATACTATGCTAGTGAGCCAAAGTAATGTGCACGGTGATTATGTTGGTGAAATAGCGACGAAACTGCAAATCTACTTACTCGTCGGGGGCCGCGAATTCAGGTTCCGCGTTGGCCACAGCACTGTCAGGGCAGAAGTTGTACATTGACAATCATTATTTGAGTAATGTAAATGTAAATGTAAATAAAGATTCCCCTAACACCTGGCCGTGGGATGGAAATGGAGTTGTTTCACAACAGTTTCTGCCAGCAAACACTAAATTAGCATGAGCTCACACGGCCTCGGTTCCCGTCAATTAGTTTTATTGCACCTAAAGCCGGTAACGCATAGATTTATTCATTGCTGGCTTCTCAAATCATTAGCACTCACGAACACTCCAAAGGCATTACAAATTGCATCTAATGATACAGACTTTGTTTGAGTTTTATATAAGTATTGGTTAGGGTGAGAATAATTCATTTTGAAACAGAACGCTCAGTAATATACGAACATGGCAACTCGCAATCCCGACTTAGGACGAGCTAGAGCTCGATCAGTCTCGACTTCGCAGGTGGATCGTTAAGTTTTACACGCTATCAATTCGAACAGGAATACAGTGATGAAGAAATACTAGGGAGGCGCCGTGAACAAGCTCAGACAACGGAACGTATGGAGTTATTCGGTAAGCCGGCATTCGTCAGGTACTGTCGACGTCTGCAGGCCACAGACACGGAGATGTTTCACGGCCTCATACTTGCTATTTACAGCGTACATTTCATTCTTCAATACCATGAGCCACTTCCTAAGCATTTCGGACTCTCGAGGAAGTAAAAAAAAACGATATACCCGCTTTCCTCGCAGCTGCTTAGTTCGCCCAGGCGGGAACGATGCACCGCAACATAGCGGCATTCACTCTGCATATGAACCACTGACGTCGCTAGCGTCGTTTCTCACCTTCCTCACAGGTTAACGCGACACCTCTTGGCAAAGTAAGGTCGACCGTATGCGAGGTGATGGGGATATAGACCGATTAAGACGGCAAAAAAGACTAATTAAATCGGGTGGCATTCTCCTTTAAAGCACACAGTAGTTTTTGCAGTTGAACTGGAGATTAAGTGCACAAAGCCATATCATCAGCATATCACAAAACTTTCATATCGGAAACATTTTGACATAGAAGAATACCATCGTCATTACTAGAATGGATACATTCTACAAAGTCATTAGGTTTTTAAATAATCACCATGAACTCCAATAATAAACTTTCAAAGTCAAGTGACTGTGTAGACTCGATCCGACACGTGCTCTGTAATGAAACCTTGGACAAATGTAGTTTTGAAACAAGTGCTCAAATTTTACATAATGTTAAACTCGATAGTTGCTTTTTTGTAAATTGCATAGAAAATTAATTGTGCCACAGTAACAATTTACATGTTTGACACGCCTTCACGTGATGTAACCAACATGTTACCTGTGTGAACACATATGAATACAGTGCCTTCAACAATTTGCTTCTCAATATAAATGAGCTTCCCAGGTTGTACACGTGCGTCTGTTGATGTTAATTTTGCTTTTAAGACTCGTTTTAATAGGTTAAATAGAAAACTCGCGCACACAGTTGTACAAATATACTTTACTATTTAGAAAGATTTATAACAACACTTTACATATCACTTTTGGCTATGGATATTCTCGTGCTACGACCGGTAGGGTTCGGGTTAATCACGGCGTAAACGGGTGGGCAGAGCCTGATAGTGGAAAGCAATACGAGTTCCTGAATCGAAAGTTGACAGACAGGAAACAAAAAACACCGACCTATCCGTTTGAGAGACCACGACCCCAAAGGCAAATCTCTGTTCACGAATCAAGACTGACGGACGACCTGCATCTAACTTCGTCGTAGCCCCCATGCGGTTTAGTTTTTGAAAGTTCCATTCATATGCAATTTCCTCGAAGATCTCTCCCGTTTATTCACTGCAAGATGACATGTGGCACGATTTTCCATTGAGAACACTCGTTTGGTATTCAGTATCTCTAAAAGGCGAGTTTATTGGTCTGGATTGTGTAATGACGTGGTTACCTGGTTGTTGCACTTCGATTACTTGGTGTGCTCGTAGTTCATTGGAAAGCGCAATAACCCCTCCTGAGAAGTAATAGCATGACCCTTGAATGTTTCCCTTTGAGTGGGTCGGCCTGCTGTTTCAGATTGCGGCCATTTCCTTGAAAGTGCTCACCGTCAGGTGATGATGTCTTACCCTATACATGAAGGAGGCTGCAGGTGCGTAACTTCTGTCATTAATTACATTTTTGTCTGGCTGATTACTGTTACAGTTCTCCACCTGTGGCAACTGTTTGGTGTACAGGTAGTTGTTATACATATATGTTTCAAGTGTCGGCTGTATTTTACGGTAGTTGTACATTGGGTTATACTCATACATTAGTGTTCGGGTCGTGATGACGCACATTTATTCAAATGGATATTCACTGAGAAGACTATGGGTTTGAGAGAAGAACTGCTGTCCGTGTAAATACTCTGAATATACATTTGAATTTAATAATATGTATTTCTGTATGAGTAAGCAAAGCCTACGATGTACAATAAGTGGTATTATTACAATTATTATTATTATTATTATTATTATTAAATGGATATATATATCCATCTATCAAATGTATTGTCATTAGCTTGCACTAGACGTTTGTTACTTGACTTGCTGAATTTAACGCTCTTTCTAATCCCGACTAACAACTGTACTAACATACTAACTAGGGCCCTAACGTGCGTCCCGTTTTATGGACTCCAGATCCTATTTGTCACGGGTTTTTGTGTCCCGGTGTTTTGCATAGACGCTAAACGGAAGAGTGTGGAAGTTTTAGCAACACTTGAAATTTAGGCCCACATGACAGTTGTCAGGTGCTTTTCGATCCTGATTTAGGGCATAAGTTCAACAAATAATAAAGTAACGTGTTATTTATATGCATTCTCCTTAGTTGCATTGGATTCTGGTCGTTGTCAGATAAAGCAATGCCCCCTGGAATTTTGGAATGCTAGCTCACTTCTTGAAAATGCGCGTTTAGTTTTCGAGATTTCGGCTTGGTCGCAAACGGCGAACTTGGGTATGTTAATTTCCTTGGCTCACCGAACACTGACCAATGACACATAGAACTCGGTGTGAAAGTAGCCATTGTCCCCCTGGAGAAGTTGTCCGACTTACGTGTATTTGAAGGAAGCATCCGGCTAATCCACTGATTAACGTGCCAGTACACCGGCATTCAAATACATGCAGCAAGGACATTCTCTGCAGGGGGACAAACACAGCTACCACACCAGGACACAGAACTCCGTCCGATGCAATGAAAACTGGTCATACCGAACCCGGGACACGTACATACAGTGTATGTAGAATCGCGATATGCATAAAACGGGAACACATCAGGTGACCCCCAACATATGGATCAGAACAATGGTTCCCGCGATCGATAACTGCCTTGGTAGATTTTTCAGTTAATCTTGATGTGTCAACTTGAAAACAATAGTTGATTTGCCGATTGTCTGTAAATTTCATTACTGAACGTTTTTGTCTAGTTGCACGCCATACCCATACATAAACGACAAGCTGCGACCCACGGATAACCAAGACTAAAGAAAGGTGGAAGACGAAAATTAAGAAGATAATCTAACAGGGGTTTATGTAATGTAACGTTGCTTGCGTATCATACTGTATTAGTATAAATAGGGTACAGCTCGATTCTCCAAAGGTTCACAAGTTCGAACTCTCATAATACCACAAATGAATAAAAAGGCATTATAAGGCCGAAGGTTCACAAATCCGACAGAAAGAAAAAAAACTAGTTAGTTCGAAACTAGTCCGAAGGTCTATGATGCCAGAAACCAGCGATTCAAAGTCAACGACAGCCAAGCAGCAAAATTTTGGCGGCGATAAACCATACTTCGAACATGTAAACAACTACAGCAACTCAGTGAATCGCCCAACTTCATGTTTCGATCCCGTTTTGAGAGGCACAGGCTCTTCGAAGTATTAGTTTCAAGCAGCCGTGTGCAAATAAATCCCTGAACGTTTTGCTCAAAATCACTGTTCGGAACCTAGTGTCATGAAAGTTCAAATTTATAACCTTCGGTAGGTTTTCATAATTGTGTGGATAAGTCTTCAGATTTATGGATTTTTAGACTTGCAGACCTTGCAACCCATGAATACCTTAATTTCATATAAACTCTGTACACATTCTTTCTCACTTGAAGTTTTCTATTCAGGTCATATAAGGTTGATCACTTCTTATTGTACAATTTTTAGCGACTTGGCAAGTCGTCGAACTAGTGGACTTTGGCTGACTAGTGTACCATTTACCCACGGCACCTGACGTCGCGAGCAGTTACAGTGTACCAAAAGTGCAGAAGGACCACTAACACGAATGACACCAGGGCCAAAGATATGGTGCCGTTCAGCTGTATCCTGACAGTTACCCCTTTTGACTAAATGTGTGTACTCATTTGAGCCATCAAAACTTGATCAATCACTTGTTTTATTTGAAAAAGCGAAGTGAAAAATCTACTTCAAGAATACGTCTTTATTCGAGTACACGGCTTCACAACTGGTTTCAGTGCAGTCTCTCAAAAATTGCGTTGGTAATTGTATAACTGGGAGATCTTGTCAATATAAAATACACTATAGGCTCTCAGTTCGGGTCGCCTGTATTATATTCCTTCTCGGAAGTGAACTACATTTAGTCTTAATTGCTGTATTTTATTTGAGCGACTTTGTCATTTGTTAAATAGCTGGGCTTTGTTTAGCATTAAAAGGATACCAAACTCGGTTTTGGCCTACTTACACATACTTAAAACGACTTTCCCCATCCAGTTCTCTGAAACAAAATAATGCTTTGTAACTTATCGCCAACCCTCAAAAGTCTGAAGAAAATTTTGAAAACTTCTAACAAATTCTGCTAAACGGGCAAGCGTGACCTACGCTTTTAACAAGTTACACAGCACCATTGGAAAAGGCCATCCGTCAAGGACCACAACGTGCAATTTATGAGATAGGAAGTATAAGTTTTTTCAGTTGGTTCCTGCGTTTATTTTGGAAGATTGACACTGAAGATGAAAAGCAGATGACAGAAAGTGGATTGGTTGACATCATCAATAAAAGGTTTATCATCCTTACAGGACCATACAAGACCGCGACGTCACGACGGGTTACAGTGCATCAAAAAGTTTCTGCAGTATCACTAATACGACTGACAACAGAGTTGAAAAGTGTATTACCGTTCAACTTTCATGAGCAAAAAGCAATTAAAATGTTTTACACTTCAGTTACAAGTTTGTTGGGGCATCTTTTTACTTTCCTAACCAAATTTCTTTCAATGTATACTTCACAATATGAAATACACTCACCTCGGCTCAGGTATGTTAAATTCGTCCTCGAAGGTTGATTGGACTTTATTGCCAAGTATGCGATTTTAGATAATTTTTTTACAAAATTAAATATTTTAACTCCTTAAATTTTTATATTATTGGAAACTAGAAACCCAAGTAAAATTTGAAATTTTGATTTTTACTTGTCTGATATTCATAATGATTGCCTCACAAGAATGTTACCCTTAAGTAAAATTTAGCGAAAAAGAAAAGAAAAGCACAGTAATAGCAAAACAACGGTATCGATAACAAGATCGAATTTCATTTGATGAAAATGTTCCAAGACGTAATCTCAAAAAACTATTAATGTTCTAAGATATCATCAGTTTATTTTGAATTCGTTTTGTAAACGGTGTTTAAGTCCTTGGATTTGGAAGTTTTACATAAATCTGGACAGCTATTTCTGAGATATAAAACTTCAAAGTTGGGGAAATGTACACGATTTTGAAGCTTCAAAAGTCAGAGAAATGTTGACGTTTTTTCTATGGTCATACAGGACCTCGCCACAACTGGCAGTGCACCCGGCCAAGATGTCGCTGAACCACCAACACAAAATGACACCAGAGTCGGAAAGGTAAAAAATCCCAGGAGTTGCCTCTTACGTGAGGGCGTGCACCATGAGATCCTGTTTTACCCGATACATGAAGGGCGATAGAGGTGTGTAACTTTCGTTATTGATAACATTTTTGTCTGGCTGACACGTACAGTTACAGTTACCCACCTGTGACAAATGTATGGTGTCTAGATAATTGGGTTGTACTCAAGTATTAGTGTTTGGGTTGCGATGACGCACATGTACTTCGAATAGATAAAGCTCTCCATCCATCATATCTATTACCATTTGCATGCACTAAGCGTTTGTTACTTGTCCTGCTGGTACATTCGCGTTGACGCTAACACTCTTTTTAATCCCGACTAACCATTGCAGTAACATACTAACACCAATCCTAACATATTAAGAAATAAGCATGAATAAATCCAAACGACGTTCAAGGTCACAAAATGCATGCTGAGTGGTGTTATTTGAATTCCTCTCCAAATGCCAAGATCAAATGGAGCTGAACAGTGGTTCCCGTGATCGATTACTACCGTGGCAGGGATAAGGATTTTTGAATTAGTTTCCGAATGGCAAATTGAAAACAATAGGTTGATTTATCGACTGTTTGTAAATTTTATTAATGAACGTTTTCCTTTATTTACTTACCATGCCCAAGCCACAACGATGCGATCCGACTCGCGGATAACCAAGACGGAAGAAGAAGCATGAAAGACTGAAAATTAACAACCGAAGACTAAAATTAAGAAGGAAATTTAAAGTAGCGTGCAAGTCACAGTGCATTAGTATAAATAAGATGGAGCTCGATACTCCGAAGGTTCGCAAGCCTGAAGGCAAGTTATGTAACATTGAATGATTTTTTTAAAATACCCTATCAGGCAAACAAAAACGTTTCTAAAAACAGCCCTATCAAACTGATAGTAAAACAACTAATATTCTTTCAGACTTGTGTTGATCTTCGGATTTATTTATTTGTCGACTTGTAAACTTTCGGAGCCATGAATTCCGTAATTTCATACATGTACCTTCCGCCCACAACTGTTCTCATTTGAAGTTTTCAATTAAGATCATATGGGTTCATTGTTTCGAGGGGATTAACTTCTTTCAAACCTGATTATAGTTTTTATGCGCAAACGTATTTATATGTGGACTCATTATGCCGTCATCTCCGTCCATCCGTTCGGTGTGCGGCGTCCGGCGTCAGCTCCAAAACGCCTGGACGTATGTTCAGAAGTTTTGCATTTGTGTTTCTTCTTGGATGGGACGGCATGAGCGAACTTTCAGGCGGATCCGACTATTGGTGTGACCCCTAGTGGCAATTTTAGTGTTTTACGTTAACCTCTGTAAGCTAACTTCAAAAGTCCTGAACGGATTTTTATAAAAATTGGTATATAGGCACCTATTAGTGAGATGAGGCAAACCTTCCGTTTTCAAATGGATTCGACGTAGTTTGCTCCACCTGGTGGCCATGTTTTGGTGTTTTCGAGTTTGTTTTTTCGTCCACCCCTCTATCAACCAAACCGCTCAAAGGATGATTGTGAAAATTGACATGTATGACGATGATTTTCCGACGACTTCGACTACTATGTCACCTCCTAGTGGCAGTTTTTTTGCGCCTATGGCTGCATGTCCTAAACCGTTCGCAGGATTTTAATAAATTTAGTAAGTGTATTATGTGATGTTGACGACGGACGACAACGACTTTCGGACAGATCTGACTACTGGTGTGCCACCTACTGGCAATTTTATTTTTTTACATTTACCTCTGTGTGTTCAAACGTCCTCAACGTATTTTCATAAAATTTGGCATACGCACATGTTAATTAAGTGACGCTGTCTCTCCGTTTTCAGATGGATTCAACCTAGTTTGCGCCATCTAGTGGCCATTTTTATTGTTTTCGAGTCTGTTTTTGGCGTCCAGTCATCTATCAACGAAACCGCTTTCAGGATAATTGTGAAAATTGGCATGTATGTTTTTACTATAAAGTGTACGGCTGACGATGATTTTCCGACGACTTTGACTACTGTGGAGCCTCCTAGTGGCACTTTTGTTTTTTTGCTCTCATGACTGTATCTCCTAAACCGTTTGCAGGATCTTTACTTAATTTAGCGATTGTATTTATATGATGTTGACAACGGACAGCGACGACTTCCGGACGGATCTGACTACTGGTGTGCCCCCTAGTGGCAATTTTAGTTTTTTACGTTTACCAGTCTGTACCTTCACAGGTCCTCAACAGATTTTCATAAAGTTGTGAATATAGGCATTTATTTTTTTGGATGGAATTGAGGTATTTTGCGCGACCTAGTGGCCATTTTTAATGTTTTCAAATCTTGTTTTTCGCGTCCACCCCTCTATCAACGAAATCATTCTAGGGATAGTTTTCAAAATTGGCGTACATGTTTTCAGTGCGAAAAGGACGTTTGATGATGGCAACTGACTAGTGTGGCGATATCTCCTAAACCCACTTCAGGATCTTTATTAAATTCAGTAAGTGTATTTATATGATGATAACAACAGACGGCGACTTTCAGGCGGATCCAACGAACGCTGTGCCCACAAGTGGCAATTTCATGTTATTCTGTTTTCCTTTGTTTCTCTGAAGTTCCTTGACAAATTTTTATGAAATATGGGATGTTCCCGTTTTTGGATGGATTGTACGTTTTTGCGCCATCTAGAGGCCATTTTTATGATACAAATAAATAACCCTAAAAGCACACCATTTGCGATGCATTAGTGGGCGCATTTCAAAGCTCGGCGTTGCTCTTGTTTAGGGACTTGTTCTTTCGTCAAACTACTGGCTGACCAGTATACCATTAACATGGGAGATTTTACAAAAATCTGAACTGCTATTTCTAAGATATCAAACCTTTAAAATTAGACAAATGTGGACACTTTCTAGGGCCACGCAACATCTGAAGTAGCAGGACGCTGCCGTTGCCACCACTGGAAGCGAACAAAAATGTCACTGAACCGTCACCATGTAATGACACCAGAATAGGAAAAGTAAAACATCCAGGAAACTGCCTCTTCTGTGACGGCGTACGTCATGAGATACTGTCTTACCCAATACACAAGGTACGACTGAGGTGCGTTACTTTCGTTATTGATAACATTTTGGACTGGCTGTCACGTGCAGTTACAGTTCTCCACTTGTTACAATCACTGTTCAGAGCCTCGTGACATGAAATTTCGAATTTTTAGCTTTCGAACTAATGGTCTCGTACTTGTGAGGATGGATTTGTTTACTTGCAAACCTTTGAAGTCGTGAATACCGCGATTTCATAAATTTGGCCCATACTTTTTTACTTGAAATTTTCAATTCAGATCATATCATTCCATTTTTTCAAGGGGTTGACTTCCTTTTAACATTATTGTACAGTCTGTAGCACACCCTTGACAAAGAGCTCATCGCTCGAAACGTGGGGATTTGTTATTTATTTTAGTACCTACGCTCGTCGTTTTATTTTTACTATTTTATATTCTTATCCCTCGGAAACTGCACGGCATTTCAACATCTATTTGATAACATTGTTCTATGCCTTTTAGATACTTGGCCTTTCGTCAAACTATTTGACATTAGGTGACTAGTACACCATCAACATGCAAGATCTGACATTGGGAACAGTGACAGTATACCAAAATTTCTGTAGGACCACTGACAAGAATCACACCAGAGGCAAAAAGGATGTTTTCGTCTATTTACACACCATACCCATACCCATACCCCAAAGATAACCTGCGACCTTCGTTGAACCAAAACGAAAGAAGAAAGATTTAAGACGAAAATTATGAAGGTAAATTATCGTTGCTTGGGTTTCATACTGCATTGTACAGCTCAATACCTCGAAGGTTTTCAAATCAGTGGCCATAATACAACAAATGAAAATTCATTGAAAAAACCCTATCAGCCTGAATGTTCGCAAATTCGACAAAAAGCTTAGTAGTGCGAAAATAATTTGACGACCAGAGAGACGAGAAATCAGTGATTGAAAGTTAATGACAAAGGAGCGGCAACATTTTAATGGCGGAAAAACCAAAACTTGAAAATTAAAATAAAAGCGACAGTTCAGTGCACATTGCCAAACGTTGTTTGGATACGTTACCAAGACACTGGCTGTTTGAAGAATTCGTTTTAAGAAGCCACGTGCTTACGTGACTCTCCAAACATTTTGCTCGAAATCACTGTTCAAAATGCCTCGTGATATGAAAATTCGAACCTTTTGTTTTCGAACTAATGGTCTTTCGGGTTTGTGTGGATATTGATGGATTTATTTACTTGCCTGTCTTTGAAAACAAGGAATACCGGCATTTCATAACTTTACCCCAAACTTTTTCTCACTTGTAGTTTTCAGTTCAGATCATATGATTTCATTGTTTCCAAAGAGTTAACCTCCTTTTATCATTATTTTAGGTCTTTCAGGTACTTGGCCTTTCGTCGAACTATTTGACTTTGGCTGACCAGTATACCATTAACATGCGAGATCTGACATTGCGAGCATGGCAATATACCAAAAATACTGCAGGACCACTGACACGAATCGCACAAGAGTCAAGGTTCCGTTAATTTGTAAACATCATAGATGCTTCTGGGTTTTACTACAAGTTTGTGCTCCTGTGCGTCATCAAAACATGACGACAATTTTTCGATATGGAAAAGGGAAGTGTAAAATCTACTAGCCAGTCATTCAGGCATATGTCTTTATTAACGCACAATGACTCACATCTAGTTTCAAGGCATGTTCTCTTAAAAACTATTAAAAGCTAGCAAAAGCCGAAGACCCATTGTTAATTAAACAATCGTGTCAAAACATGATCGAAAATCATTTGATGAAAAGTTTCGAGAAGTGATCCCAGAAACAATGTTGATGTTTTAAATTGTGATTATTGCACTTTCGTTTTGTAAAAGACGTTAAAGTCATAGTATGTGAACGTTTTACATAATTCTGAACTGCTATTTCTGAGATAGCAACCTTTGAATCAAGAGAAATGTAGACGCTTTTTCTAGGGTCATACAGGATCTGAACTACTGTCAACGGACTAAAGATGTCGTTGAACCACCAACTCAAAGCGACACCAGAATCGGAAAAATCAAAAATCCCGGAAATTGCCTCTTCCCTCAGGACGTGCGCCATAAGATGCTATCTTATCCAAAATACAAAAGACGGTAAAGGTGTGTAAATTTCATTGTTAAAACGTTTTGGACTTGCTGATAGGTGCAGTTACAGTTCTCTACCTGTGACAACTGTGTGGTGTCCAGGTCGCTGTAAAATATTTTAAGTGTTGGCTGGTTTTTAATTGCACGATGGGTTCTTCTAATGTATTAAAGCTTAGGCCGTGATGACACACTTTTAATCCCATGGACAGATCTGCCCATTTGGTATTACCATTCGCTTGGACTAGAGGTTTGTTACTTTTCTTGCCTGTGGATTTACGTTATCGCTAACGCACTTTCCAATCCCGCCCAACAAAGCACTAACATACAAACACAAGCCCTAACAGACGAAGACATACACCACAAATTAATATAAATGGCGTTCAAGGTCGCAAAAGCCATGCTGAATGGAATATTTGAATCCCTGATCCCATGCAGAAGCAAGATGAAGCTGAGCAGTGCTTCCCGTGGTCGATTCCTGCCGGTGTAGGGAGAAAGATTTTTCAATTGATCTGCGTACGGCAAATTGAAAACAATTGATAGGTCGATTGTTTGTAAATTTTATCAATACACCTTTTTTCCTATTTACACGCCATACTCATACCCAAAGATAACCTTCGTTTAACCAAAACGAAAGAAGACGAAAATTATAAAGCTAAAGTATCGTTAATTGGGTTTTATACTGCAGTGTGTACAGCTCGATACCTTGAACGTTCTCAAATCCCTTCCCATAATACAACAAATGAAAACATATTTAAAAGAGTGTTATTAGGCCGAAGGTTCACAATTTCGAGAAAAAGCTTAATAGTTCTAAAACAGTTTGACAAGGACAAGATCTTTTCAATAGATGTGCGTGTGGTTAATTGAAAACAGTCGATTTTTCGATTATTTGTAAATTTTATCAATGCATGTTTTGTCTATTTACACGCCACACCCAAGCCCCAACAATACCCCCATGACCCTCGGATAACCAAAACGAATTCCGAAAGATTTAAGGTGCAACTTATGAAGGTAAACTATCATTGCTTGCGTTTCATATTGCATTTACTATAAATAGTGTACAGCTCAATATGTTGAAGGTCGTCAAATCCGTACCCGTAATACGTTAAACGAAAACGTTTTTAAAAAAAGCCATATCAAATTGCTAGTTGAACAACGGTTTCAGTAACTTAATCGAAGTTTATTTGGTGAAAAGTTCAGAGATGTGATCTCAAAGACACCGTTGATGTTATAAAATATGATCATTTCATTTTTGTTTCGTGAACGGAGTTTAAATCACAGCATTTGACAGATTTACCTAAATCTGAACTGCTATTTCTGGACGTTTTTCTAGCGTCATACAGGATCTTAACTAGCAGGACCCTGGCCTGGCCCTCACTGTCAACGAACCAAAGATAGCATTGAACCATCACCTTAAAATGACACCAGAGTCAAAAAGGTAAGAAATCCAGAAAATTGCCTCTTTTTTGAGGGCGTGCACCATGAGATGGTATCAAGGTTCCGTTCACTTGTAAATATCATAGAATCTACTAAACGTTTGTACTCCTGTGAGTCATCAAAATATGACAGACACTTCTTTGATTTGGAAAAGCGAAATGAAAAATTTTGTCGCCAGTCACTCAGGCATCTGACTTTATTGATGTACACTGTTTCACACCTGATTTCAGGGCACAGTTTCTCAAAAACCATAGAGTTTAGCACAAAAAACAAGCGCTCATTGATAGTAAGAATTTCATTTGAAGAGAATGATCCAAATGTGAAATACGGTTAGCGCTCTAAAATTTGAGCATTTCATTTTCATTTTGTAGAAGGTATTTATATCATAGAATTGAAATTTTACATAAATTTGAACAGCTATTTCTGATACGAAGCTTTAAAGTTAGAGAAATGTAGACGTTTTTATTCGCCCGCATATTTATATGTGAGTGTTTGTCATCTCTGCCTGCCCGGTTGTCCGGGCATCCGGGATACGGCGTCCACAGCTGTATCTCTTAAATCCTCACAGGACCTTGATGAGATATGGCAGATGTGTTTCTATAAGGCTGACGACAGTTGACGACGAATTTCGGACGGATCCGCCTACCGTTTCTTCAAAGGTCGTCGGATTTTCAGAAAACTTGGCTCATGGGCCAATAAGATGACGCTATCCTCTCGTTTTCGGATGACACCTAATCGCAAATTTTACTGCCCTCGAGTATATTTTTGGCTCCTATCCCTCCATCAATCAAACCACTCTAAGGATGATTGTGAAAATTGGCATATGTGTTCTTACTGTGAAGAAGGCAGCTGACAACGGCTTTCCGACGACTTCGACTACCGTGACACCTCCTAGTGGCATTTTCCTTTGATTTTGCGCCTAGCCCATGGCTCTGCAAGATCTTTATTAAATTTAGCAAGTATCTTATATTAAGTTGACAACGGATGACAACGATTTCAGGACGGATTGGACTACCGGTGTACCTCCTAGTGGCAATTTGATTTTCTTTAAAGTTTACCTAAAGTCTGTATATTCAAAGGTTCTTTGATGGATTTTCATACAATTTGGCAGATAGGCATATATTATTGAAATGGTGCCTATCTTTCATTTCCGGATAGATTGGGAGTATTTTGCGGCACCTAGCGGCTATGTTTTACTGTTTTCGAGTATTTTTGTCGTCCGCCCCTCTGTCAACCAAACCACTCTATGGATGATTTTAAAAATTGGCATACACGTTTTTACTGTAAAAAGGTCGGCTGACGGTCTTGTTCCGACGAAATTGGCGCTTCTTGGTGGCAAATTGAAAAATTTGATTTTGCCGGTTGTTTGTAAAATACACATTTTTGTCTATTTACAAGCCATACATATACCCAAACAATGTGCTGCGACCCACGGATGACCAAAACAGGAGAAGGATTTAGAATGCAAATTATGAAGGTAAACTAACGTTGGTTGCGTTTCATACTGCATTATTATAAATAACTGCAGTTCGATACTTTGAAGGTTCTCAAGTCCAAACATCCATAACACGAGACATGAAATTGTTAGCTTGTCCGAAATAAGGCCACGCAACCAGAAGCCGGTCATTCAAAATCAACGACAGCGAAGCAGCAAAATTTTAGTAGCGGTAAAACAAAGTTTGAAAATGTAAATGAAAGCGAAAGCTCAGTGCACATTGCTGAACTGTTTTTGGATTTTTTCCAGAGGTACTGGCTCTTCGAGTGTTTAATATCCCAAAATATTTTGTTCCAAATCACTGTTCAGCACCTCATGTCATTAAAGTTTGAACTTTAAGGTTTCGCAGTTATGGGCTTTCGCACTCGCGTGTATTTGTGGACTTGAAAACCTTCCGAAAAATGAAAGCCGTGATTTCATACCTTCAGCAAACACACTTTCTCAGTTCTAGTTTTAAATTGAAGTCATGTAGGTTTTATCGCTTCTAAAGGCTTGGTTTCCTTTTAACCGTATTGTAGATTTAATAGCGACTTGGTCATTCTTCGAACGATGGACTTTGGCTGACTAGTATACCATTAACGCGCGGTATTTAACGTCGAAAGCAGTGACAGTATACCCAAGGTAGGACCGGACAACTAACACCAATGTCATCAGTAATGTTCATCTGAAACCATCCCTGTTTGATTTGAAAAAGCGAAGTTCAAAATTTACTCGCCAGTCATTCAACATCTGTCTTTATTCATGAACACTGTTTCACACCTGGTTTCAGGGCAAAAAAAAATGTAAGTTTAAGAAAAAAAAAAAACAAAAGCACATTAATGTTAAAACAATGGTATCAATCCAACAGTGGAATTTCATTCGATGAAAATAAATGTTTCAGAAGTCATCACAGAAAAACAGTTAATATGATCATTTCATTTTCGTTTTTTGAAGGGTGTTTAAATCATGGTATTTGACATTTTACCTAAATCTGAACTGCTATTCTGATACGAATCTTCAAAGTTAGAGAATTTTGAACGATATTCCAAAGATAATACACGATCTGAACAACCATGACCTCACCACTACTGGCAGAGAACCAAAGATAACACTGAACCACCTACTCAAATGATACCGTAATTGGAAAGGTAAAAAAAATCTCTGAAGTTGAGTGAGTGCGCACCATGAGATGCTGTCTTACACGGTATACGAAAGACGATTGAGGTATGAAGCTTTCGTTATTGATAACATTTTGTCTGGCCGATACTTGCAGTTACAGTTGTATACCCGTGTCAACTGTGTGGTGCCCAAATCATTGTAACAGCGTTTAAGTGCTGTCGAACATTGTTTGGATCTTTTCTAGAGGAGGCACTGGCACTTCCAAAAAGTAATTTCAAACAGGAACGTGCATACAAATCTCCGAACATTTTGCTAACTGTAATAAATGAAAGTTCGAAATTTTAGCTTTCAAACTAATGGACTTTCGACCTAGTTTGGACCTTTGGATTTATGGATTTTTCGACTTGCAAACCTTCGGACCAATGAATAAGTGATCTCATACAGTACCTTCTGCTCACACTCTTTCTCACTTGTACTTTTCAATTCAGATCATAAGGTTTGATTGCTTCCAATGAGATGACTGTTTGAACATCATTGTAGGCTTTTAAGGAATTGACCTAATTTCGTCAAACCACAGGACATTGGCTGACTAGTATACCATTGTCATGCGGGATGTGACGTCGCGAGCAGTGAGAGTGTACCAAAGGTGCCGCTGGACCACTCACAGGAATGACATCAAGAGTCAAAAAGTATGGTGCCGTTCACCCCTAAATATCCTGGAAGTTAAATGCTTCGACTGTCTGTGTGTTCTACGAGTCATCAAAACTGTATAGAAGCCTTGTTTGATTTGGAAAAGTCAGGTCATTCAGGCATCTATTTTTATTCATATGCATTGTATTACATCTAGTTTCAGGGCACAGTCCCTCAAAAACTGTACAATTTAGCAAATGGTAAAGCCACGTTAATGGTAAAACAATGATCTCAATAACAACATCGAATTTCATTTCATGAAAGTGTTCCAGAAGTGACCTCAGAACTCTAGTAACTCTCCGAAATATGCTCTTCATTTTTGTTTTGTGAACTATCTTTAAATCACAGTATTTGGAGGTGTTACATGAATAAGAACAGCTATTTCTGAGATACAAACGTTCAAAGTTAGAGAAATATAGACGTTTGTTCCAGGGTCTTATAGGATCTGAGCAAGAAGGACACTGACCTTACCACCACTACCACAGAGCAAAAGATGTCGCTGAACCACCAACACAAAATGATACCATAATCGGAAACGTAAAAAATCTCTTAAGTTGCACTCTCCCTTAGGTTGCATCTTGAGATGCTGCCTTAAAAGATACATGAATTACGATAGAGGTGTGTAACTGACGTTATTGACAACATTTTGGTCTGACTGACACTTGTGACAACTTTGTGGTGCCTTGATCATTGTAACAGCTTTAAAGTGATAACGGTATTTTACTTGTACTCTGGCTTGTACTCAAGTTTTAGTGTTTGGTTAGTGATGACACACGTGTACTTTATATGGATACACCTCTCCATGCACCAAATCTATCACCATTCGCTTTCACTTGTCGTTTGTTACTTGTCTTGCTGGTACATTCGTATTGACGATAACACTATTTCTAATTTCCACTAACATTTGCACTAACATACTAAAACATACCCTAACACACTAAAAACAGCATGACTGAATCCAAATGACGATCCTGTGTGCATGCTGAATGTTGTTAACTGAGTTCCTCTGCAGATGCCATAACCAGGCGGAGCTGAGCAGTTGTTCCCTTGATCGATTAGACCCGTGGCATGGAGAAGGATTTTTCAATTACATTGATTATTCAAGTATCAAATGGAAAACAGTTGACTTCTCAATTGTTTGTAAATTTTATTATTTCACGGTTGCGACCCCTGGATTACCAAGACGGAAGAAGGGGAATGGAAGAAGAAGAATGACAAACGAAGACTAAAATTAAGAATGTAATATAATTTTGCTCGCGATTCATACTGAATTGGTATAAATAGGGTAGAGCTCTATATTATGAAGGTTCACAAGTCTAAAGGCAAATCCTCTGACAATTGAATATATTTCTAAAAGAGCCCTTTAACCCCGAGGGTTCACAAATCCGACAGAAAGAAAAGATATTTAGTTCGAAACTAGTCCGAAGGTCTATTATACCTGAAACCTGTGATTTAGCCATCGACAGGAAGCAGCACGATTGTATTGGTGGTAAACAAATATTTGAAAATGTAAATAAATGCAACATCTCTGCACATTGCCGAATATTGTTTTGATCCTTCCGACAGGCTCTCAGGGCTCCATAAAGTAGTTTCAAATAGGCACGTGCATATAAATACCCGAACTTTCTTCTCCAAACAACTTTTCAAAATCTTGATACATGAAAAATCTAACGTTTAGCTTCGGACTGGTGCAGACCTTCGAATTTATAGATTTTTGGACGTTTAAACTTTCAGAACAATGAATACCTTGAATTCATGCCTTCTGCTCACACTCTTTCTCACTCGTAGATTTCAATTCAGATCACACGATTTCATTGCCTCCAAGGGGTTGACTTCGTTTGAATTTTATTGTAGGTTTTTAGAAGCCAAATTTCTTCTACCAACTGGACTGACTAATATACAACTAGCATGCGGCATGCGGGATTTGACGTCGCGAACAGTGGGATGAAACCACATGACCACTTACACAAATGACACCATAGCCAAAAAGTATGGTGCCATTAAGCTGTAAACATCCTGGAAGTTACACGCTTTGACCGTATGTGCATTCTAGAACCCATCAATTCACACCTGGTTTAAGGGCACAATAAATTATTTCTCAAAAACCATAAAATTTAGCTTAGGACAAAAAGCACATTAATGGTAAAACAATTGTACCAATAACAAGATCGAATTTAGTTTAATGAAAGTGTTCCAGAAGTCATCTCAGAACTCTGATAAAGTTGTAAAATATGCTCTTATCATTTTCGTTTTCTGAACGGTGTTTAAATCATAGTATTTGAAAGTTTTACATCAATGTGTCATTTCTGAGATACAAACGTTAGAGAAATGGAGACGTTCTTTTCTAGGGTCTTACAGGCTTCGAACAACGAAGACCATGGCCTTGCCACCACTGGCAGTGAACCAAAGATGTTGCTGAACCGCGAACACAAAATAACACCAGAGTGGAAAAGGTAAAAACGTCTCGCAAGCTGCTTCTTCCGTGAGGGCGCGCGCTATGAGTTGCTGTCTTACAGATTCATGAAAGACGAGAGTGGTGTATAGCTTTTGCTATTTATAATATTTTAGTCTGGTTGGCACTTGCAGTTACAGTTCTCCACCCAAGACAATTGTGTGGTGTCTGGGTCGCGTCGTTGTAAAATATTTTAAGTTTTGGCTGTATTTTACTTGTACTCGTGGTTGTACTCAGGTTTTAGTGTTTGGTTCGTGATGACGCACATGTACTTTAAATAGATACACCTCTCCATCCACCAAATCTATCACCATTCGGTTGCACTACACGTTTGTTAATTGTCTTGCTCGTGTATTCGCGTTGACGCTGATGCTCTTTCTAATCCCGACTAACAATTACACTAACCTACTGACACAAGCCCAAACGTACCCATAAAGAGAGCATGAATCAATCCAAATAACGTAAAAGGTCACAAAAATTTTGTTAATACATGTTTTTTTTTGTCTATTGACTCTCCACACCCACGCAACAGCGATACGCTGCAACCCACAGATAACAGAAGAAGCATGAAAGAAGAAAATTCACAACCGAATACTAAAGCTAAGAAGGAAATCTAATATTGCTTGCGAATCATAATGCATTGGCATCAATAGGATAGAGCTCGATACTCCGAAGGTGTACAAGTTAGAAGGCAAATTATGCGACAAATGAAAACGTTTTCAAAAGGACCTTGAGTCCGAAGGTTCACAAATCCAACAAAAAGAAGGTCTAGTTGAAACTATTGACAAGGTCTGACAACAGAGCAGCAAAATTTTACTGGCAGCATTCCAAAATTTGATAATGTAACTAAATGTAGCTGCTCAGTAAGCATTTACAAAATTTATTAGGATCCCATTGAGGAGCACTGGCTCTTCGAATCACTAGTTTCAAACGGCACGTGTATAGAAACTAACTCCAAAATTTTTCACGAAATCACTTTTCAGAACTTCGTGTCCTGAAAGATCGAGCGTTTACTTTTGAAAATGATAAGCTTTCGGACTTCAGTGGATATTAAGATTTATGGATTCTTGGTCTAGCTAACCTTGAAACCGAGGAATACTGTGATTTCATACCTTCGGTCCAAACACCTTCTCACTTGTAGATTTCAATTCAGGTCGTATTGCTTTATCACTTTCAAGGGGTTCATTTTTAGCGACTTGTCCCAGTGTCCAACAACTGGACATTGGCTGACTAATATACCATCCACGTGTGATAACTGAAGTTGCCAGCAGTGATAATATATCAAATGTTTTGCAGGACCATTATGACGAAATACATTAGAGTCAAACGGTGTGGTGCATTTCATCTGTAAACGTCCTGGACGTGTGTACTCCTATGTGCAACTTGTTTGAAAATGAAGTGAAAATTGTATTCGCTACTCATTCAGGCACCGTCTTTATTCATGTACACTGTTTCATACCTGATTCCAGGGCACAATCTTTCAAAAACTGCAAAATTTAGCAAAAGAGAAAAGCACATTATTAGTAAAACAACGGTGTCAATAACAATATCGAATTTCATTTGATAAAAATATTTCAGAAGTGGTATCAGAAACACTATTAATAATCTAAAATATGATCATTTCATTTTCGTTTTGTGAACGACGTTTAAATAATAGTATTTGAATGTTTCACATAAATCTGAAGAGCTATTTCTGAGAAATGTACTTAACACTTCTTTTAGGGTCTACAGGATCTGAACAAGCAGGATCCACCACTGGCAACAAACCAAACATCTCGCTGAGCCACTAACACAAAAAGACTCCAGAGTCAGAAAGGTAACGGAAGGCCAGAAGTTGCCTCTTGCGACAGGCCACATGCCATGAGGTGCTGTCTTACCCGATGCATGAAGTACGATAGGGGTAACTGTCGTTATTGATAACACTTTGGTCTTCACCTGTTACCACTGTTTGGTGTCCATTTCGTTGTAATAGACTTCAAGTGTTGCCTGCATTTTAGTTGTACCCTTGGTTCTACTCACGTACGGGTATTAATGCTGGGGTCGTGATGACGCACATTTACTCTAACGAATAGATCAGCCCATTTGTCAATTGTATTTCACAATTCCCTTGGACTAGACGTTTGTTATTTTCTTGCTTGTGCTTTCGCGTTGGCGCTAACGCACTTTCTAATCCCGCCCAACAATTGCCCTAACTTACCAGGAAAGACGGCATGAATTAATCCAAATGACGTTCAAGGTCACAAATTATGTGTTGAATGGTGTTATTTGAATTCCTCTGGAGATGCCACAACCAGATGGAGATGAACAATGGTTCCCGTGACCGATTTCTATCGGCGTAGTGACAAGGATTTTTAAATTGATCTCCGAGTGGCAAATTGAAAACTGTTGATTTGTCGATTGTTTGAAAAGTCCATTAATACAGGTGTTTGTCTATTTACGCGGTATAACCGTACCTCAACGATACGCTGTGAACCTCGGATGACGAAGGATTTAAGACGAAAATTATGTAGGTGAACTAACGTTGTTTCCGTTTAATGCCAATATATATTTTGGATGCAGCCCGGCACTCTGAAGGTTCTCAAGTCCCGACACCCAATGATACGGAAAATGAAATGTTTTTAAAAAGACCCTATTTGGCCACGTGTTCACAACTTCGACAGAAAAGAAAGCTAGTTAGATCAAAACTGATTTCAAGATTTATGATACCAGAAACCTCAACAGCAGCGGAACAGCAAGACTTTAGTGGCTGTAACCACTTTGTTTGCCTCCTTTCCAGAGGCACAGGCTCTTCGAAGAACTAGTGTCAAACAGGCATGTGCTTCCAAATTACCAAATATTTTGCTCGAAATCGCCGTTCGGAACCTCGTGTCATGAAAGTTTGAACTTTTAGCTTTCGAACTAATGGGGTTTAGGACTTGTGTTGATCTTCGAATTTGAAGACTTAAAAACCTTGAATTTATACCTTAGGTCATACCTTTCCTCATTTCTAGTCTTCATTTGAGGACATATAGGTTTTACTACTTCGGACGTGTTGATTTCCTTTTAACCTAATTGTAGATTTTTAGCGACTTGGCCTTTCGTCGATCCACTGGACTTTGGCTGACAAGTACACCATTAGCATGCAGGATCTGACGCTGAGAACAGTGAAATGGTACCAAATGTGCTGCAGTACCATTTACACTAATGGCACCAGAGACAAAAGGTATGGTGCTGCTAAGCTGTAAATCTCCTGGAAGTTACTTGTTTCGACTGCATGCGAGTGTTTAACATAGAAAAGTGAAACATTTACTCGCCAGTCATGCAGGCATCTCGTTTTTCATTTACACTCTTTCTTACCTGGTTTCAGCTCACATTCTCTCAAAAATCATAGTATTTAGCAAAAGACAGAGCTCATTGATGGTAAAACAGCGGTCACTATAACAAGGTCGAATTTACTTAAATGCTAAATTTTCCAGAAGTGATCAAGGAAATACTCTTCATGTTCTAAAATATGATCACTTCATTTTCGTTTTGTGAACTGCGTTTAAATATATTTCAATGTTTTACATAAATGTAAACAGCTATTTATGAGATGAATTCAAATATTCAAACTGAGAGAGAAAATAGAGGCTTCTTTAGGATCATACAGGACCTGAACAACCAGCACCCTGACCTCGCTACCACTGGAAGAGAACCTAAGATGTCACCGACAACCGACACAAAATAAAACCGGAGACGGAAAGGTAAAAAAGACCCGTAAGCTGCACTTCCGTGAGAGCGCACGCTGTGAGATGCTGTCTTTCCAGATACATGAAGGACGATAGTGCTGATTAAATTATATTATTGATAACATTTGGGTCTTGCATTTACAGGTCTCCACCCGTGACAACTGTGTGGTTTCCAGATTATTTTAATAGTTCTTAAGGGTTGACTTTAGTTTTGTTGTACATGTGTACTCTGGGTTGTACTCAAGTATTAGTGTTTGGATGTTGTTACTGCAGACGCAATCATTCTTATTGCCTGTGTATATTAAGTATTGTTTCCTGTTGTACTCATTTTCAAGTACCCCCCAGATTGTGAACTTGTCACGTGGCACTGACATTTATAGCGTTTTACCCGAAGATGAGACAGTCATCGACTCAAGTTGTGGCAACAAGGCAGATGACAAAAATGAAAAAGTTGATGGAAAGTACAGAGCACTTGCATCTCGTCAAAGGTGAACTGGTTACATTTAGTCATAATATACAGGTTTTTGCAGACGCTTATCAGAGTCATATAGGTTTGATCACAACTGAGTTACAGCGTAAGACAGTCAGTCAGAAGTACCACGATCAGATTCAAGTGTTTCATGAATTTTGTGATACTGTACACCATAGGGTAATGGAAACGGAACATTCGCTTCAACAAAACCTTCACTCAGTATCCGAAGTTTCAGTTAAAGCTTCTTCGCGAGCGACTTCTAGGCGTTCGTCAACGTGCTCTAAGAAATCCTCGGAAAGTTCACACGCAATCAGGTTGAAAGCCGCCATGACAACCGCCGGTTTGGCAGCTTAAAAGGCCGCATTGGAGGAGTCGTTAAAATGGAGGCCGAGCTGAAAAAGGCCGAAATCGAAGCTAAACGTCACCATTTGTTGTCTGCTCTGAATGTCCGGATCGCCAAAGCAAACGCCAAGGAGGCCTGGGCTGAAAGCTGCGTCAAGTACCAACGACTCCGGGTCATGCGTCAAATCAAAAGCATTTAGTTTACCCCAGCAGAGCGTTCCAGGTGCTCACGTTATGCCACCTACGTCTCTTATTTCTAAACCTGAAAATTCCGATAAAGAATTGACCTGTATGTTATCAACATTACGTCTGCCCCCACCAAATCTCATGACGTTTACGGGAGACATCAAGACCATTTTGACAATCGAGATGGCATTCGATTTGCAGATTGTACCACTGACTTCAACCTACACAGAGCGCTTATACTACTTGGACTCTTACTTAAGATGCGAAGCAAAGGAACTTGTAGCCGGATGTCTCTTCATGAATTCAGAAGATGGGTACAAAGAAGCACGGCGAACTTTGAAAAGTGAATACGCTGACCCGTACAAGGTTGCTTCGTCGTTTTTGAATAAACTCCAATTATGGCCTACAATTAAGCCTGAACATTGCAGTGGCATTAAGCGATTTTCAGTTTTTCTAAAACAATGTGAGCACGCCATGTCGAAGATTGAATACTTGTCGGTGTTGAATCACATACCTTATCTTCAAACAATTGTTCACAAACTTCCATTATATCTGCAAAACAAATGGCACGGCTTTGTGAACAGCGATGAACGACGCAAAAATGTCACGTTTGTCAGACTTGTAAGCTTCATTCAGAAGGCTGCGGAGACTGCCAACGACCCCATTTTCGGGAAGGAAGCTGCGGCAAGACCACCAAAGCCGACTTATTCAAAGACCAATTTTGCTGCCACCACGGAAACGACGCCATCACGTGGAAGAAAGTCACCAGTGTGCCATTATTGTTTACTGGACCACCACTTAAATGATTGTGATTCGTTTAGACCGTTGTCTATGGATGACAAACACAAGTTTATAATGGACAAGAAATTATGTTTCGGTTGCCTTCATTATGGTCATATGTCTAAAGGGTGTTCAAATCGTCGCATTTGCGAAAAATGCTTTATAAGTCAGCCTACAACACTTAACGTAGAGAGATCAGCGACGAACGATACAAAAAAATTTGAGTACAGTAAACATTCGCCAAGGAACCCCTGACCGTGATTCTGATGCTCTGACGTCATCGTTACCAGCTGTCTTGGGACAGCAACGCAAGGTATCTGCACCACCCACACGAGGTACATGTACGCAACCTCAATCGTTGATCAACTCCTCTTCACACGATCTTCAAACAGCTCAAGTAGGTACCTGCCACACTCCTTCGTTTGACGATTGCAATCAGAAAACACTTCATGAAATTATTCCAGTTCGTGTTAGACAGAAAGGTAATGATACTGAGGTACTGACATACGCATTCTTCGACAATGGTAGCAGTGGATGTTTCCTTACTGATCGTCTTAAATCTGATTTACATGCTACAGGTCACGAAGTTGCCCTGGATCTGCACGGGCGTAATTATGTGAATACGACGGTTATAAAAGATCTGGATGTTACTGACATGAATGGCCAGAATCCTGTGACGATCCAGAAGGCTTACTCTCGTGCGCAGATACCAGTGGACTTTCGTCACACTGTATCCCTACACCGGAGGTTCTCGAAAAAGTCAGTTATCTTAGTGTTGTTGCTCAAAACATTCCTTTGTTAATGCCAAATATTTACATTGTTTTGATTATAGGTTCAAGTTTCCCCGCTGCGCTCCAGCCGTTACAGGTAGTTCCTATTGAAGGTGATGAACCGTTTGCCGTTCGCTTGCGCCACGGATGGACAGTCAACGGTGTCGTGCATATTTCCGACAATCCTCTTGGTGCCTACATGACGTACTGTAATCGCATTCAAGTTGTTGAATCCTGTTCTGTGAAGGAAATTCCGTTTCTGGATCCTAAAGACGTTATCGACACGCTTGCATTGGACTTCAAGGACTGTAGCGCTGGCTCAAACCCGAATGAGAAGGGCCACTCTAGAGAGGACTTGGAGTTCATGGAACGTGCCAACCAATGCATGAAGAATGTCGACGGCCATTTGAGATCCCACTTCCCTTCAGAAATCAGAATCTTATAATGAATTACAACAGCTCACAAGCTGTCCACAGAGCAACATACCAAAGAAAAAAGATGATGGGAGACAGTTCGTACTACAACGAGTACAAGGCATTTATCGATAATGTTTTAACTAAGGGTTATGCAGAGAAAGTGCCAGCTAAGGAAGTTCAAGATCGCAAAGGCTTTACTTGGTACCTCCCGCACCATGGTGTGTACCATCCGCAGAAGAAAAAGTTGAGCGTCGTGTTCGATTGTGCAGCCAAGTTTCAAGGCACGTCCTTAAACGATCAGTTGATTCAAGGTCCAAATCTTACCAACTCAGTCTTCGGTGTTTTGACAAGAATTCGTGGTGGACAAATAGCGTTTTCAGCAGACATCGAGACTTTGTTTTACTAAGTAAAGGTACCTGAATGCCAACGAAATTTTCTAAGATTCGTTTGATGGCCTGACGGCGACTTACAGACCAGATTGGATGACTACCGAATGACGGTACATCTTTTCAGCGCCGCATCGTCCCCCAGTGTGTCTAACTTCGCCCTCAGAAAAACTGCCGAAAATTGCGATCCTAATGTAGCAACCACGATCCGGCGCAACTTTTACGTTGACGACTGCTTGAAGGCTGTTAACAGTGACGAGCAGGCTATTCGGTTGGTGAAAGATCTTTGCAAAGCGTGCTTGAGTGCAGGGTTCCACTTGACAAAATTCGCCAATAACAGTCGTGCGCTATTAGACTCCATCCCTGTTGAAGAAAGGTCCAAGGAACTACAAGCTAAAACTTTGGACTACGTCTCCATGCCGACACAGCGTGTTTTGGGCATTCAATGGAAGATGTCATCAGATTATCTTGGTTTCACCATAAAGATAAGACCAAAGGACATGACCAGAAGGGCAATCTTATCCATTACTGCTTCGCTTTATGACCCCCTCGGTTTCTTAGCACCATTTGTGCTTCAAGCAAAGAGGCTTTTGCAAGACTTGTGTAAAGAAGACGGTCTTCATTGGGATGACGGGATTCCAGAAGTTTACCATGCACGATGGCAGAAGTGGCTTTCTGAATTACCCCGTATGGAGGAAGTCAACATTCGACGTTGTTACGTGCCAAAAGAATTCAGTAACGTCGTTATTCAGCAGTTTCACGTGTTTTCGGATGCAAGCAGTGACTGATGCGGGTGTTGTGCTTATTTACATATTGTTAATGCTGATGGTATTGTTCACTGTTCTCTATTATTAGGTAAAGCCAGGGTTGCGCCTCTCAGATGAATAACGATTCCCAAGCTGGAACTCACAGCCGCTACAGTGTCCGTACAGATTGGGAGAATGCTGTGCAACGAACTCGACCCGGACCCGGCAAAATCGGTCTTCCACACAGATTCTATGACGGTTGTGTATTATGTGCACAGTCGCAGTAATAGGTTCCCGGTTTTCGTTGCCAACAGGGTACAGCAAATATTAGACTTCAGCAACCCTTCGCAGTGGAGGTATGTGCGTTCTGAATTTAACCCAGCTGATTGTGCGCCACGCGGTTTAGAAGCTGAGAAGTTCTCTGTCACGATAGTTGGTTTAATGGTCCCAATTTCTTGTTGTGTGGTGACTGTTATTATCCTCAGTCAAGCGCGTTTCCAGTGCCCAGTTATGAAGCTGCCAGTTCTCAGACTTTTGTGAATGGCGACAAGTTTTAATAAAAGTGTTAGCGGTTTGGAACGATTGATTGATTATTACTCTAAATGGTTGCCGTTAAAAAAAGCTGTAGCTGTCTTCAGTAGATTTCAGAAATGGTTGGTGCAACGAAATAGAGATGGAGATTCCAGTGACCAGAGTTGGTTGTCAGCGCCACTTACGGTTGTGGAATTGGATGAAGCGGAAGCCAGTGTGTTGAAATTTACTCAGAGACAATACTTCAGAGATGATTTTGAAAGGCTCTCAGGTAACGGTAGAGGCAAAAAAGTACACCGCTGATCACGCTAGACCCTTTCTTGGACAGAGGTTTGTTACGTGTTGGCGGTCGTCTCGGTAAAGCTTTGCTGGAGGATGGTATGAAGCATCCCATCGTATTGCCTAGACAGAGTCACGTTACAACGCTTGTTGTTCGCCATTATCACGAGCGCCTTGCCCACGCTGGTAGGAATCATGTTCTTTCAACCTTACGAGAGAAGTTCTGGATTGTTACCGTCAATGCAGCTGTTCGGAGAGTTATTAACAGATGTGTGACTTGCCGTCGTCTACGTGGTCAAGCATGTGAGCAAAAGATGGCTAATTTGCCTGTTGAACGCACTATTCCAGAAGCACCTTTTACGTACACAGGCACAGATTTGTTCGGTCCGTTCCAAGTTAAAGAAGGTAGAAAGGTGTATAAGCGTTACGGTGTCATGTTTACTTGTTTCTCTAGCCGGGCCATACATTTAGAAGTGGTTAACAGCCTTGAGACAAACTGTTTCATTAATGCTCTGCGCCGATTTTTGGCCAGACGAGGACCAGTTCATACCATCTTCAGTGACAACGGAACGAACTTCGTGGGAGCGATCGTGAGTTACGAGCAGCCATAGATGAAATGGACCAGGAACGTATTCAGAGGTACATGTTGACAGAAAATATTGACTGGTCGTTCAACCCGCCAACTGCTAGTAACTTCGGTGGTCTTTGGGAACGTCAAATTCGCACTGTTCGGAAAGTGTTATCATCCACATTGCGCGAATGTGATCGCTTAGATGATGACATTCGGCATACAGTATTCTGTGAGGCGGAGGCCATAGTGAATTCAAGACCCCTTACAACTGTATCTAGTGACCCCGACGATTTGGATCCATTATCACCGAGCAACATTCTTACTTTTAAGACACGGATATTGCTCCCTCCACCTGGAAAGTTTCAGCGAGAAGACGTTCATTCACGTAAGCGTTGGAGGCGCGCCCAATACTTGGCGAATCTCTTTTGGACAAGATGGAGAAAAGAGTATTTGGCTACATTGCAATGTCGTCGAAAGTGGCAAGTTCCAAGTCGCAATATGAAAACGAATGATGTTGTACTCATCAAGGCCTTCCCCGGTGTGAATGGAAGATGGGTCGTGTGACAGACTTAGAGGCGGATCAAAATGGTCTCGTAAGGAGCTGTCATGTTAAAACATTGACGTCAACCTTTTGGTGCCCTGTAAGTAAATTGGTTCTTTTGCTTTGTTCTGAAGATAAGTAACTGTGATTTCACGTGCATTTTGTTCGGTTGTTATCTTTGATTGTTTCTGCAGTGTCTGATTGTGTTTGGTCAGCGAAGTTTTCTCCGCTTTCTCGGGGGGAGCAATGTTACTGCAGACGCAATCATTCTTATTGCCTGTGTATATTAAGTATTGTTTCCTGTTGTCCTCATTTTCAAGTACCCCCCAGATTGTGAACTTGTCACGTGGCACTGACATTTAAAAACGTTTTACCCGCCAGTTCCATTCATTCGTATTTCGTATTTCTTATCTGTGTGCAGTGTATTCATGTCACTGCTTTCGTCGTCGAGATTGCAGGGTTTTCATGATGTACATGTAAGTATTGTTCTTTTGCTTATCGTTATTTATACTTTGTGCAATGCATTCTCTCGTGTCCCGCTAGTTTCAGTATTTTCGCTTTATTTCCTTCGCCGTATTTTTGGTTCGTGTCGAGGGTGCGAACGTTGTTCGCTGCGACCTTGAGATTGCAATTCTCAAACCAGTCTGTTTCTAGCTCATATTATTGTAATTGTTTAGCGTGACTTGTTAACTAGTTTGTGTCACGGTCTCACGGCAGAATTGTGTATGCATTAGGTTCGTTTTTGTATCTAGTATTTTCATATAAGATTCAGTTTATCTGATGTAGCCATTTCGTTACTTGCATGTTTTCTAGTTGATGTAAATAACGGTTTTTGTATATATTGTCACTGCCTGTGCTCGTATTATATTTCGTAGTAGTTACTCGGGCTTTTGTTTATTTCAGTTTACTGGTTTGTCTATGTACTGACGGCACTCGAATAAAAGAATTAGGCTGTACGTAGAATCACCTGTGTTTCTCTCGGTCGTTCGCTGACACTGCGCCAGAACAGATGTGATGACGCACATGTACTTCAAATGAATAGATCTCTATACATCTATCAAATCTATTACACTAGACATTTGTTGCAGGTCTTGGTGGTACAATTGTTCAGACGCTAGCGCTCTTTCTAATCCCGACTGACAATTGCACTAACACACTGATACAAGCCCTAACATACTAACACAACGGCATGACTTAACCCAAATTACATCCAAGACCCCAAAATGCATGCTGAATGGTGTTAATTGAATTCCTTTGCAGATTTCACAAGCAGAAGCAGTATTGAAAACATTTGATTTGCCGACTGTTTGTAAACTTTATTAATACACGTTTTTATCTATTTACACGCCATACCCATACCCACGATACGTTGGGTCCTACGCATATCCAAAACGGAAGAAGTAAAGTAACGTTGCTTACGTTTCATACTGCATTAGTATATATAAGACACAGCTCGATACTCTGAAGGTTCTCAAGTGTTATAACGCCTAAAATACAACAAATTAGAATTTTTTGAAAAGGTCCTGTCAAGCCAAAGGTTCACAAATCCGACTGAAAGGAATGCTAGTTATTTCAACAATCTATGGCACCAGAAATTAGTGATGCAAAGTCATTGACAAGGGAGTAGCACACTTTTAGTACCAGGAAACTAAAAATGTAAATAAAAGCAACAGCTCACTGACCATTGCCAAACTTTTTGGATCCTTTCGAGAGGCTTAAGCTCTTCCATCAAGTAGTTTCAAACAGGCACATGGATGGATTTAGATCACTTTTGAATGACTATTTAATCGTTTGTGTAGTATCTCCTGCACGTATCAATCATAATATGTATGACCACGAGCTTGTTCTGTTCTTGCTCTCAATTGACGGTCTTTTTAAGCTTCTTGCAGTATGTGGACACTATGGTTTATCAAATGAACTTGAATATCACTATCAAGGGGGTACTGTTATGTATGTGTTTTAAAAGTTAATTTTTAGGTACTTCTGTCAATATGGTGAACCTTTAAAGGCTGTGCAATAGATGGAACATTTGGTGATACCATATGATGGATGACTGTGACATCTCACGGTAACGGAGAAAACTATATGTTCAAGCCTTCTGAGTTATTAGAAAATACCATATGTGTAGTTTCCCGGTCATCTCTTTCTGTGTTCCAATGCATAGCATGCACCGACTGGTGGAATTTGGATATGTTCAATATGTCATATCTCTATGTGTTCAAGCGTTTTATAAATTTATAAATTTGAAGGTACTCTGTGTACTGTCTTGAGGCTCATTATTGTAAATCGACCCTAAAACAACGTATGTCACCTGAATGAAATTTCCAATGTAATAGCCCGTGGTATGAATGAATCCGATCTCAAGTTTCCTTCTACATTCCGCACACGTGATCGTGCAGTTTGTAATAGAGTTTTTATTTTGAAATAGTGTTAGTATTGGTCAAATTTTGTTCAATCTATCACAATGTTAATTTTAAGCGTGGGGTTTACACGTTCAAATTTTGATGCTGTTTACATTTACTCAAAATATATCTGCAATAAAAATTATCGTATCCCATCATACCCACATGTTTCTATCGAGTATCAAACAAGCAGTCGCCTGGGTTTATGTTTGAGCAAAGCATTCATGTGGTGGAATGGACGTTCTGGGTTCAACACTAGGTGATTGCCGTCAAAACATTCCAAATGTGTGTTGGTTACTAAATAAATGTCACACGAAGGATATTCCACTGTACGACATCAATAACACGTTTCTGTACACAGTTATCAAAAAGATTCACGGAACAGCCATGACATTGCTTAATATACATAACAGGATATCGGGAAACAGACACAGCAAAGTACTAACCTATTTTGAAGTCTTTGCCTGTGGCATGAATAAATCCGATATCACAATTCCTTCTAAAATACGTACATTGTCGAGTAAGTCATACAACACGCAGTCATGCAGTAATAGGGTTTTTATTTTGAAATAGATTTGAAATTAGTTAACTTTTGTTAATTCTAACACTATGCCTTATTTTAGGCGTGAGTTTTACTTGGCTCAAATTTGATGCTGTTGCCTTACATTTACTCAAAATCTTTCTACAATCAACTGTGTTGTCCACTTCCTACCGATGATTCTATCGAGTACCAATATATAAATCACCGTTGTACATCATGCTAAAAAGCATGCATTTGGTTGACTGGCGATGAGATTGTCGTCAAAACCCTCTAAATGCGGTTTGGTTAATATAAAACGTCACCCGAACGGNTTATTTCAGTTTACGGGTTTGTCTATGTACTGACGGCACTCGAATAAAAGAATTAGGCTGTACGTAGAATCACCTGCGTTTCTCTCGATTGTTCGCTGACACTGCGCCAGAACATTAAACCTAATTTAATATGACTGAAATCTTATTGAGAGTTTGCTTTAATGTAGAAGTCAGTGCTTCTTTAAACACACAGAAATTTGACGATACAAACAAATGGGAGGATTGGAAATGTGTTTTTGATTTTTTCTTTTTCTTTTTCTTTTTTTCTGCACAGTTCTGTACGTTGTAGTGTTGTATATATTTGTATAATTATGTACTGATACTGCATCCTCACTCACAAGGTGGCGCCACATGAGTGCACTTTACAAATACTGTTCGTAAATTTTCCTCAAGCGTTAGATACGCTTAACAATGTGACTGACTTTTCAGGGCTAACACCTGTAAGTTATGTGATCAGATAACTTTCATTCAAGGCAGTCAGCTGATCTTGTGGTTATTTGTCCGTGTTGAGATTTTGTTACTTAAATTTACAGTTGTGGGACGGAACTGTGTAGACGTCAAACAACGTAATCCAGGCGCCACTAGCGGTGTCTACTATCTACAAACCAACATAGGCCCACTACAGGTCTACTGTGACATGAAGGTCGGCGGAGGTGGCTTCACCTTCCTTCGGAAACGGGATATAACGTGTGGGACGAGACTTAACATAAGTGAGCTCAGGCAGAATAACAGTAAGGTAAGTTCACGGTACCATTGAAGGATGACGACCATGACGAAAGTAATGATGATGATGTTAATGATACTGATAATAATATTGACATTAATATTGACTATGACAGTAATTGCACAATGATTATAATGATGATGATGTTGGTCATGATTACCATTCTCATAATTATCACTTTCGTCGTTATCATTGCAATAACAATAACTATAAAAATAACTATGTAATGGTGGTGGTAGTTGAGATCAGTTGAAACTCTTCGGGGAATTTCGTAGCATCAAATTATTCCGGCCCAGGATGTTTCATATCTGTGCATGAGCGAAATTCAATCCTAAGGGCAAAGACGACATTTCGAGTGGCCGATTTTGACGGCATCACGGGTCTGGGCAAAAAAAAATCGTTCTGTACACTGATGTTTCAATTAAGACACCTGAAAAATAGGCACGACTTACAGAAAGCTCATACAGGAAAAAATTCAATGAAGTCATAATTTTTTACTTTCCTGCGTATACCGAAAAATGAGATGCCAAAACAATGACCAAAATGCGTACCTAATTTCACAAATTCACGATTGCCTCGATTCAAGACAGGGGAGAAAAACCCAAATGCTTGTGCACCCTAGATTCCAATAATTTAGGTAATATTGAAATATGTCATTACCACCCAGGTTTTGTCAATTTTCACTTGTCTGAAGGGTATGTCATTGTATTCGTGCTAAAAATTCTCAGCTGCACGAGGATGTGCTCTGAAAATGACGGAACTTGCGTATTGGGATAGATAAGAACAGAGGCCAAATTTCTGGACTCAAAACAACTTCAAGGGACTACTCAACCATTCTTGGCAATCACTTCCATTAATCTACAAAATTGCCGTCATCTCTGACCCACTTCATTTTTGAAGTACTCGCAAAAACCCGAACCCTGGCCTTACACCTAACTGCAAAGTTATTTCTTTAGCTTAGCAGACTTCATAAGTCGTACTGGTGCGCGATGTCATTCTCAGTCCTAAATCTGCCGCCTAGTGCACTATGTAAACTCTTGTTTAAATCTGTTAGCACAGGGGGTGTCCCGACGCATTCGACAGAATTCACCATTGCTAGATTCGCATGAATTGCTATTAGGATGGAACTTTGCACATGCACAGATAGGAAACAGCGAAGGATACTTTGAGGCTACAAAATACCCGAAGAGATCGAAAGTGTTAAACATACAATACCAACGAATCTAATGAGGTAACGATCATGGATGATTCAGTGGTCGTGCTACTATGTTATAACACCGAGGGCGAAAACTTTTGACTGCTGTGCCTCGTTTTGTAGGTCCTTCTTCGTTACCAAGATTCAAACTCACTCCAGAGGTATACCATTCTTGAACAACTATCTCGCTATGCTGGCGTTCCTCTGTCCCTCCAAATATGTCGTCATGACGAATACACGACACCAAGGAACGCTCACCTTGGACCATACCTTTACCTGGGATTTCTACCCATCAGTATGATGTCAGTGAACGCGATACAAGGTTTCCGCTCGAATGGAAAAGACCACAAGTTTTCTAACTGTGACAGCAACTTCGGTAGCAGATTCACGTTTTATTCGAACGTGACGACTGGAGCAAGGGAGAAATCGACCAAAATGAGATACAACTTAACATCGAAATGGTTGGCATCGGGGCGCCCTCTGCAGGTCGTGACCAATATTCCAGACGACTTTGTATACTTTGCGGAGATGCAGTTTGGTGGATGCGGCACTTACTGGACCACGGGGGAAACCTCGGCAAATTTCTACGGAATTCGAATTGACGGTATAGCAATGGGATTCTTCTGAGCAACGAGTCCGTTTTGCAATCGAATGACGTCGATGGGCACGCGCACTGGTCACGCGGGTCTACTATTAAGGGAATGAAGGTGCTGGCGATCTGCGTGAGTGGGTGGTCAAATGACAGCTGTTTTCTGAATCTATTTAATTGGCGATTTGTAATAAAATCACAAAAGAACAACGGATTTTGTTATTCCGTACATATAGGTCTGGTCAACTTTAAAGCGTAATTTGCAAGGTCCAAGTATGTTAAATTGCAATAATATCTTCAAGGTATTGCTATTTGGATGTATTTTATTCAAATCATCGTATTATTGTATCTTTAGTTATTTAAAAAAGCGAAAATAAGAAAATGCGCGAAAAGTTGACCTTTGACACCGTGACATGGTGTTGGGGAACACAAACCAGATCATATCCCACAATGCAGTTCACCGCTAATATATCACAGTACACGAAGAACAACGACCGTTCAACCTTGGCGTGTTTTAGCCATGGTGCGTCGGTGTGTGTGTGTGCTAAATATTTTAACACCACCCATGTGGAAGGTATGAGCCCATTTAAATTCTAAAAAGACAAGCATCTGGCTGCGTAATGGCCGGTTTTCGTGTGCTCTGCTCGTCTTTTGAAAATGACTGTCGAGTCAGTCAACTGTCGGAGCCGAAATATGCTCCGACCATTTTGAGGACGGCTGCTTTGACGACAAACACATCATGAAAGTTGTAGCTGGTCTTATAAAAAGGTAAGTTACCTTGAGAATTTGATGTCTAATAATTCATGACGCTTTCGCAGGGCCTGAACAATAAAAATCTTTTTTCACAATCACTGTAGTTCTCAAGTGTTTAAAATCTGTTGTTTTTCCGTGAAAGATTTAGTTATAAATGGATCAGTAAAACTAAAAGCCACAACAAATAAAGCTGATCTGATGCATGTATTTTGAAAAAAGTGCAGACTATGAATAAAGTAAAACAGGATGGTAACTCAATTCCAAGGTTTTGATTATTAAAGTAGTCTGTTTCAAAAAAAAACAGGATTAAAATCTAGTTTTGGCATTTGCTTGAAGGTTATAAAAGAAGGCGAAAACTTGCAATTAGATATCATTGTGTTTTACTTTAATCATGGACAACTCTGGATTCAAAATGTTTTTTTTTTTACTTTGAATTGCCGCTGTTGTGCTTTTCAGAGTATGTAAATGAAAGGAGAACACCTTCCACTTAGTGCGGAACAAAAGAGAAGATGGAGATCTTGAAATTCGCTTAGAAATTGATTCTCCTCCAATGCCGACTGCTGGTGCTCCAGATGTGTCCAAGGAGGATGCCGTGGCACAGATAAATTCAGACTTGGTGCTTTGTCAATGGACAGCAATGGAATTTCTTTCCGTCACATATTTAACAGTCACAACCAATGTTTTAGATCAAATTTTTGATAGTGGTACAGATAGCAATGCCAGAGTGTTTATAGTACCAGTAGTGGAAATTGTGAAAAGCTTTTGTGTGTGGTACTTGGCTGTCCCATTTGTATAGATAAACCCAGTGATATACTATGTTCTTATATTGAAACCAGTGGCAGATTTAGAGGGGGGACATGCCCCCCCCTAAAATTCTCCCAGATTCCATGTGACTGTTTGGGGGTGCGAATGTCTGACGGGCAAAATCATGGCTAATACCGTGCCCTGGCCCCCCTAACTCAAAATCCTGGACCCGCACCTGGAAACATTTCAATGGTTCTTCAATATAATGACTATAAATATTGCGGCATAACTTTTTTAAGTATATTTGATTTGCACTAAACTGTTGCTGTCCCATACAGTGGGTCGGTAAAGGAAGACTTTCTTAAGTGGGGGTGAAAAGGTACTTGTTTGGGTAGTCAGTCTTTTCGTGCCACAATCTCATCTAAATTGTACACAGAATAATCACTTGCACAGAATTCGAACATTGTCTTGGGAATTTTTGAGTGAGTGGTGTAAGCACTCCCTCCAGATTTCCCAATTCCTACTCATGTGCATACTTTTTGTGTTTTCACACCATGTCATAGACATCTAAAGCTATTGCATACTGGAGCTTTTGGGTTGAGATTCAGTGGTTGCTGTGTCTTGTTATTTGATTTCTCATTGAATTACAGTAGAACTCGCTAAGTTGTATCCAGTGAGACTGAGATATTTCATCAAAGTTAGAGTTATTTGGAGGCGTTACTGCGGAATTAATGCTAACCTTTCTAAAGGTCCCACTGAAGCGCTACCAATTTAGAGAGTTCTACTGTATAAGAAGAGGGCAGAAAATTCAGTCTCGACTTCAGACTATGGCCCGGATTCAAAACTTTTAATTTTTTATGTAACAGCCATACTGTTCAATGTGTTTGCTTAAAGCACACAAACTGAACTCCAATGAGACCAATTCCTCTGTTTACCTAGGTAAACCATGAGTTCAACTGATGTTGAGTTTAGAGGTTTATAATGTAGTCCTAGATAAATTACACTTGTCGTGACCATGTTATCATAAGTAACCAGATTGATGAGCATCAATAAATGCTGCTCGCTGTGTTAATTATTTACCATTCTGAAACCACAGAAGTCTATTCATAGAATGCCTACTTCAATTTTATGCCGTTGAGGTTGCACTACGATTGCATTCGTTTGTTACGTTTGATCTTTCTATGGAATTTGTCACTACAACTTTTTGCAACTCGTTTGAATTACATAAAACTAGTCCCCGAGTCACAAGTTTTTATAACAGAATACATAGGTCATGTGGAGGAGTTGGCATTCCAGGGCTAAGACAACTGTTGATATCTATAAATGGGTGAAACTTTTAAGAAAATCCTTGGAACTCAAAGTCTTCCTCATTTCCTGGCAGAGGGTAGAAAGTTCTGATGCAGGCTACTGCGCATGCTGGAATGACAACACGGACTGTTCGTCCTAAGTGACCGTGTACCCATCTTTGGAACTGTCTGTAGGCCACGTGTCCAATCCTTTTATCCAAGGGTCTGTCATAGCCATCAGGATATTGGCTTTTGTACTTCAATCATGCAGTCTCCAAAACACCACGATTGATGTATACAGGTTTAAACCTCCATGCTCCACAATACATTTTTTCTTCTGTGTTAGTTGTCACGCTTCATTTCCTCATTAAGTTTTGCAACAACCTTGTCAACCTCTTGGCAACATACTCTTTCTTAAACAACTGAGGTTGTCTGACAGTTGCGCGGGGTGCACCTGCAAGATGTGTCAACAATAATACATTATTTCCGTAAACATCAAAATTTCGAATTGAAAAATTTACCAAGAATGCCTCTACCAAATTGAGGGGTCTGCATACGACTTCAGTTTTCAGAAAAATTGGTTGGAACATCACAACCTATTTATTTTTTGTACAAATTGAACATATATAGTAAAGATATTTACTTTTCATACAAATGAATAGTGCTACACCCAAGGCAGTGGTAGATCATACCCGGGGGATATAGTAATGGACATTAGTTGTTTGATTCTTTAGCTGACCCTAAGACAAAAGGCAGTTGTCCTGATTCATTGATGGAGGGGACTGTTTTGTATGTAGTCGTGAGACCTGTTCTCCCAATCTGAATCCTATCGGCACCCACATACCATTAATCAAACTAGACAATGACAATGGGGCAAACCAACTTGAAAAGCAGTGTTGCCACTCAAAGGGTCGCCCATNCGATGGCCTCCAAAACTATTTCGAATCGCACAACTTCGCACAAACAGATTAGTGCGTCTTGCTTTAAACATTGTATCATACTTCTGTGTCGACTAATCCATTTAGACTCATTGCGTTTGGCTCTAATGATTACTTCCACCATTTTCTACAATGGCCACCAAATAGTTGCTTCGTGTAAGAACTTAAGATTCCAGAGACATGCCATATCCTAAGTTTTTTAGGTCAGCACGTCCATTACAATAATTTTTGTGTGGATCTTTATGATTACGACTACCATTTTCAAGATGGTTTAACGAATAACTTATTTGGGTCAAATACATCAGGTTTACCTGGACTGAAGGATCATTCTCCTCCTGAAAAAATGTGCTGTATTGAAAATAACTCTCTGTAATTAATTCAGTAATCCACTATCCACACTGTCTGTGTCACTTCCAGTTAGCTGTAAATGCTAGTGAATCTATGCACAATCAACCAGTATTTACACAGCTAAAACCACGGCATTCTCCACATGCAACCGAGTGGATCAATCCTAACTTCTTGCAAGTACATCTCTTGGAACTGCAGTTGGTCTTACACGAGCATCTCACTACTTTCAGCAGGTTCTCTGGTGCTACAGACTGGTCCGTCGTCGTGGGAATGAATTTTCCACGTGCCAGCATCCAATTCCCCAATACAGCAAGTCTAGGCCACTGCCACGCAAACTGGACCGCTCTTGCTCTTGTTAATATGTCCCGGCAGTATGAAATTTAGCTACTGAAGAAAGTTGGTGATAATGACTGTATTTGGACTGTGGCTAGTCTGACACCTCATCCACAAATCGCCTGTATCGCAAGTCATCCAAATTTCCAGAGCCAGTACCGCCATGAAGCACAGATACAACTCTTACCTGAGCTTCAAATATGTCTTGCTTCAGCTGCATGTGTCTAGTGAATACTCTTACTAGAGTTTTTGCAGAATTCTCGATCACGCAGTTTCTTGAATGGGAGAGCCTTTGCTACTGAATACCGAACAGCTGTAATGTTGTGTTGCAACCACCTATTGCATGCGCAAATGGCAAAACTGCGCAAGTTTCGGCACCAAGAGACAACTGCAGTTCCGTGATGTCCCAGACTCTCCTCTTGCTTTGGTGCCTCTTGTCAAATTTCATGAACATTGGAATTTGTTGTGAAGTAGCATGGTAACGCAAAAGAACCAAGAAGTCTGTATCGTCTGCAATAAAGGTAGTTGGACCTTGTGCTGCGTTCTCTACTGCAGTTTCTACAATTAAAGCATCTGCGTCACCTTGAGCTTGTACCACTGTGCAACCAGCATTTCCTAGCAAACTTGACAAGAAGTGAATGAATCGTTGTTTTTTTTGCTCTTTGCCAAAATTGTTCCATTTTTACTTGATCACCATGTCGCCATTGAAGTGAACTTCAGTTCCAACCACCCCACCAAGTCTTCGAACATGAGAGACATCCTTAGTTGATGGTCCATCTCAGTAACCAACAAAAACAAAAGTAGGCTGGGTGCACTTGCTGATGTAATCCACATAAGCTCTACCAAATGACTGAAACATTGCATCTCTAAGCAATGGAATAAGGTGAAGGAGAGAACCGCCGTCGATTACATGCATCACAGTGCTTTCTGGAAATTGAAATCCTCAGGTAGTCCCCCACTGGACCAGACTGCATCAGCTCATATTGATTTATTAGCGACTCTGGGAAGACCAGATGTATCAAAAAGAGCAGGGGAACCAACACACAGCTCAATCTTTAAAAAGGCTTGATGAACTTTCACTGTTGCCTTTTGCAGCTGTCAAGATTCGCTGAAATAGCAGTCGTGGATGCACTTGTGTAAAATTACTATAAACAGCATGAACTGATTGACTTGTCATTGCCACAACATTGTTTTTCTTTCTGAATGTGAAGTCTTTCACACTTGATAAGTGAACCGCATTCCCCACTTCTCTGGCATTTTCGGCACTGACGCATGTGCCTGCAGTCACACCAGTGGCGATGTTCTGTAATGTTTCTCTTTAAATGGGTTAACATCGTAATTACCGAGCAATCGGCGCCTGAGTAGCAGAACAAGCGCGCACCCAGCCTTTAATATGGGGGCTCGAATTTGTGACGATGTGGACCTTTTGCTGACAAAAAAGCGGCAGAACTGAAAAAAATTAAAAACGGGGTACCACCTTCAGAACTGTGTACTGTGCGTTTGCGCCTATTTAGTGGACTTTTGTCTCTTTTTCTCGGACTTATTGTTCCTCTGAGGCGGAACTTTTTGCCCACTTCGCCAAAAGGAGGGGCTCAGTGGCGGATCTAGGATATCACAAGAGGGGGAGCAACATTTTGTCTGAAAACATTTGTGCAAAGCACGATTAGATGCGAATAGCACCGAATGGGGGGAGGTCGGGAGGTGGAAACTTTTCTGTTTTCTCCTCTAAAAATCAAGCATTTTCTTGATTCCTGAAGTATTATCCAAGAAAAAAAGGCACAGAAAAAAACAAAAAACAAAATCGGAGAACGTGTCAAACATAAAACACTGCAAATGTCACAGAGTCGAATAGAGCGGATAGAGCGCGCGTGCTTTACCACTGCACCACCACGATTTCACTCATAATTTGGTAATAAGAGACCTACTTGTTTATGGTCCACAGCGTTTGCGCGCGAAACCTACTTCTTTTTGTAATGCTTATTACACTTTTATATTTTGTGCAGTCAGTTCGTAACAAATTTGTTGTATTTAAAATAGTCTTCAATTGCCCAAACGACCAAATCCGTTTTTTGTGTTGGCATTAATGACGCAATTGCTTTGGAAATCGTCTTAAGTTAAGGTTTGACAAAGAGAGAATTATAAGTTTCTGAGTGATTCACTAAGGTTTCGATTAAAATTCACATCTTACCAGAAGCTTCTGTTTTTTCATCGTCACTCAGATTCCATTTTCTTTAAAAAATGAAGTAATTTTCTTCATTGCCCAAGAAAGCAGACGACGGAAACGGAGTCGTAGTGCGCAGCGCCACTGCCAGTCGCCTGGGATATCGCGGGAGAGCCTATACGTAGCCCCAGTTTCGTTACGATTGAGCCGTGTTCCAAATGCAACACTTGATCTGAGCCCCTCCCCCCAAACACACTAAAACTGCACACTTGTTTCCGCCGTATAATGTTAATTACCGGGGTTAATTAATAAACTCAACATTTCCCTACTCTCTTGCTGTTTTGTTTTTGCGGCAGCCAACCGTCTCCCCCTAAATCCGCCTATGGGGCTCGTTCGCACCCCCGAGCCCCCCCCGGGTGCGCGCATGCAGACCATGATATTTAGCAAATAAAACTGAGACAGAAGGGTCGTATAATTAACAGTTTTATACCAGATGTTATGTTTGGGACCCCATTGCACGATGCGTGTTATTAATACTGCTGCAAGTTTATTGCTTTAAACAATTTTGAGAACATTTGATGATCGAGCCGGCTAACGACATCGAGTCGACAGTGACCTACCTTTTTAACTTCCCATGTCACACGGCACTGTTAAAGTAGTTGCGGGTGTGGAACACGGAAAATAACATCACATGGCCGTATAGTTGCACTCAATTTGTTCAATGCGTATGGGATAAACCATGAAAGGAACGTAGACATTTGGTACGTTCAAAAATTTCGGGCCAATCTCACGTCAAGCCCAAGCAGTTCTAGCACATATGTCGTTAAATCTATAACATAAACTTCAAACGGATTTTCAGGAAGCCGTCTTAATTTAAAAATGATTTGCTTTAACTTTGAGGTTGATGAAATCTACGTGACGTGCGATACATTAACCCGTATTTATGCAATTCCATAAAAATTGACGGACTGTAACAATGCATTCCTCGCAGTCATCCAGCAACTTCAAGCTTGTATCAGGCGAGAAGCCCACTACACCGAGCCAGATGAAACTGGTAAGTAAGACTGACGTTTAGCGGCTCTGGTCTAAACGGCTTCCTGCTTCTTCAGTTTAAAAAAATGTGCCAACCAACGAAACAAGAATCCACCAAGAGGGTTATTGCTAAAAAATTTGCTTCAGTGCTAACGACATGAATGTCACACATACAGGTTAACCACCAATTGAATAATCTTCAATTCCGGAGTCTTGGAATGGGTTGCAGTTTAACATTTCAGAATCGAAACAAAACCGTATTGTCATTTTAAAGATTAATAGACATTCCTGGCCTGTTCAAATGATTTCAGTTCAAGATATTGCGTATGGGACAATATTTTGTACGGAAGCTACGAAAGGACATGGTGCGTTATACATGTATTTCCAGAGCGATTGTATACTTTGTTATGGGTAGGGCTTGTGCGCGGTACTTTTTGACATGATAGACCGCCTCAAACGTGCTTTATCGTAGTTTGAAGTGACTGCTTTGAGGTAACTGGAAACCCGCAGTTTTGTTTGTGTTATAACGCGAAACTGCGCGGATTTAGTATTAAAATGCAAGTTCACTTGATAACAGGTGCGAATGCGTTGTATTTTCGAAAACTCGCATGTGCACAGGGACAACAAAATACGCTCACTGCGCAATAAAGCGTTGATGTCCTCACGCTAACTTCAACAACTTAAAATGTTAATTTTTAGATATTCGCATGGACTCTCCTAGCGTCTGTCACAGGCAAGCTTCGAACTGAAAACACCAGAAGTTACGATTTTGGGGAAGGCCTTGTCGATGGCGCGAAACTTAGCGTTCGCCCAGCGGAAAGAAACATGGGACAAAATGATGGAGAAATATATGAGCTGTCAGAAATCACTGCACGCGTAACGAAAGACGTTGACGAAGCAGACGATCAAACTGACCACATCGTTCGCTCAGAGAAGGATGCAAAGGCCAACTTCGAGAAAGCAGACTACAATGAACGTGATGAACGGAGGATGCCAACTGGGACGTGTAAAATAACGAAGCAAATCATTCGACGCTATTTCAGACTCAAAAATCGTGTTTATCGACTTTTAAAAGGGGAAATCTTGATTGTTAGGTGCCGTGAACCCAGGTAGGTGAACTCGTCCCAATTTATTAACTAGAGATTTTTTCCATCATTGATGCAGAAAATTACACTTGCTGTGAATATATTGCTTCGTGGGACTACTTGAGTTCTTTAAGACTTTTTGCACCAAGCAGAACGTATCGTGACAACTGTGTAAGAGCACGTGGTCGAGTTTTCCCTTCACTCCAAACACCAACAACTTGAGTTGACGCCTTCTTCTGTAATGACTTGCTGAGGACACATTGTTTAAAAAGTCTTTGTTGTTCGCCAAAATCCTTAAAATCACAGCATCGTTTTAACTGCATAGGCACGTCAGAAAAAGCGTACGGTATACTTTCCAAATTTTGGCATGTTTCAGACTTAAATGTCGCACTGTTTTTTATCTCCCACATTTTCAATGACATAAGACATTAGACCCGTAGCTTAAGTCGCGAGAACAAAAACTTTGACTTAACTTAACTTTTGAAGGCACTGAACACAGCGCCCGATGCTTAGTTAAACGCCAAGTCACATTTGGCTAGCTGGTAAAAATCCCAGGTGTCTGAAAAATAAACAAAGGGTTTTGTAGCATTCCCAACTCACAAGCACTACTCGTGACAATTGTAACTTACTTACGCCACAGATTTTTAACCGGTTAATGCGCATCAGCAAAAAATCCCGGCACACAAAAATATTACCAAAAAAACACCAAATTTGACAGTTTTCTCCCCAAAATTGCCACTTCCCTGCAAGTGCTAGGAAAAATTCGACTACAGACTTAGAATTCTCGCACTCTCTAGATTTTAAAATTGTGGTCATAGTAGGCCTATGCCCCTTACCAGCTACTTTTTTGGCAATTTTGATCTGTCTGACAGCCACCTGAAATCGCAGCCGGTTTCTCGGACAGCAGGCGACAGGGGTTGAAAGCAAACGAAAGCTACAGTTTTGCATCAAAAGTAGGTCACAGCTAAAAAACTTGGATTTTCTCATTCAAAAACACAAGTAAACCAGTTTCCTGACATTTGTTTTAAACAAATTCCTCGATCAACCAGCCAAACCTGGCATACGCCCGGCGCATAAATTCTAGGAAATGCCCTCCGTGGCTGCAACCTAACTGTTCAGTGCCACCTTGCGAACACTTCTCGCCTTACTGAACGCACTGCTGAAGTTATCAGACGTTTGCGCATACGATTTGATTGCGAGGACTCGCTATTGCCGCTTTGTCTGTAACACTGGGATGTGTCTAATTTGCGTGCTATGTGGGGACCAATAAGCACACGTAGAGACAATAAAAAGTGCACGCCGGCAGTCAATTTCTCTCTTTAATTGTTAGTTTATTTGAAGGACATGTGTATAACCCGGGGATTGTAGAACATAATTTAGTTCTTGGAAAACTAACGGTAAAACGATCGACCAACAGTAAATTACAGTTTTGTAGTTTGATATAGGGCCAAAATTCCGTTTGTTTAAAGACGGGCTAATTCGATTCAGTTTTCGCTTGCTATGTTTACAGGAAACGCTGCCGGAAATGGGCTCTGCCTACATGGGGTAAATGTCGCCACCACAGGATTTCCAAGTGGGTATACGCTTGGTGTTATCGGCTTCAGAAAAGTGTATGGCTCAAGATTAGGGTTCTGCGTTGCGCCTGTGGCTAACAAATGAACAGCCGGCCTCTCAATGGACGTATATAAGCGGGAGCGAGTATACTCATTTGTGCAATTTGTAAAAGAACAAAAACTTTCAGTGAATAATACAAGTGTTACTTTCCCTTGCCTCTAAATTGTTTTGGTCAACAACGGCCAGGTATTAGCGATACAGATGTATTTCTCATTTGTTTGAATAAAAGGTGCAAATCACTCACCGGAAATTTTACTTGTTGATGTTGGTTGTATTTTAAAAGGGTAAAAAAGGATACCACAACGAGTTTTGGCCTATAAACAGCAAACTCAAAGTCTGCCAAACAGGCAAGCATGATCTACGCTTTCAGCGAACTACATGGAAACTGTGGTAAAAGACCACCCACCGAGGACCATCGCGTCCATTCTGTGACTTAGGAAGTGTGCGTTTTTAGTTGATTCCATTCTTTCACTTGGAAGTTTGACGCCAATTGCGCATCGGCAGGTGACAGAACGAGAACTGGTGGAAATAATCAAAACAAGGTTTAGTATTTGTCGTTGGATTTCTTTGCCTTATTAAAATCGCGTCAATTATCTAAAAGATGAATTTTATTGTATCGCCGTCTTAATAAGCTAGGCCGGGTATCTTAACAGGTCAAAATGTAGTGGAATATCTTTAATTTGGCAATCACCCGAGTATTTAAAGGGGCACAACTGGCTTAAGGCCGAAAAACACGGCATTCCTTATATTATTGAAGTTATCAGCTTTCAGTGATTAGGGGCTCGAATCACAAAACAGCTTAAGTTAAAATAGAAAACACAACTCAAGAAATAAATAAGTACAATTTAATTACGTTCCACAAAACATTTGTCGAGCTATAAAACAACAAACTCCGTTGTATTTTTGTGAATTTATTAAAAATCTCCAATATTCGCCGTTGGCTGCCAGTCATTCGATAAAATCCAATGTTATGGCTTTATCGATTATATTGCGGTTTCAATACTCGTCTCCTCGGAGTAGGTATTATTTTCGCCAGTAAAGTGATGATCTGCAACTGTTGAGACCCCCGGTGAGTTCGAATCCGTCTAAAGGACGCTCATTTTCAATAAGAAACAAATTTCACGCCGATTATGTCACTAAAAAGTACAATTGAACGACCTTTTTGACGTCAACCGTCTCTCAGAGACCGGCAAATTGTCCGGTCTGAGACCAAGCTTTAACTTGGTCCTCATGGATATGCTTCAACGCGATATACGAACTGACGTGTATCAACTCACGCTTACGGCATTGACTATCACGTCTGCCGCGCGTTCAGTTGACATCAAAACAAGTAAAACTCCATTTCATCGAAATGCTTTACCTCTATCAATTCGTTTCCAAAAAACAAAGTTGTTCCTCGCAGAGCGAATCCAAGCGTTCAATGGAAGTGAGTAATCTAGCTTTTCACGACAGCATAATCCGCAACGATGTTCGCTCTTGCAGGCGACTGATCGCAAATGGAATCGATGTTAACTCCCCCTTAAAGGTAAAATATTTCTCACTCTTAACCATCAATTTACCCCAATTAAGGGATAAGTTTTCAATTAGAAAACTAAATAGTTCGCGATTCGACTCATGTCCAGCTACTAGGAAATCTGTACTGAAACACCGACTCGTGAATGGAACAGTGAGTTTTCCTTCCAGAGATGTGAAACAGTACTAAGTTCTTCGGTAACTAATTTTCGGGATCCTGCCAGCTGACGTATACAGGAGCAAGTGGTTGGGCATAGCCGCCTTGCAAGTATTCGTTTGCTGCTCTTCGCACAAGCCGACAGGCGAATTTCCCGTTGACTCATTCATAACCATATACAAGTTGTGAGTGTCGTCAGTCGTGATCGAGGAAACGGATAATAAACTCAAGTGTCTGCCCTTCATGGCTGATCGATCAACTTGCAACAACTCACCGCTGGTGTCACTTTGATCGTACCAAATAGTCGTAGTAATAATCTTCATTTAATAGTAATTTTTATTAATAGTATTATCCGACAATATTTAAAAAACTACAAAAACTTATACTATAAGCTAATTATACAGTACAGATAAAATACAGATTGAGAACTCTAACATAAATACAAATGCACGTGTATATGTTATGGGGTCCGTGGACATCTGCAGCATTTCTCACAGTAACATTTCACAAGAGAAAAAATCATCACCAAGTGTAGCAAATTCATTTAAGGCAGCTGTTCACTTTTTACTATTCTTTCAAGTTGCTGGCGCATGAATATAATCGACTTGCAATTATTCATCGCCAGCGCCTAGGCATTCTCGATTTGCACTTATTCATTTACAACAATTCGTCGCCAGCGCCTAGGCATATTCGATTTCAGTATATTCCTGACGCACTTGATGATAAAAAGTGGGTCTTTTTCAAAAAGTTGTTCCCAACAGACATAACATGAAAAAGAAACCCCAAGGGCAATCGAAATAAGAACAGAGTCATGTTTTCCCTGACTGTCTGTAAGTTGACAAGAATCGTGCATTTTTGAAAGACTGTTGTGTTTTAAAAGATGCGCCCTGGGGGCGCACCTGCGCCTTTTTATTTTTTGATGCGCTAATGGCGTAAAGGCGCAGTCCGAGAATATCCTTGCGATTTGGCACTTATTCATTTGCAACTATTCATTGTCAGCGCATAGGCATACTTGACTCGTAACTATTCATTTGCAACGACTGGTGCCTGAGTATAATCGATTTGCAACTATTCACTAGTTACAGGGAGATTTTTGGGGGAGGGGGAACAAAGAGAGCTCGCATCCCTCTTCCGCTTTGGACAAGACGATAAAAACGTCAACTGCATACCACTTTTAGGGTTTTATAAAATAATGGTCTCCCTTGTGATATCCTATATTTCCCATGGCTCAAAACTTACCATTCATAACTACTACCCGAGCGTAGTCGACTGGTATTTATTTATTTGCAACCATACACTAGAGCATAGTCGACTAACACCTAGTATTCGATTGCAGCCAGGGTCTAAGCCATTTTAAAGAGTGGCATTGTCGGCGAGAAACTGCAGATTCGAAATGGGAACTTTCACGTTCGCAGACAGTAGAGCATTTAACTGGTAGTCCTCCACCTTTATTTCAGAGAATCTCTGGCTGACACCGGGAATAATTCATTGACAATTTGCAATAAAACCACACAAACACAACGGATTGCATGGTTTTATAGCTGTGGCCTAAGCTATAACTTCAAAGAGACCATCCCAACAAATAATAAAATTGTGTATTTCGGTCGTAAAAACAATAATGTCCCTTTCAAATGACGAGTTTCACCTTTGACCTGGGTTGAGTTCAATAGCAGTTTCGCGGCTAGAAAAAAATCTAGCCAAAATCACGTGCCCTCATTGAAAATACACGGAAATGTCTCGCGTAATCTCGCGAAGTCTTGTTTTTCTAGCGAGGACCTAGCGAGGTGCTAGGGTAACTGAACTCTAACCAGATCTGTTCAACATTACGCAGTTCAACTACAAAGTGACAGCGGCTGAAAGACGTTTGATATCGAAAGACCTGTTGGCACTGCCGCTTCACGTCGCCTGCATCTACCGGCGCCCTAGAATTGTGAAGTTGCTCTTGACCTTCGGAGCGGATCCGAACAAAAAGGTAAACCACTGGTTTCAGTGAAACAAACAACACACCATTCCAGCACCAAACATCAATAGCACGCAACTTTAAGTTTTCAGGCAGTCCGACTACAAGTCGGCCATTCCTGGGAGGCGAGGGACGAACACAAAAGCGTAGGGAACATCCGGGTATTTTCACAAAAACACTAATTTGAGGCTACGAAAACAGATATATAACTGTTACAACTATTGACGAAAATACCAGAGATGCTCCGGATGACACAAAAGAGGAAAGCCTACTACACGCAGTTGCTTTCTGAACACCTCAGGTACTTCCATAGCCTCAAATTTCTCACCCCGGAGGAAAATTGAGGCTACGAAAGTAGCCGGAACATACGGGCCTACAAACTGAAACTGTCGAGCATGGTATGTAATGGAAGTACACTGCAAGCGATGTTCCTGGCAGAAAGGACCGACTTTACACAGCAATACGTAGTAGGATAAGAGGAAATTTACGAAATTGAACTCACAAGGATTTGTCTTAGAAGTAGCCTACTGCGCGTTCTTCAGGTGAATGTCAGGCACTAATAAGCCACTAGAAAGGCGACCAAAACAGGCGGCTGTGGAGTGCACGCCCGGTGCCACGCCTAATCCCATTGAAGCTAGAGGTTTAATCTCAGAAAAATGACCAGTTTTCCCGCCAAGGGTTCCCTGCTTTCTAAAAGTCCCAGGCCTACGAAGGCGTGCTTTTTCCAACTATACAAAATATGGGGGGAAGGTTTCACGGGTTATATTTTTGACGTCACAGGTGTCGCATTTTGAGCTTTACAGAATTAACCCCTGCAAAAGGGTCATCCTGGGAATGCGCCCCAGTCAAAACTATAGTAAGCCTGCACCCGGGAGTCCACGACAATTTCTGTCATTCTTTATTCATCACAGGACTACCTTGGGCGAACTCCGTTGCAGCTTCTAATAACCTATTGGCCACGACTCCAGTTCAAAAACCGCACGCGACATCTCCCAGAAGAAGAGAGAAGTTTCCATCTGTATTTAAAAAAACAACACGGCATGTGTTTATCGTGCTTGAAGTCTCTTTGCAGTGGCGGAAGTGACGTCAACACCGTGTTAAATGAGGAGGATCAATGCGCGTCCCACTTGGTGGCAAAATACAACATCGCGAACAGCTTGACGATTCTTCACCGCTTCGGCGCCAAATTCGACTGTAAGGACAGGCAGTGTCAGACTCCATTAATAATCTGCTGCAAGAAAGGCAATTTCGAGACGGCAGCAGAAATTCTCAACTACCCTTGCGACGTGAACGCGCAGGATGGAACGTTTGCAACGTCATTACATTACGCAGTAGGTACTGATACGTCAGAAAATGCCGTCAACGTACGACGATTGCTACACAATGGCGCCAAGCCCAACATCAGAAACATCGACGGCAATACACCGCTCCATCTGGTGGCTAGCTTAGGCAATGGCGCAGTTATCGACGCACTTCTGTCTCGCGGCGCCAAAGTAGACGTGTTGAACCAATTCCTACAAACTCCAATATTTCTTTTCTTGAACAACGAAGCAAACGCCGTTGACTCACTCTGTTTAGTTAGTTTACTCAATGCAGCGACTGACTTCAGAATTTTAGACGTGGAAGGTCGACTTCCGGCTATTTTGGAAAATCATAAATGGAAGAATCTAAGGAACGAACTCCGTTTCTTGTCCGAGCAGCCTGTTCCGCTGAAACGAATCTGTCGAGATATAATCCGAAAGCGATTGCACATTTACAAACCGTCCATCTCCGATTGCCGGAACGTCTACAGACTGCCCGTATCGAACATTCTTCGTAACTATCTGCTTTTCAATAAGAATGAGTTTGAATCCGTGCTATTAAGTTGTCGAACTGACTCACAAACGACTGCACCCAAACTCCCGTTAAAGACTACTTGTTCGGAAGCCAGTATCCACAAGTGAAAGTGTCGAATTAAAACCGATTTTGCTTGTAATGAAATGACGTTATTGTAATTCTATTCAAAAAAAGTTAAGTTAACAAAACGTTATTATGTTCGTGCCCCAGTGTTTTTCTTAATGTCTGAGAGCATGCTTTAGTAACTATGAGCATTTTTTCGTGTGCAGATGTTATACTTTATCCATTTATACTTTTTTAGATGTGCATTTAGCTAATATATTTGGTTCTCAATAAGCGTTCAAGATTTCGCGAAGCAGCGAATTTTTGACAAATCCGAAGTCTCCTAATTTTTAATTGTTCACGTATTTCTCAATGTAAAACCAGTCCAAGAATGCACCCCACGCTCCACCCGGCTTTCGTTAGACCACACCATCGGGCGCACTGCACTTCAACAAACTGCAGTGTAAACTACCTGCTTAGTTTTTGCTGTCAGTTGCGGTCTACCTCAAGTACAAACTCTCGCGGAATTACTAAATGTATTCGAGGCCAGGGAGTGCACCTGAAAAAAACTAAGCCATCCACCCTTTTAGCGTTCGGAGACCTACACCAAGGATATATTTGCAAAAGGTTTCTTCTAAAACGTCATGCTTTTTAGACTTTTTCCAGTGGCAACACCGTTGTCCCCTAGAACACCTTTAGTGACCCTTTTGTTGGAAATTAAATCGGAAAACACATGAAAGGAAATTTTCAAATGCAAATGAAAAAATCACGTACCCCTCCGTAAGGAGCGAGAAAAAATTCCCCTTCTCAGCGACATGTCCCGCATGCCCATTTTATGGTAGTAACCAAGGACACATTGCCTTCTACGAGAGTACCTCCCTCCGATAAAACACGAAATGGCATTGCTACCTTTTCTGGTCCCGTCTATCAGTAAAAAAGTCTCTTGAAAACTACGTCTTTTGGAAAGAATGTGTTGCGAAATACAATTTTGGTCGGCAAAAAACAGGTACTTTCTGTTCAGTCATAAATTTAATAAACTGCGGAGAGTGCCAACTATAACAAAAGTAAACGGATACTCATTATGTGATTTATTAAAGAGGCATTTTCATATGTGCCATCAACCAAATCCACAGGATCTTGAGTTAAGAGGGGCCTGGGCAGAGGATCAGCCAGGATTTTGCACGTCAGACATTCGCACCCCCCAAGTGCCCCATATGAAATCAGCCACTGCAATACGCAAATTATTAACGAAACGTGTATCAAAACATTCCATATGAAGGTAGAAAACTGTTTCCATCCCCAAACGAGGCACCCATCGTATCTACAAGTAAAGAGTGACAAAAAGCCATCAGCATTGACAGAGCTGATCAACCCTCTCAATGGATGGTCTAACCATAGATACTCGCCAAGTCTATCTATAGTCTATGGTCTAACAAGGAGAATTTTGAGGCTGGGGACCGAGGTCTAATCTTTGTACTCAAAATCGAAAATATTTTTGCCAAGTCATTTCCTGTTCTATTTTTGTGGGAATTCAAGATAAGTGCCTGTTATTCTGTGCTGGAGTACTAAATGGTTAATGCATTCAAGATTCTACTACAAATTTGCCCTTGATGACCCCGATATTGAGTAAAAACTCGAAATTTCGAATTCAGACTTAACTTTTAGCCTTAATGCTGGGGTCATCAAGTGCAAACTAGGGTTAGAAAGTCATCCAGTCCTAGTAACTTCCACGGATATTTAAGTGTTCACTTGTGCCATTTACTACAATTCACACGCATTTGAAACGCATTTGGTGTCGCCTTTTCAAACGAAATACCACACAATAACACACACTCTGACTTCAATTTTTTATTTCAAACAAAGAAAAATAAGAGGTACAATTCGGAGCACTCCGCTTTGTTCATTCCATACTCCTAGAACACTCTATCTTAACATTACAAACGCCAGGTATCCCTCAAACAACCTTCAGAGTTTTGGTCAGTAGATAAATAACAGAGTTGGTGTACAAATTTCGTGGTTCCTTTGACTTCTTATACAAAAACAGGCACATGTTAAACACATAAAGCAAAGTCAAAGAATGGACAATCGCAGCACAAATGAAAAAGTTCATAACTGACTCCACAAATCAATACAAACTTTTTCATTTGTGCGGCGATTGTCCTTTTTTGATCCTATTATGGCCAAAAACTGATGTAATATAAAGCAAACTGTATTGGCCACATTATTGGCCAGTTTTCTTGGACAGCCTTCTCGTAAAAATCTGATTATTGCATGGTGTATGATTAGCTTTCAACTTCCAAAGTTTACTGGTTGGAGACTTTTGTGACAAACGGAAGTAACGAGACAAAAAACCCTGACATTGCCGTCACGCTGGTGGGCTGGGTGCCAGACAAATGAATCCTGGTACTCACCATCCATCATGGCGGTGAATGACAAACAATTAACGGGAAACTTAACACGACAGAAACCCTATTCTATAACGACAGGTCATTCTCGGTCATCAGTGTATGTAACAAGGAAATGGCATTTTGGTTTAATTGCCTATGACGTGTATCTTTCTTCACACACTGAAATCAAATTCTGAACGTCCGTGGCTTTCACCAACATTGCCCCCACAGATCTAAACAACACGATCAATCCCATAATACATGGATCACGCGAGGTGCCCAGATCCCAACAAACTGACAAAACGCAACGGCGGGTAATCGAGACTACCTTCTAAACCTGTCAAAAAGAAATCTGTAGAAAAATATCAATTACATTGCACCCGATAATCACCATGATAGAAAAATAATAGCTCTGTTTGATTTCATCTATCAAAACCTAAATTTGTATCTTACACTACTACATTTTATACAGTACATTAGCCCTCAACACAAGAGACTGGACTAAAGTTCTCTAAAACTACAGCCTTCCAATCTGCCTCACATTCACAGCAGACAATACTTCGATTAAGGAACGATTCTCGCACAAATCACCAAAGTATTAAAACCTCAGAAATGAATCCATATTGCTGACCACATCAGCGTCCAGAATCCAATATCTGAAGTCCAACTCTAGCTCGAACTTAGTATGGACATTTTCTGCTCTAACTTCAAACAGGAATTCAAGTTCGACGATTCGATTTTGGGCCCTGGCACACATCTTACGCAACCTAGCTAAAACAAGTCTTCATAGGAGCAAACTCTAACAAAATGCACATGACCCCTGATTCCCAGAAAGTTGAGGCTCTTCCTTGTTCAACATCTCCAACCAATATCTTTCCGTGTTGACCTCCAGTTATATAATTAAACCAGCGTGGAGTCCCCGCTATGACTGAACAGAACTGACAGGAACACCAATCTTCCAGCATGACAACGCATGAAGGTATACACCATATCACGATATACTGCCTCCAACAAGCGTGAACATCAACACTGTATCCTGATATGCTCCAAAGCTTGATGTCCACAATGAAACAGTAGTTTATGCGGCGAATAACAAAAATTGAAATGACATGGAATTCCATGTCGCAATCCAAATTCAGCACCATAACCTGCACTGAAGGAGAATTCATCGGAAATTTAAAATGGCAGAAATGCCAGTTTGTAATCAGACATTCGCCACAATGACGGGTCATTGACAGCCATTTCGGCAGTGAACGGTATTAGCCACCTTGATGGGAAATAGCACTTGTCCTGACCCCTTTTGGCATGTACTACAAATGTTCATTGTCACACTTCTCTCCAGGGCCCTACACATCCGCTATCCTCAGTCTGTCGCTATTCTCACGTCCAGGCAATTAGTGGCAACTTCGCACTAAAATATTTGAGAAAGCACGCTGCAAACATCATGGCTTCGGTCCAAATGGCATACTCGGCTGGCCAGTTAGCACTGTAAAAAAGATAGCAAGCAAATGTCTAAAGACAAGCACGAGTGAATAATTTCCACTTGCACAAGCTGTAATTGGAATAAATCGACTGGCATAAGTCACAGAGGTCCTGCATTTTGAGAACCAGTTTTCTCCACTGAATAACAGGTACCAAACTGGTTCTCAAACCTGGGGCCCTGTTAAACTATTGCCAAAATATCTTCCATAAGAAAAAAACTTTTGATTTATACTCAAAATTATGTAACCGCCTCAAATAGGTCTTTAGCCAAAATAGATGCAATTTCTGCGCTTTGAAAGATAGCTTATTATTTAGATAGTTAATTATTTGAGACTAGACTCTCCAATTAGAAGGGGGAACTATATTTTGCCCAATCACTTTTGCCATGCAGCAATTATTTTACAAACAAAATAAGTACGTAGTCCACATCAAGTGATTCAAAGGTACTGCGTACGGCAGAACACAACATGCTTTACAATCAAGTTAGTACTTACTGTAGGGGTCAGCGTAGAGGGGATAGGCCACGTGAGTATGATGATGAGTATGTAGATGGCGCTGAGCAGGTGGAGATGATGAATCCCGCCGTTTCTCAAATGGTGATCCCGTCGAGCTATCTGTAGTCGACGACGATGACTTCTCCCCAGTCGATGTTACTGGAGATTTAGCCTGCTCTTTGAGTTCATGAATCTTGTGCTGACCGGCTGGTGAGAAGTAGGCGGGGTCAAGTGACTTAGCACCAGCCAGCATGGCCGTGGCTTTATCCTTTTCCGCTTCCATCGGCGACACGTGATAGCGCATCTGACTGGGATGAATGTAGCCAGCGGGGTTGTATCCCATGAGTGTTGGCGCACGATACATAGGATGGCCAACGTCAAAGGGCGCATAGTGGTAAGGGTTGGCAGCTGCAAAAACAGGGAATGCCGCGGCTGGCGACTGTTGACTAGCTATGCTCTGCATGCCGGGTGGGCTCCGTGCACTCTTGGGTGTGTCCGCGCGCGACACAGGCTTTCCCGCCAGTGGAGTCGCCGACTTCTGCCTATCCTGTCGTTTCACTGGATCTGGCGATGACTTGTCCGATCTCGCTTCTTCCCTTCGCAGCTTATTGGGACTGGCCCGTGGGCTCCGTTCATGTGCTATGCTGCCGAGCGTGGCCGACGCGCTCACTTTGGGCTTGCTGTCGTCGATGGGCTTCAACTCGGGAACATTCCGCGGTGCACTGCCACCGGCACCATCGGGTCGAGATGGTTGTTTGCTAGAGTCATGCACCTTCTTCTGTTCTAGCATCTGCTGCCGCTGGAACATGTAGAATCTCTGGAGATCTTCCTCCTGTTTCTTCACCAACTGGGCGGTGTCGTACGGATCCATCGGCTTGGACAGGCTGCCAGTGGCAACACTCGCCGCTGACTCCACCTGGGACTTAAGCTCTATGTTCTCCCGCATAATCTGATGGCTCTCGCGTAATTTCTCCTGCATGCTGCGCTCCGTCCTATTGCGCTCTAACGAGGACGGCTGTGACGTTGGCGTTTTGTCGCTGCTGGTTTTACGGCCATCATCGGAACAAGTAGGCCTGAAACGGATATAGCCGATTGTTTAGGAAAGCGGACAATTACTGCTAGTGAAAGACACAGGTCTTCACCATTTCACCTAACAAGAGCAACATTGCCGTAAACAGTGCTTTATGAATTGTGTGGATATCATTAATTGGTTCTAAATTAGAAGTTCTGGCACAACAAAACAGAATGGTTAAGAATATCACAAGATGGTCCAGATGTATGACACATGAAACAATGAGGGACTTGCACGTTTATTTCAACACTAGGATCGCTAGTGGTCAGGTCATTCCCATCACCAGCTTCCCACATATTAGCTACGGGCTGGTTTTGTTGGTGGTTTCTTTTATATCACCTATTGGTATAAATGAATAGAATTTGCTACGAACATGTTTGTTCGACTTTCTGAGGCTCCTGCAGATGTACTTTATACAGTTGAAACAGAATGGTTCGTTTCTGTGTGCCAAGCACTGTAAGCAAAATTAGACACACAGATTNTTAATTGGTTCTAAATTAGAAGTTCTGGCACAACAAAACAGAATGGTTAAGAATATCACAAGATGGTCCAGATGTACGACACATGAAACAATGAGGGACTTGCACGTTTATTTCAACACTAGGATCGCTAGTGGTCAGGTCATTCCCATCACCAGCTTCCCACATATTTGCTACGGGCTGGTTTTGTTGGTGGTTTCTTTTATATCACCTATTGGTATATATGAATAGAATTTGCTACGAACATGTTTGTTCGACTTTCTGAGGCTCCTGCAGATGTACTTTATACAGTTGAAACAGAATGGTTCGTTTCTGTGTGCCAAGCACTGTAAGCAAAATTAGACGCACAGATTTGCATTTTTCTATGGATTCACTACAATGTAGTGCAAAGAGGATTTTTAATTGGGATTGTCATCGTCCAACGTGTTCCTATAGAAATATTTTGAAGGCATCAAAAGAATGAAAGCACTACAGAAACACAGCCTCTGCCCTCAGCAGAGAGCTGTTGGAGCCCTACCAACATGTGATTTCTTTCACGCTCAATGTGGCAACATCTAAGCATGGGGGGCACACCATAGGGGGCTGGGAGGTATAGCCCCCCACTTTTTTCAGTGCTGTGTCGCCCATGCTATGCACATATCTCCTATAAACAGATGAACAGGAGATCTGTTATGAACTTTCTGATGCAACATGAGAGTACAAAGGACATGCCATTCAGATTCACAAGAGGTTGTTGTTGGGCGCACTTGACAGCCCACGAAGTCTGCATAGGACCCATTTTGCATATCTTACTTTTGGGGTGTAAAAAGACATTTTTTTCAATTTCAATTAAAAAATAAGTTTATGTAACGTTTATAACCGTTTTCTTAAAAAGACTAATGAGGAGACCCTCTACAAAAAGGTTATGTAAGTTCTCCAGAACTCCCTTTCAGTTGTGCTACGTGACCAGAAGGCTGCTAAATAGTTGAATCGTGAAATCGCGCCAACTTGCGGCACAATATGGAGAATTGAAATTTTACTTCATGTAAACCTAAGTAACATTACGCTTAAGTTTTTACATGAATATAAGTATCACCCCGGTGACACTTAACAAGTGCTCTAGTGTTGCTACTGCTGTGCAATAGGTTGAAGTGGTATAGACACAACAATGTGAACAAGCTATTGAAAAAACAAAAGGGTCAAGTTTGGCAATCATTGTGGCCAAAAATGTTGAGATTTTACTGTGGCACTGACTCGAGCAAACCATTCATTACCTGGACTCCTTCTTCACATCCTCTGGTGTCGCCATCTTACTAGCACCAGCACCACCATCGCCACCCTTGTCACCAGCTTCCTTCAGCTGCGCCATATCCCTCTCTCTCATAGCCTGCTGGTGTTCCTCTATCACCTGCTCACAGCGCATCCTGTACTGAGGGTCGTTGGCCAGGTAATAGAGGTACTGGTAGTGTGCCTGTGGAGGTATGCCTGCTGCCAACAGCTGCTGTTGGAGAATCTGCTGCTGCTGAAGGAACATCTCTTGCTGCAACATCAGCTGTTGTTGATGTTTCGATGGCGCCTGCTGATGGGCGTCGTCGGGTTTGCCTGAAGCGCTTTTTCCATCGCCAGAGGGAGGTACATTGGAGGACGTGGGTGCGCCCGACTTGCTGGGAAATTCACGCAACGAATCAGGCGGCTCCTTCTTGATTTTGACACCGCTGCTGCTTTTGTTGGCATCATTACTGGTACGTTCCACCGACTGCTCACGACTGCGCGGACTGCGACTGGCTGGTGACACAGCGGGAATCAAATGTGGTGGCTGCACGTAGTAGGGATACATCCCGTACGCCGCCGAAACGTTTGGGGTCGGCGTTTCCTTGGCCTGCGCTTCAGATGGCAGCTTAACCTCGGACGACTTCCTGCCACTTTCGTTGTCTAAAGATGGCGCCCCCTCATCGGAGATATCCGAATACGCAGGGCTCGTCATACCGTCCGTGTTGGCACTCGCATTATTATTGTCCTGAGTAGATACCTTCAGAGAGCAGCCTATATTGAGAGAAGTAGGCGGGATAACTGTACGCGAGCACTCCACCTTTTTGGTTTTTGGCACTCCAGTCGTCAACGCCTCCTTGGTGTCTATCTTTTGAACCGCAATGGTACCGGGGGCAGGCTTGGGTGCTATCTCTACAGGCTTGGATGGTATTAATGCCGGCGGCGCAGGGCGTGCATTCACATCCTGTTTATTGGTTCCCTTACCACTATCAATCCCGCCTTCTCCATCCCTGCCCAACTTGTGCAAGTCTCTGTTACGCTTCTTTTTCACTCTCTTGTCTTTAAGCCCGGCCAGCGGGTTAACAGTCGTCGTCTCGCCCATGATGGTTGGCTTCGGTTGAATGGGCTTGAGTGCACTTGTACCTACAGAGCTAACAGGTGTGTATGTCGACACGGGTGCTAGTGTAGACTGGGTCACGCTCACAGTTGCATTCAACATTTTGGCAGCTGGTGCTGGCACAATTGGACGATTTGCCATTGACTTTTGTTTACCCTTGTCGAATTTGTCCGCTTTAGACGCCATCTTTTTGTCTTTGCTCGCCGAATTAATGTCCGACTTGAAAGATTCAGAGACGACAGGTGGTGTTATAGTTGCTACCGGGGCAACCATTGTCGCCACGGTGACCACGGGTACTGACAATGTGGCCACGGTGCTGATTAAGTGTCCACTTGTTTGCGGCGCCAAAAACGTCGTTGGTGCCGACACTGTCGCGGTCACAACCGTCGAGCCCGAAGGCAGGCTGTGCACCGTTGACTTGTTCACAGTGGTGTTCAGGCAACCTAGAGGAGCACCAGAAATATGAAAGACTTGTGGCGTGGCATTCTTCGTGCCAGTCGCAGTGGAAATTGTTTTTGCTTCCGAAACTGTTTCTGAAGAAGCCACTGCTGACACTGAAACTGTCACGTCCTTTTTTGGTTTAATGATTGGCAAGTTCGATTTTTTCACACCATCCTCCTTAACATGTGCGTTATCCGCTGTAGGTTTATCTTCACTCTTATTTTCAACAGCAGGGGTCCTGCTGCGCTCAACAGAAGCCTCTTTTTTCTTCGCACCCCTCTTTTTAGTACCTGCCGGCTCTGTATCCTTGGCAACCGCTTCCTTCTCCTCCTTGGCAGCGGGGGGCGACGGGCTAGGAGCGGGCATGGAATTGTCGGCAGCAGCAGTGTCTTTGGCTGTTTCCTCAGGTTGCTCGGAGTCCAAATGAGCGTGTGTTTGGTGATAGCGTAATCCATTGATGTGCTTGTACTTTTTGTTACAGTTCGGTTCAGGACACTCAATAAGAGCGGGTGAGCTCGGACTAGGCTCGGGCACAGGAGTGCTCCGTGAACAAGACCGGCTACGTTTGGCCAACTTGAGATCTTCATTACTGGAGGAGAGATCAAGTTCCGCTGGGCGCCCTTTGCGTTTAGAGCCTGTGGAAGGCGCAGAGGCATCGGACTTGGCTGGGCTGGGTGGGGCCTGAAAGTAAAAGGCGCGATCTAAATCTGATGGAATATTTATCTCAAATCAATATACTAAGAAAATTTCTTAAATATAGGCCCCAGAGCTTACTTTCGAAGATAAAATTACAAAATACAGAAAAAAAGTAATTTTTGATAGGGAAAATACATTTGTTTCACATTTCGTGGTAATTTTATATAAAAGTACACCTATTTCCATTGTGCACCAATTACCAATTATTCAAACATAGAGGTAATCCCTAGTTACACATTTTCTATGTATAGTTGTAGCACCTATTTTCAAAAGTACATCTGTACTTCATTGGCCAAATATTATCCATTTCCCGTATATAAAGCAAGGAGATAACTATCGGTAAGAATATCTTGCCGCCAAAAACTTAACAGCACATAAGAGCAGCATTTTCATCAACGCAACAAATTACCACAGCGTCACGAAACTTCCACTTTCTAACACAACGCTGTCGAGGAACAACAAACCTGAAAGTTGGCGCCACTACCCCGTCGTCCCTTACGGAGCTTGCGCTCGCTGTAGCTAGACACGTCACTAAGCGGCACGTTGGACGAGGTTGCACGGGCACGTTTGCCCCGCCCCTTGGGTGGTCCCCGCTGGTCAAGATCGCTGACAGGTGAGTCACATGACAATCTGATGGAAGAAAAGACACCACATTAAGTTAAGATGGCATGAAAACTAAGCACCACAGTATATACAACAATGTATTAGGTTACGTAGGACCCTCGAAAAATGGCTAAATTGGCAAACTTCGGAACATCGTACGTCAGAAATGGCCGATCGGATTCAGGTACAATGTTTCATGCACTGTTATCCCTTTTAGAAAATTGTCTTTAAACGTTTCCACTTTTGCAATTTAAGGGTTCAAAGTCTTTGCGTGAAAACTTCAAAACCAGTTTAAAAGTTTGTAACTGTAGCACACTCCTTACATTCTGTGAGGGTGACTTAGCCAGAGATTATTACCGTTGTAACTGTGACTGAACACAGTAGTTGCGAAAGTTTTAACTCGGTAGGTGGCGCCGCTGTCAAAACTCATTGGAAACAATGACACACAGAGGCAATATCAGGGATGAATAAGAAAGTGATAGCACTAACGACTAGTGATAAAACCACAGACTAGGATTACATCAGTTATAACTGTGCTGTGAACACTAATGTCTGAACCCAACTGTAGTATGCAACGACAAGATAACAAGATAACCACAATGTATATAAATAAGTAAATCTTTAACCCGCCAGGAAATATAGATCACAAACATTTCAAGTCTGGACTGCACGCCGCCTGTTGGCCACATCGCGTGACCTAATGAATACGAGTCTGAAAAGATTTCTGCTCCCGACCAGGAATCGAACCCAGGACTTTCTGCTTACCGTGCAGACAGTCTAGTCCACTGAGCCCTTGGGACCACCGGTCAAACACAGAAATTCAATCAGACTTAGCAGTGGGCATCCTGCCCATCAACTCGTAAGTGTAAGTCCCATTAGGGGCAGAAATCTTTTCAAGCTTTTGTTCATTAGGTCACGTGATGCGGCCAACAAGGAGTGTGCAGACGAGAGTAAAAATGTATTGGACACTATACAGATGTAATGACAAGAAAAGAAAAATCATTTAACCAGTCTAACATTGCATGTCGGACAACACTCGATTCCCATTGAGGATTAGAGTGCGAGTGAAGTCCAGTGTGAACGCAGTTTTACCAGAAAAACAACGGACAGAGGAACACAGTAGGCACCAAAAACTAACGGACAAAATCTGATCACCATGACGAGAAATTGCCCACCTTTGTGGCTGCTCTTAACGTCAATTCCACCCGATTCATCCACTATGACAAGGGCTCTGACACTGAATTCTGAGCCAGTCTGTCCCCATTATTTTTAGCATGTATTTGTACTTGTTTAACTGAGATAGCCTAATCACAGACTGTGGCTGTAGGGTTGTGAGTGTCAAGTCACGTATGTAATGCGCATTGAATTGTAATAAATTACACATTCCAGCTAAGGGCACCAATACGATAATAACAAAGATATGTAAGACTGCCCAAACATCTTTTTTTCCCTGTACCCTACATTCACTTGTGTGCGACGGGTCAGTCAGTGGATAAATAGGCGTGTGACTAAAGCAAAAAGAGGCACTATAACTTAATGAACACGTCTCCTGAGAAGCACGTTTTGATAGATTCTAATATTACCGTGCGTTTTGATAGATTCTAATATTACCGCACGTTTTGATAGATTCTAATATTACGTTCACACTGAAGTGGTGAATTGGTTAACTCGTTGAAAATAAAATACTAGCATTCTGTACATAGACCTCCCAAGGGACCAGTGAGATTGTACTATGTTAGTGTGTAGGGGGGGAGGCACAAGGTGGGAGTTCAACTTCCTGTTCTGGGTAGTTCACTATACACCTACAGGTTCAATGACGTCAGCACTTTGTACCACAGAGACACCTACCGGGGAGGGGCCCAGTCATGCTTGGTGGCGTCCAGCAGAGTTCCAACAAATGTCTTTCCGCGCCACGTCACGTTGACTACGAGCATTCCTAAGAACAGACCAGGAGGTTATAGTCAGAGAAAGCTGCTCTATCAAACTTTTTATCGTCATGCCGGAAAATCTGGTTATACGAGGACTTGTTGGTGAAATAATACATTTTGGGGGGGACTGTTTAAATCCACATTTCGACCCCTTTAGCCGGCTAAGAAAGCGACAATCAGATTAGGTCCTCTACTCTTATAAAATCGGTCTCATAATATTTCATACTTTGATAGGAGTCCATTTTTGTTATCAACTCTAGCTACACTGATAACAGAAATGGACTCCTATCATGGTACGGAATACCATGAGACCAGTTGTATGAGAGTAGCACGGTCTAATTTGATATTCAGTTTTTAGTCAGCTAAGCAGCTTGAAATGCCACTTTAAAAATGCAGCTACTTTGAAAATAAGTTAAACCAATTGGGTTTCTTTAAGCCAGTCCCATAATTCTTGTTTTCAGCCCAGCAGCCATGACCTAGACGACCAGGAGTCCGCTCCCATGAAAATGACTTAAGTTCATTTTTGACTTAAGTCTAAGATTTATCTCAATTTCCAAACTTTGAAATTCTACATCCTGTAAGTTAATCAAAATTAAGACAAAACTTCAGTTAAAACTTAAATCAAACTTGAGATATCTTTCTTGAAATAGACTTGAGACAAATTTAAGTTTTATCTTGAAATTGACAGAAAATGGCAGAAATTTAAAATTTGTCTTAGCCAAGTCAGTTTTCTTTGAACAGGCTTCATTTTTCAGTCTAAGTTGATAAAACATTTTGGTTGACTTGAACCATTCCGTGAACATATTGATTTGACAACAGAAAAGATGCAAGCTGTGAATCTCTTATTCAAGTTAATGGTTTTGCTCATGGCAGAATGCAAACAAACCTAATTTAAAGACCAATGTAGGCTTAACTGTCAGAAAAATCAGGAAAACAACAAAGCACGACACTTCTGTCACACAGTAATCTTAGGTTTCTATTCACTAACATGAAACCACTTCCCGATTTACTTCACTCAATCCCACTTACACACAGACTTATCCTAGAACAACTTACATGGGGCAACTTGCTCCACTTTCAGCAGAGAGTCCACATAAATATATCCAATAACTAGCACAAGGCGCAAGTTGTCAGTCTGCCATGACAACGAAGAGCTGATGCCAACGGTGTGAAAAACGATAGGTATGTATGTTGCTACATGTGTAATTATTTCCACCTTGCCCAGGTTTGCAGCCAAACAGTGATAAGAAGTGGGGCAAGTTACCCTACGACAAGTTACCCAACCTTGATAAGGCGCAGTAAGTTGTCACAAAAGGGTTAAGTTGTGCTAGTTAACATGGCGTCCACACTGCCTCCAAACCTAGCGACAACTCGTTCCAGAAGTAACGTATTCTAACATAAGTCTGTGTGTGGACGACACTTAAAATTCTACAGGGTGAGATAAAAAGACATGGAGTCACATAATTCCGGAGTCACATAATTCCGGTTGTTGTCCTGACAACTTAATAGCCACATCTTGATTGGCCATTGCCCTACCAACACGATGAAGGTTCGGGAGTCCCAAAAACTAAAAGCCAATGCACTGCATTTCTTAGTGGGTAGACATACAATGTAATTAACATGGAAACAGAGCATAAGAGGTAACCCACAGATATGCACCATTTTGGGTAAATACAGCAGCGCCATTGCAGTATTTGGGGATGTGTTTTTTCCTAGCAACTAACCATTCGTACCATTCTCGGTTTCCTGCCAAACAATTCCCTCCAAGTTGACGCTGGTCCCCGGCTCACAAGGCCCTAGGCACTCCGGCTCCGTCACTGTGCCTATGCTGTTCGTCTCCACGGAGATGTCACGTTTGGTTGTTGCCATAGCGACGGGTGGTGACTGTTGGGAAGGGCTTGTATCCACCTGAATCGACAGTAAATTCAAAGAGGAATCAACGACTGAAATCAATGCGATAATGCCATCTGGTGGTCTCTTCTCAATTTCCAGAAGTGAAATGTGATATTTTCAATTGGCAATTTAAAGTCCTATGGAAACCATGGTTTCCTCATTCAGAGAGTGGAAGACTAGCTAGGTAGCATTACCAATTAAAACCATGCACAGGGGATCTTGGAATGTTAATTTAAAGGATAAAATCCACAAGCCACAATTTCGCGCCTCAAATGTCATGCCAAAGCCTTACGTAACAAAACATGCTTAAGGCTTAAGTAGGTTTATCAAATACCAACCAAGATTCACTTAAAAGGCAAACCTTCTCTATCTTTATCTTCTTTGTGAATAATCCAGTGGGACATTTCTCGTCGTCTGTCTTCGCGTTGAAGTCGTACGGGTCAATGGAGCTTTCGGATCTCCGTTTCACAAAACCGTTCTGTTCTACTCCATTCAGTACACCACTATTAGCACTAGGATGCGCTGAAGACAAGTTCGTGGCCGTGCCGTTAGTCACAGAATCAGTCCTTTTGTTATTAGCGCGTTCTTTCTTAACCCCCCGACCTTTGCCGCTGATTTTGCTATCTTTCTCGCCCAGCAAAGGGCTACCCGGATGTTTGCGTTTCTCTACACCTCCTATAAGACTCGAGCCGACACAGTCTATTTTGTCTCCCTTAGGCAAATCTGGCGATTTGCTCGAGCCCACTGTTTTTCGTTTAATTTTCATCTTCAGCCCTCGATCAACAGAGGACTGGTGCTCAAACGGATTATTAACAGTCGTGTTTGCTTTCACAGATTTTACCAGTGACTTCTTTCCTCCGCTAATACTACAAGTGCCGCCGGTGTACGGTGGACTCCTCTCCAAACTGGGGTTAAGATCGATCACGAGGTTTCCCGGCTCGTCATCGGAGCCACTCTGATCAGGCTCAGCGCTTACAGTTCCTCGAGTACTCTTGCTCAGAGTCGTAGCAGCCCCGAGATCGGAGGTGACCAGCTTTTTACTTGAAGCCATCGAAGGGCTACCTATTAGCAACTGCTGCTATCCCTCAACAAAAGTGGTCCTCATTAGTCACTAGTCATCTGAAACAAGGCGGAAGGAGCAATTAGAATGAAATCAAACACGGAGCAATTAGAATAAAATTAAACACAACAGCTAAAGAAACTGATTTACCAACACTGTATCTAATGTCAATATAAGCAGAAATCATGTGTGGTTTGAGTGTGTGTGCAGGTGCGTGTGTGTTCGTGCGTGTGTGTGGGTTCGTGTGTGTGTGTGCGAACCGTATGAATGACCCTCAATCAGCTCTAGATGTACTAGTTACAACCAGTGATACATGTCTGTAAGGACTTGTTTCTGTTATGTAATCACTTACTAATCACTTATCTAATAAACTAGGAGTAGAAAATAACAATGTATCTAATGGGTCAAAACCTGAGGTGTTGAAATTCAGAAACTCAAAAATCGAGATGTGAACATTAAGCTTAGAACAAATACAAATTGGGAAAAGCAATGTTTGCTCAAACACCAACATTAAGCTGGGTTGATGAACAACTTTCGATCGAGGTTACTTACGGCTATAAAATCAATCTCATTGTCTTTCTTGCTCAGATCAGATATAATTCCTAGACTTGGGATTAACTGACAGGTCATTATGGCTTCATGTCAGGCTTATTAAGTTGCTTGCCACACTGTGTTACTTTCACAAAAGCATTATGACTACCAGGGGAGTTCCAGACAAGTTTTTAAACGGATTTCAACTCAGACAAAGGATAAAAATGGAAGGATGATGCCTTGGATTGTTTCAACACCCCAACATAACAGTGGCCTTAAAAATCATGATCTCGAACTACCAGCCAATTGACCACTACCAGCCAACTGACCGGTCAATAACTACAAATTGACCATTGTACATCACAACAGTTCAATTTCATTAATTGTCCAAATATACACATATACAGAATTTGGTTTAGAAAAATACTACGTAAGCATATCAGTTTCACAGCGCCATCTAGCTATAACTTCTGATTACACGATATAGCAATTACTTTGATTTTCGTTAATAACCGTAGCCGGCATGAAAGGTTTTAACTCTGCAGTTTACATAGACGCATCTCTGGATAAGAATGAATTTCCAACGCTGATGGAAAAAAAACGAAGAAAAATCTAAAACTTCAGTCACAATGGCGGGCATCACGATTACAATAATCACGCACTGAAAACATTATCTTCAATCCTCAGGGGAAAAATTTAAATTAGACTTAACGCCTGGGATTAAACGCAATTTCTTTTGCTCCAGCTGAACTTGAAGAGAGGTATTAAAATGTATTAATAAATGTAAATGCCTACATGAACTAAGTGCTTTCATCAAAAAGAAATTACCGTCCATTAGCCAAACTGCAAGTGAAAAGGCTTTGCTGGGCAAAAAGCTAATTACAAGACGCTATTTAGATAAATACATCAGCAGTAATTAATAGCCGTCTATGAGATGAGACAAAGACCAGTCACTGGTTGTAATAACTTTCCCTGCAACCCATGATCAATCAAAGCCAGCCAGACAGGCATTGCCAGAAAACTAGAACCCCCTTGGGAACCCCTTGACAAGTTGATGGTGATAGTTTTAACTGCTGGGTTTAACAAGGGGCACCCAGCGGGGACTACGAGATTGCTACCAGAAGGTGTGTACTAGATTAAATGAAAATTGGAAAATGGTCAGCTGCTAAACTGCCTAAAAAGTCCACAGATGTTGATGTTTTCATAAAGCATATACAATTTAACCGAAGTTTCATTCCCCGCCATGCACACCAATCATATTAACTCGAGGCACCTGATGGGATTATTGGGTTGTAACAAGATTGCATACCGAATTTATGCTAGGAGTCTCAAAACACAAGCCACCCCATGTCACAAATGCCCAATGAAACTTGATAACTTTTTCATCCACAAATCCACAAGGTTAAATATTTAAAAGGAGATGAACATAGATCAAAAAGTGAGGCAAAAACACATAGAATACTGATTTCTCATTCACAAAATGAAACTAGATTACAGTTTGATAATGGGTACAGGTTTCCTGCAGGTAAATGTACTTTTTACTAGGAACAAGTTCTTCTTGAGGCGGCACATAACTTCCATTTCTCACAACACACACACAGCTGACATTGTACCTTTCACCATGAGTAATTCAACTCAGACATCAGTCTAAATTCATACATTGAACACATCTGTTTTTTTGAGAACCTTCACTTGAACCTTAAGTTCCAATAAATGAAAAGCAAATGTTTGCTGTTATCATCAAAATGTTTCGCGCTGCAAACACTCCCCAATAAAAAGGTGGCCTTCTAAAAACTCAACAACCACGCCCAAGTGAGATTACAAGACGTCAACGACACAGCTTCGATATTTGAAGATGATAATAATACTGTATTGAACATGAATTTCTAATGTTACTAAACTTGAATGAACAAGAGCCTAGAAAAAGGCAAACAAAAATCAACTTTAACCTTACAGCTAATAAAACACCATTATGGTATCTGTGGATTTGCTGATCACTATGAAGTAGACATTAAAACGCACACAATAAATGTCACCCCAGCTATTTTCACTTAACAATGACATTCTTGCCTTTGGCAGTAGGATGACCTTATTAGACATACGTCTGACAATGGACAGAGAAATATCATCAGTGAATCATACCTGACAGATATATTCCAGCAGGACATGTGTAAATATGAGCTGACACTTGTGTTAATTTATATCCACAAGGGGTCAAACACAGTTACTATATTGGGGTCGCAGGTCAAAACAGCATGAGTGGGTGAGATGTGTTGTACTTCCATATACTGTATACCAGAATTTACCTGGCAGTGGAGAAGTTGAAACACCCGACAAAAACCAACTGCCAACCAAAGAACTAGAAAATCACTAATCGCGATCGATTTTACATACTTAACAAATACTAAGATTTACGAATATTACCTTACCAAATATTTCAACAGTGCAGAATTCCATACTGCTTGTGTTTCTCAATTTCAAAAACAGAAGAGCACATAAAACCATACAAAAATATCTTGGAGAGTCACACAACCAAGGACAAAAATGGGTAAAAGTCAAGTAAATAATGCACATTGTCGTTACTTAGTGAAAACTGGTTCCTGGCCACAATTTCCTATAGGGACCTGCTTACTTGACTTTTACCCTAAAATTCTCAACTCCTTTTTTAATAACACTGCATACTTACTGTACACAGTAGACCTTCACATCAGCCACTGCCTTCGAACCAACCACAGATCCACTTTATCACAACTTGAGAGTAAAAATATTCCCGTTCACTCAAAGTCAAAAGCAACAGACAGTCCGGCGGAGGAATTAAGCCGGGATCTAACACCAACACAAAGGATTCACACCAGAAAAAGTCACAACTTGAACAGCCATCACATTATTTTTAGGACCTCCAACAAGCTCCTCAGTTTGAACACTAAACAAAGACTTTCCTTTCCTGACTTGCCCATGAAACACCCTTCATTCAAGCACAGAGCAGAGATCATTAGCAGAAAGAATTCACAACAAAACACTGAATCCATTAAACAATCTAAGGGGCTCCCGGCGGGGTAAGACCATACAAAGTCACTGCACAGAGGTTAAGAGACGGAGGATAGGACATCGACCAATCAAGTTCCAGAAAGATGATGAAGTTACATTTGATGGCAACCAGTTACCGCAGTTCAATGGGAATAAATTGAATTACTTCACTGTGCCCAGACTACATAAATCTATACAAGGACTTCAAGGGCAAATTAAACTGAGAATAAATCAAATGTTGACTTCTAAAATTTCAAACACTGGGAACTCATGAGCGGCACAGAATTCTCAATGCACAATTACCAGTAGCAGAGTAGGTTAAGTGCTAAGTTAGAAGAAAAAGAAAGAAGGAAGGATTTAGCCATAAGATGGCTGAAGGCTGTTCACTTCAGATTAATATACAAGGCACGTGATCAGCAGGATCAATAAGGAAGTTTCACGGTCGGAGAATACAAGATTTTACAGCAGCCTGCAGTCACTTACTTCTACATTACAGTCGGTAGTTATTTTTTACCCAGTTATTTTTTTACCCGGAAGCAAGAATTTCACTTCGTCTTCTGTTATCTACATCCGTTGCTGTCTATGAAATGAAGCTGCTACGTAGAAATGAGACTAAAGATTCCAAAGCCAAAGTGAAATGGGCATGATCTTGTTCAAAGCCAATTCGCCATTTGTTAAACAAAGACATGCCCAAGATGCAAACAACAAAGCACAGATGTCCACATTTACATGGAAAATCCAACTAATTCCAAGGCATGCAAATATGTTGTTACACTTCACAAAGCACAAATCTAAATAAAACCATCAACAGAGTGCACAAAGGTTTTAACAGAGGGATACAACCTGCTAATCCACTCAGCCCAGATTACACTGTGACCGCTGTTACATAATCCACCCACCAGCATGACCCTGGTGAACCTCACCTGACACCAACTCTGCATCACAGTGCAAATAAAGAGGACATGAAATGATGGGAATCTAATATCATTTAATTTCCCCACGGTGAAAAGGGGTAATTCATAACGTAACTAAACAGAGCTTGAATTTGAAGAATGTTGACTCCGGGCAAATTTAATATATTGTAAAATCAAACACTGCTGACAAAATTATAAGAGCTTCTTTGCAAGAAGATCTTGATGTGTTTACTGTCTTGGAAATTTGAACAATTCAAGGAGTCAACACAAACACTATTGTACTTCACTCCTGCGGAAGAAATGCATCAAAACTAAAATAGACGCCCATGTCAATACAAAATCCTCAAGACTGGATTTACAAGGTGAAAAACTGAATATGAATTGGACATACCATTGAGTGGCAAAACGCCAGCAGTTTTTCAGAGGACAAAATGCTGGCGTTTTTGTCAGACAGCTAATGCTCAAGCCAGTAAATCAACCTTACTGTCTCATTTTTTCATAATAAACTATATACAGTACCAGAATGGTGCTTTGCCACATCCAAGTTTTGTGCCATTGCTACCAACAGAAAATATTTTGAAAAATTGTTGGCATTCAGCACAGCAATCTTTAAAAGCCCTTGAAAAGGCAAAAGTACAATGTTGGCATTTTTTTGGCGGAAACTGATGAGATTTTATCATACTAGTTAAGTAAAATTGTGACGTACACTGTAGTACACTAAGATGACGTCAATAACGAATAAGGCTTAATGAATAGGGAACAGAAGGACTTCACAGTGATACTGACTCAGACCAGACAATAGGACCAGGTGTAGGGAGGTGGTGAAATGGAGGGAAAGTTGTGTTGTCTGGCTTTGAAATGGTTGATACACTACGCATGAGCGGTCACTGCACACCTGACTAGAACAAACAAACCCACGCCTGCTGGGTCAATGGTTAATGGCTCATTAACGGCCTTAAAAAGGTGTGATTGATGTTAGACCATAATCTAATTAGTCAAGTAAATAACCGTTTGATTACTTAGAGATTAAAAAGTATGAACCATGAAGGATCAAGCATTGAACAGAAACACTTATCATTTGGCAAGATTACAAACTGTGGCAGAAATGTTACTTATCCGTGTCTTTGTCCAGCATTTCAAAAAGTTTGAGATCATGGATGAAACTGAATATGGTTAGTTTGTTGTTACACAAATTGACACTCCTCAAAAACTTCTAGCTTAAGTCAAACCGCATGTCTGTTAACAAGTATATGAACGTGTTTCTGCAAATGGGCCCAATTGAAAGAATGGGTGGATCCCAACTTTGACTGGGGGCACTCCCAGTAGACGAGGTGAATGTGACAAGGGGTTGGAATGCGGATCCCGAGGTAGAGTAGGGGGGAGGGGCTACCTATAGTACTAACCCAAATGTTCTTGTTTGCAAAACACAAATGAGGCCTGGCTTCATCACCACCAAACATCTCAAGGACCTTTCCCACACCCAACTTGCTACAACCTTTCTTGATCTTTTCGGACATACGACCTTCCACCAATGAACAAAGACACAAATTTATGACCTGGTCAAAATAAAACTTTAACTAAAACAAACTATTCTTTATAGTAGAAGAGTTCAATTTTTTGTGGTTTCACTTTGGACAGAAAGCCCTGGACCATGGATAACACAAAACACTTCTCACCATGGGAGCAGCTGATGTTCATGCTTGACTTCCACAAGCAACAGTGTCCACAGCAGGAGTTTCAACATTCTGTACAGCATCATGCATGGTGTTTCAAGAGAGACCATCTAGGTACATCTCACTCAATGTTCAGTTGGTCTGTGACGTAACTTATATACTTTAACAGTAATCACTGTAATTAGGCAGTAATCCTTCTCGATACATAATTCATTGAGGACACAACTTTGTTCAGTTTAATTTTGGACTCTTTATTTAGGTGATTTGTACAGTATGATGCACAGCAAAGTGAGTGTGTGTGTGTGTGTGTGTGTGTGTGTGTGTTTGTGCGTGTGTGTTTGTGCGTGTGTGTGTGCGCTTATATAATCACGTAGTTTCGCATGCCAATTTCATGTATTACATTGCATTTGTCATTTCTGAGGTGCGTTTTAGTGTGAACTAGTAGTAAATGCAAGCCTGGAGATGAGATACATGTCTCGAAATATCGCTCTATAATTTATGTTGCTGATTTCTTTTGGATTTTTATTGCTCTCTTGTGATGTTAACACAAGATTTCTTTTTGGAGAGTTTTAAAGAACCAAAATCTAACTTGTAAAAAATAAACAAAGTTGTGTCTTCAATCAATTATGCCTTTAACAGTAAAGAAACATTGTAAATGTAACCAATCCAATAGGGAAACAGCTAACTGTGCTCATCAATACGCCGATACATCACAGAAACACGACGGAATTGCCGCACGAAGAATACCAAGTGTGACTAGGAGAGAACATGTATGGGCGTCCATCAGTCACATATTTACCGTTTGATGACATTGTTTATAGAAAATCAAAATCATCATTTACAACCAGTGATTAATACAGGATTTCAAAATGAGTGTCCCAATTTCTCAGGGCATCCATGACCACTAACCGGCAACAGTGTTTTTATAATCCCCAAGTCAAATCACTGTTACAGTGCGGAATGCTACTGCCTAGACATGGTTCTGCACTTAATTTTAGTGTATCTAACAACATTTCTAAATCCAGGCCAATGAGCTTCAAGAGAGCTACTGCTAGCAAGTTAACAGAGACCCAGGCCAATGAGCTTCAAGAGAGCTACTGTTAGCAAGTTAACAGAGACCCAGGCCAATGAGCTTCAAGAGAGCTTCTGCTAGCAAGTTAACAGAGACAACCATGATTTCTTGCTTACTTTACCTGGCATCCATATGCTCAACAGGGAATTCTAACTAGGGTGTCTAAATTTATGTCAGGGTGCCCACTTGGAGGCAACAGCCGAGTCAAAGTTGTCAGTTGCAGAAATGAGGTTCCTCTTGCTTTCCTCATAAGTCTTGAATTATGGGGTTACCATTAAATAACTGGTTACTACTAAACTTGAATACCTTGACACAAGAATGCACAACTGGTGGATGTCCTCTAGACTCAGACACTGGCCAACAGAACCAAACACAAGGGTTACCATGACAACAGAATGATCAAGCAGCCACCAGGAGGTACCAATAAATTCCACGAACACAAACACTGGCACACAGTACTAACACACAGAATCTGTGGGGTGGCACTGATAAAAGGATTTCATGGGAGCAAATTCCAAAATGACTATAATAATGAGAAATCACATTAATAAGTCTATTCATGCCAATATCAGCTATCAGTAGACACAAGTCACCCTGCCATCATGCTATTGTCAGATAACGTTCCATTAAAGGAGACATTAATTTAAAATGACTGACAAAATACAAATGGTAAACAGATGATTACTATTAGTGGTCATCCAGCCAAGAAAATAACAGTTCACAAAAATGAGGATTAACTTCTAGTTTCAAAAAGCATTCACCTTGTTCTTGATAATAATTGTGCAAACCCAATAAAACACCACCTATAGCTATTATCACACACTATTTTGAAATTCTCTTAAATATGTGTTCAAAGGCGAGTGTGAGCTGAAAATTTGGTCATTATTTTTATCTGAGTGATAAAACCAGTGGTAATATCTTAGTGCAAGAAAATGGACCATGCCAGTGTATTTTATCAGCTGTACTCCAATCACTCACATGACCAAACCAGAACAAGATGGAGATGACTTACTCCACAGAAACCCTCCACACACTGAGAAGTGTTTTTGGTAAGGGAGTTAAAATTGCATTTTGATTTGTTTAGCTGGCTTAAAAAACAACATAGAATAAGGCCCTTTGCTCTGATAAACTTAGCGTACGTGCAGCATTTTCGAATTCACGATTGTAGAGTTTTCTAATCCCAATAGAGCCTGGCGTATTTTGTTGAGTACCTGAAGGATTGATGTTTTTGATGTTAAAGAAAATAGAATGCAATAATACTATGGTAAAATCTCACCAATTTCGGACGAACATAATTGCCAAAATTAGTCTTTTTTTCCATTTTTCAAACCCTTCTAATATTGTTTTGAGTGTCCACAATTTCCCATAAACCTAGCAAATGGCATAGCAGTTATTTGGTGCTACTTATCTTTTATTAAAAAAACAAAAACATAACATTTCACTTGTTCGTCATACTGTGTCCCAAATTGGCAAGATTTTTCCGTAAGGGACATTACGTGTCAACTTCAAAAGAGGCCCAATTCGATTTTCATTTCCAGCTAAACTGGATGAAATGTAGCTTTAACATTTCATAATTTCACATGATTGAAATGTCAACAGAATGGAGTTAACTCAACACGTGGCCAGGTTTGCCCGAGTAATTTTATTTCAGCGAGTACCGTCGTTAGAACTGGTGCGTCCTTTTGACTTAAACCTAATAATCACACACTACTGTGGTTTACTAGCTGTCAAACAAGCTCGGATCCAGCACCTCGACAGATCAATCAAATGATCAATAAACGTGTTCTGGCACACATCAAAACACTTATCGATTATTTCTCTAACATGCCATCCTGCGGAAATGATACATTTTACACATATTTCAATCAAATCACACGTGAATTGGACTCGGATCAATAGCATTTGGATTACGACTAGAAATCTGATCCAATTGTTCATTTTTAAAAGACTATTACAGAAAAACAAAACTATACAAAGTCGTGATATTGGCATCTCGGGGTTTGCATTATGTAAATATTTCATCAATACAGCAGATAATTTTATTGCTGAGAATACATTTCAGCAGTGCCTACGGTACGTAGGTCACATGGATTGGCAGTCGTGGTGGAGATGAAAACTGACTCGGCACTTGTCCAACGATAGAATTACAGATCTAGTAAAATTGAAACAATGTCAAATAAAAATAATTACCAAAATTGCATTTTTTTCAATTTCAAGGGTTTCTTACATTGCTGTGAATACCCATTATTTTTCAAAATATTGAAAATTGTTAAAATCAAATTTCACCTGTCAGTCATACTGTGTCCTAAATCTGAGAGATTTTACTATACAACAAGTTCCAAGGTCACTCAGGCCTAAGGGGGTGACCACATCTGCAAAGTGACCAATGGGCAGAGAGTGCCTAGGATGGTCACTAAGTTAATATTACATAACGAGTTCATTTATGGGTGGCCAGGCAGAGGGAACAGAAGTATTATGTAATGTTAAGTGATTAGAAGACATATACACACTGTTTCTAAAACAAACATGTCCAGGAAATGACCAACTGTTATTTGTTGCCCTTCCATAATCCAGATTCCCAAAAGTTTAGGGAACTTGTCAGACTGCACAAGGTCTTTTTTGGCATAGATATCAGTAGAAAGGCGTATCCAATGTTCATTTTGTAATTCTTTCTCAAAATAAAGACGACTGGTACGTAAGCATTTCCACCAGCTGATGTGCGCCCAAAGTACGATATCCCTGCAACCTGTATTGTTATACGGTCCAACAAAGACGCAACAAAGGCAAACAACGGTAGTGCCCCATAGGCGATAACCATGCTTATGCCCGCCATATAGATCTAGAAAGCTAAACAATAGCTTGCGATCTTCATACAATGTCATTTGGCATGGATAGCCACTAACACATCTAATACTCACAATGCTCCTAGTACGATGACTACATTTTAGTCTTGGGGGCATTTTCATTCGAAGACGAGCACAACCATCAAAAGCCGACATTTCGTTTGAAAGAGTGCCACACAATGACCAGGTAAATTAATGTTACAATGTAACACAATGGAAGCCCCAACTCAAGACAATAACAAAGGCATTCAAGTAACAATTTTTGATTTGTGCCAATATATTATTTCTACACAGTTACTCGTCAGGTAAGGACATGACATGACAGACCAGTGAAATTTCATTTTCTCATTTTTCTTAAAATGTAAATACCATCAAATCAATGCTTCACCATTTTCAAGATGTTACCAAAGCTACCACAAAACAATATTTTTGAAAAACTGCGGTAATTCATATCAATGTTAGAAAGCAGTTGAAAATGAAAATTGAGCCATTACTTTTATTCGAAATTATTGAGATTATACACAACATAGCATCGTGACTGGAACATCTGCTTTGACCGCTACAATAGTTACTACCTGCATGCCACACAGTGGAGATACGGGGAACTAAAGCATGTTCACAGGAAATGTGCTTGCCAGTTAAAATCAATTGCCCTTGAAACAAATTGATAATTTGTTATTTTTGATGGTGAGCAGTAACCACAGGGGCTTGCATACAACAGATCCACAAGAGAGGTCAAAGGTCAGAGCCAACTGCATGTTTCTTTAATTCTCAGCTCAGTGCAAATGGATTAGATTACAGAGCTCTGACAGCATTTGTTACCCAATTATGAATGGAAAAAACACACACAGCACAGAGCACACACGCACGCACGCGCACACACACACACACACACACACACACACACACACACACACACACACACCACACAGTGGACTTGGGTGGAGAGCTTGGCACAGAATTTTTACATTCCACAAATAAGTATGAGAACATTTCTATACTTAGGAACAAAAATCACAGATGTCTACCATTACGCGGATCCCGTCATGAAAAACGCGTCATACTCAAATTATGAAACCAAAATGTGGTGAAATTATTAATTTAATATCGTTTAGATTACAATTGACTGCGACTATTTTAAGCCAAGAAGCCCACCAAGCCGTTAACCAGCTGTTCTTCCAAATCGCATCCTCTCATATCAAAGAGGCCATTCTAAGTTGGCAGTTATCATTACTGGCGAGTTCAGGGTTTTCAAACCAGGAAGACAAAAAGAACCGTGACAGGAACATTGCCATCCTTTACTCACACAGGAAGAAAACCACAAAACTGTCAGTCTTTCCTCAGGAAGTCCTACCAGCAGGTACAACGATTTCGGTAACAGTTGCAAAAACTAATTTGAGCCACAGAGACAGGAGTGCCAATATGATATCAAGGGTTCTTATCCCAGTTCAAAAGAATTTCCCATCCAATAAGCTCTCAATGATCAGAACAGCACAATGACACTCCTGGCTAATTCAATAATTAATATTTTATCAGTCAATGAACACTTGAGGGCCGACACAACATGGGTCTCAAGGGGACTTGATCTGGGCAAGCTGGAATGTAGTTCATTACGAACAGCTCTGTCAGTAATAGTCGATTAAACAACACTATAGCTAAAGCCCGTGCATCTATAAGCAAAATAATGATGCATCCTTTTCAAACAAAAAATTGCCCAAGTGTTTCACTCACAAGACCATACGTCTACACAGGGCAATTATGCCTTACATATGTAAGTCTTGAACTTCAATGCTAAGTACACTCCATTCAAATATGGTAATATCTAATATACTTTGGACGAAATTGATTGCGCTGTTTTCACTTTTCAATCTTCTAGCAGTGTTGTGAAAGTCCACATTCTAAATAAAGTTATCTAATGTTAACCACGCCCACAGCGCAGTTAAAATTAAATTCAACCCAAAAACATCTTTCAGTTCTGTTTTGTCTGCGTTTCAACAATGAATCAAACTTTAGAGCACATTATTAGTATCATACTGGCCAACTTGGGGAGTCTCGTATAAAGCAATGACCAACTCTTTTCTAATCCAAGTCTGAGAACAATTTCGTAATTATAAGTGACCTAAATAAAAAGTAATTTTTGACAGACAGCAGGTGTATAACTGAGATAGCATGGCCATAAACTGTTCTTGTAGGAAAAGTTTAGAAATTAAACGAAAAACCCCACATAGTTTGCCTTCCACAGACTGTTTTGAGTTTCAAGTTAAATAACGTTATATTACCCCGTGACTAACCCAAAACGAAAACTTGTAAAAAACATACACAATTAGAAAACTCAAGCCTGTTATTTCTTTGACACAGGAATGCTTCAGACATCTCTGGACAGCTGTTAAGCCAAGTTTGACCACATAATGAACGCAGCAGCGCACGGTCCAAGCACAGCCAAGCAAATTTGACGAAGGATATCAAAGTCAGCGACCCCACTCTGCCACTATCGACAGCGAGACTCCAAGAAATCTTAATAACAACAGCCAGGGAAACCAGGCATACCAGAGCAACTGATAAACGTAACCTTGGGTAGTACTGGAACAAGGGCGCTCCAGCAGTAGACACTGCCAGCACATAAAACTGGTGGCGACTGTAAAGCTGCACAAGGACCATTGTGGCCTCAAGCCACGCTATGCTGTGTACACTCCTGCAGAACATATGATCAATACTAATCGACCAACCCCAAGTGCACATAATCCCAATCATTCTTCAAAATCCAAAATTCCAGAGTGGCTTATTTTTAACGATGGGTTGCACGAGACACTACTACACAAGAACTGAAGATTGTATTAAAACTAATGGTTAAAACTCCAAGGCCTAACTACTTGTGCTTGAAGACATTTTCCTCGTTACATTTGGAAAAAAAACGATTACATCTGGAAAAACTGTGATACGCTGTGTTTTACAAGTATACACAGGGAGAAGAAACAGAACAGCTTGAAGTCTGTACCTTATACAATGGCTGTTTGTTCTTACCGTATTTCTTTCATCTATACCATATAACAATTTGCCATTCATTTTGATAATCATCAGTGCCCAAACCTCAAAACAAGAGATTTCCTTCTCAGTTATGATAACCCTTCTAATGACCAACTGTGACTTTGTTTAAATTATAAAATTAAACCAATTTATAGATAACAGTGTCTGCTTTTGAAATAAATCACGTTAGCCTTCTTAAATTTCGCACAAATGAAGTCTAGCAGTTCTATTTTTACTTCAGGCACGACAATGTGCTCAATCAGTAATAAAACACTCCTAAATTAGCATTTCTTCCTTTTCGAATTTTAAGAGAGCCTCAAACATGAACGTCGGCAATTCGCCCTGCCTCGAAACCAAAAACTCAATTAGACCCTTTTGCCCTAAAAATCTGTAGAATAATATTCCCTACCCAACTAAAATTCTACTTCCATAACCAACAAGTGCATCAAAACTATCACAATTCAAGAAACCTCTTCAGAGGTTACTGGTGTTGGCCAAGCCTAAAATTGTCAATTCGAAAATAGACTGGTACATTTGAGTTTCCAACTCATTATGCAACAATTCAAATGGCAATTTTTAACCCCACAATGTTTCAGTTAAGAATTAAACACGGACAACAAAACAGTGGCAAAATGCAGCCTTAATTGTTACCAAAACCTCAGATAAAGGTATATTGTTACATCTAACCAAATTTTTAAGTGCCAACTTGGACAAACACAAAGTTATCAATTTCTATCAGGCAATTTTCTGACCATGTTGCCAGTTCACACAGAAACACTGACAATGTAAATTCACCCAAAAGCCACACTGATTAGCACGATAATCTTGGATGTTGAAAATGGAACAAGATTTGAAATTCATCAATTCTTCACCTAAAAAAAATCCATTTGTTAACGTTCAAGCCATGCAATGAAAACTGATCCAGTAAACTGTCTTTCTCTAAACATAACCTCAATAACTACAGTGAATTCAAAAACAGGAAACCCGCAATACCTCACAAAACATACCCCTTCCAATGAGAGACATTTGTTGATGAAACAACTCGGAAACTATCTCAAGCTTGCAGTCCAGGAAAACTGCTCCCAGACTCCTAACACTTAGATTGCTGCCGAGGCCACTAAAGAAAACAAATTTAACACTAAACCAACTCCACACTTGAAACCTATGAGCAGTTAGGATTGTGGCAAACGCCTTTAGCAGATGGTCATTGTACAAAAACAGAAAGAGCAGATCTTTCAGTCAATATGTTAACACTGGCATGTCAACAAAGACTAGGACTGGAAATGAGGCACTTATAATACACTACTTGGGTGTTTAGCACAAGGGAGAATGATAATTAGATTAGGTACGGATAAATTGAAAGTTTCGCAGCCAAACGCATGCACACATGAGTGGTGTTATAGATAAAAAAAACTAATCCGAATGTGGATTATAAAAACACTAAGAAGTAGTGTAAAGCTAACCACAACTATTATTAGACATAAAAAAGTTCGGTAACTAGCCTTTTAACACTTAAGTAAGTTGAAAAGTGAAAAATCTCCTATCAACTTTCTCAACGATATTCAACTAAATTACCCCGGCCATTGTTACTTAACCGGCACTTAAGGAAAATGTCACAATTTGATTTTTGAAGATCTTTGACATATCGGGTAACAATTTTTGGTTCCAAATAACGCACAAATTGTGCAAAGGGGAGAAAACACCGTGCACTCGTAGATAGAACTACGGGTATTCTCTAACTTGGCAAGGTCAATCATGTCCATCTTCTGTGTGAACCAAGGTATAACATTATTCCAACAGCACACATGTAGTTTCAAATCAACCGGTACCCAACCAGAAAACTACTGACGCCTGTTTATTTATGGAGACTGTGCAAGAATGGTTGCACTTTAAATGGAATTTCCCACAGCACCAACTGCTGGCTACCAAGCCTATTGAGTAAACACTATTCAACTGATTGTAAGCAAGTGTACATCACATTTTCAAGGAAGCCATAGATCGATGTCCGAAATCCGTGTTCGTCCTCACTCTTCTCCAATCAAAATCCACCATCATTCCCCGCTTACTTAACACCAAAATAATTGCAAAATTTGCCATTTTTCAAAGGCGGATTACTTTGCTACAAATAACAGAAACTATTCTTTATTTTTAGGAGAGAAACTTGACAAAAATTTTACTTGTTGGCCACATTGACAACTAAATAGGTGATGGTTATCGATACTTTTACCTAGGATTAAGAATTATTATCAATACTAGCTTTGACTTAAAACTAGATATCACACGGTTTCACGAAAAGATCCCCACTTATCTTCCAATGATATTGAGAATTAGCGTAGACTTCACTCTTCATTTATATCAAAGCCAAAAACTGACTTAGTAATGAGACTCAAACAGGCTAAGAAAGGACAACCAGTGTTTTTCACAAGTTCACAAATACACGGTAGATTTAGGCAACTTAGTTGAGTCCCTATTTGGGACCATTTCAAGCAACCCGCCACGGGGACATAGCGAACACAAGAAACTTCAAAAAGTGTGCACCCCAATTTACAACTGCCATAAAATACAGATCACTTCATTCACCAGTGTCCTCTGCCACAAACTGAGTGCAGTGTTTCCAACAAAACCCAGTTTCCATCTGGATGGTTTTATTATGTGGTCAAATCATATCTCAGCATAAGGTTCACTAGGGAGGGAGGATACCTGTGTAATCACCCATGTAAAATCCTATTACTGCAGTTGTGTACACTAAACAGTGAACACAACAATAACAATCACAATTTCATGGGGGACAGGTTTAGAAGGTGCCAATCAGTGATTTAGGGAAACCTGGCCTTATGTCCGGGCTGAGCATGGTCACCTCATTACATAATAATTGCATTTGAAACAGTGGTTTAAAAGCTAGGTGTTGACTCTAACACCTGCAGTCCCCACACCTCTGTACATCAACAGGCATTACCCTCATGGACTCACAGACTTTGTGTTTAAGCAACCATGCTCGGCTTAACACACACTCCTGGATTGTTGAGCTCTCAGTATAGGGTAAGCGCACAGGGCACTACCCTGCATGGGTATGAATACGGTACTTTTAAGGTGTATAGCTTAGAATCATCGTTGTTGCTCAAGTAATCATCGCCTTAAAACTTGAAAGTCATATCGGATGCCATCTTGGATTTCCAAGCCAACCCGCTTGTGAGTGTTTGCCCCCTGATGGCTGTTCTTGAACAGGCTTCAGATTTCAGACACCTGCTGCCTCTCGGCAAGACAAGCATACACGGACACAAGAAAGCCAGGCTGTGAATGCCTTACTGTCTTGGGTAAATGGTCACTTATTCAAGCACATTGAAACCCCAACACACTCCAGTTTACATAACTCCAAGCAATCTCAGCAAACCCTGGAGAAGTCTGGGTCAACACCAGGCAACAATACATTGTGATCTGTGGATACCAAAGGCGGGAACCAGCCCTCCAGTTCCTTAGTGTTGACCCAAAAGTACAGTACCTCAATAGTTCACCCATTGCTCTTAATGGCAACATCATTACTTGCTCTTTACTTGTTTGTATGTTGAGGGTTACGTAGGACCTCGAGGGTTACATAGGACCTCAGATAAATATCTAACTTTGTCTAACTACTGCACATCATATCTCGGAAGTGGCTAATTGGAGTCATATGAAACTCTCAGATACTACGTTTTACGCACAATTCTCCAAAAGGCTGTCAGGGATTGAAGGGCTATCAAACATATGATATTTTTTGAAATCTCCCCCTTGTACAATCATATCAAATAACATTTTATCATGTTACTGATACAATTGTTTCGTTATCAATGTACCTTTCTTATTGTTAAATTTTACTAAAAAGACCTGGTCACGTAACCCAATTAATGAAAGATTGCCACAATATCAAAAATCTAAATTTACATGCTTTCTACTTTCAGAAATACTTAAACTGAGTAATAATGTAGTTATGTACATTTTTTGGCTAAATACGCCGACTCGTCAATAATGCCCAACGTAACCATAGTTACTAAGTAAGATAAAAAAGCACTCTACAGCATTGTAAAACTACCAGAGACAACTTCCACCCCAACGCTTATATCAGACACACAAAATGAGTTTCCAGTTCAGTCAAATTGCTGTTTCTATTTGCTTGGAGCTCAGTTTTGATCAATGGAGACTTGTAACCCATCCCCTGAATATCCTCAGCCCCTATTGGCCCCTCTCACCAGAGAACATTAAACACACAGTAGGGTTCTGAGCCAGTATAATAACATTTGAAGAACACAAAGGCTTTGTAATGAACCAGCATTCTTTGAAACACAATGTAAAGGTTAGACTTGAGTACACAGCATAAGATCAGCTTAGTAGGTTTAGACTACCACATAACTGGTAGGCAGTTAAACTGAGCCCAACCTGAAATGACCTAATGTTTATTGTGTGCCCTTAACCAGTATTCCAGAATCAAACAACTGCACAATTTTGAAGATATTCATTTTCAGAGGCTCTTAACTAAGACTTTCCTAACACAACCATTCAATAAAATGTTTAAATGTCAACACAGCATTATAACAAAAGATGTCACCATCACCATGGCTTATAAACTGATTGCATCTTTACTAAATCTGTGAACATGCACCGTAATCTAGCCAGTGCCTACAAAGGATCCAATCCGGGGTCTCCTAGTGCTATGGAAAATCATTTACATAAATTATGTAAACGAGGCTTAAAAAACCAAGAAACAAAAATTGCATTTAATGAATTCTACTTCCTGTGAGTAAGTAGCGTGATATCTGAATCATAATCTTACTTTATGAGTACAGTAAATTTTCTTTGCTTTTGAACAAAAACAATGGCCATTGTTCATTTTTCAAATGATCAGATGCTGTATTGCCAATAATGTTCAAAATTTCATCGGGTGTTTGTTGATAATGGCCGTACTATGAAGAGTTTTCAAATCACTGAGTCAAGTATCTTCGTATTTGCTCAGGTTGAAAATTTCGATACAATAAAATTTCATTTTTCTGCAATATTGCGTTTTAATTTGAAAAAACTTTAACTTCATGAAGTTGAATGTCAATCATTGAAATGTTCATTTCTTTTCTAGATTGAATTCTGAAGTTATGTAGTTCACTCAATTGTCACTAGGTAGAGCTCAATACAATTTCCCTGATCTCTTCAAACGATCGCCGATAACAGCCTTAATATCTAATCAATAACAAGAATATAGCATACTTAACAGAAAACCATTGTAACCTATCATTTCTGAACTCATTAAAATCTGAACACAAGTTCTATCTCAAATGGCCGGCTTTAATCTCATTACCAACCAGAGATGGTCCTCAGAAAGACCTTGATAGAATTAATTTGCTAACTCCATCCACTCTGCAATCAAATAACACCAAGCTAATGGACTTCAAAAGGAATAATCATCCACACATACACTGCGGCAAAGAGCTGTTCGATTCTGAGTCCGCAAGATGTGAACGTGTTGCGTTTAAAAATCACAGATTTTCCAAATCATGTTGTAAATGCTGTTTCTTAAAACAATGTCTAGCAGTAATCACGGCGTACAACTTAATAATTAAGCACTTATTCAAAGCTATTTACCTTATGAAAACCCTCTGTGTTTTGCTGCAAGATGCATTTCAAAACAAGGGAGCAAGAAAATTGGATGTACACAAATTACAGTTTTTCAAATTGTCTCCCTGACATATGACCAAATGCCTCTTCTTCCTCCATTAACCTTAAAGATGATAATGAAATGTTTACCATAGAGGGTGTGGCATTTGGCAAAACTGAGGAGAAACCAAAAGCACTAATTTTGAAAACGAGCAAGACACAAGATGACGTAATCAAAAAAAAAAGAGTTCAACACACATAGCCTCGCAAATCTCAGTTAAAAGCTTTCCTAATCAAACGGATCGTCTTAACAAAATACAGCTAGCGTCCAGGACTCCAGATCATGGTAAAATGGCTGTTATTCGGTAAAAACTGGTTCCTGGCAGCCATTTTGAAGAGGGACCCATCAATCCAGATCACTTATTAAACAAAAGGAACAAAACATTCTTGAATCAACGATTTCCATGCCAGTGTGTAGGCTTATGACTGGTTCCTGTTTACAAGTGTGTCTTTAGTGTGATTGAAGTCACCTGTGCTGAAGTCAATTCAGATTGACTCTCTAGCAGTACCAAGCTGGCACTTAATTAGACAGGCCATGCCAAAGGGCAGCCAAGAGTCTCCACCAGCACAACTTAACATTCACTCACTTCCACAACAACCTCACAGCCAGCCAAGAATTCACATGTATTTTCCTTCATGCTGGTTCCAGGGCTCACATTGGCAGTGCATTCACACCTCTTAACTAAGACAAAAAAATGAGCAGTCTACAAGTTATTTTTTTCATGTTCGGAATCCCATGGCAATGGAACCTTGATATTGCCGGAAATTTTAATACATACATCTCCTCCAAGGAATCACAGCTTCAAAATAGACAAGAGACAAAGTTCAATAGCATGCTACTATTCACAGTTTCACAGATGAGAAATCCTTCTGGTGTAGAGACAAGAAAATTGCAAGAATTTTGAACTCAATTGTGCAAGGTTCTTACCACAGACTTGAGCAGTGATATCTTGTAACTTTTAAAACAAAAATCCACGCCGATCCTCACAAAATTCAGCAAAATACAAAGTCATAAATCCAGAGTTCCCTCCAAACACAACCTCTCTATACAAAGACCAGAGCTGATAGCAAGCCTGAATGTTCTCATGACAAATCTGGCATTTTGATTGGTCAGCAGGCTTTCTAAGCTGACTGGGTTTCACACTGTGTTGAGCGGTTCTGAAATCGGTGACTCTGATTGGTCAATACCCTGCAGGCTCAGAAGTGAGTCAATAGTTCTTTGTTTGATCTGCCTCATGCTAATATGTCACAGTTGTAGTCAACTAAGGGGAATTATTAACACGCTAGGCCTTCTAAAATTTCGCGCAGCCTCTATCTGCCAGCCAGATCGCAAATAAATTTCCTGTGAGCTTTCACACTCGGTTGGTTTAACAGCCCATGTCAGACAATGATGTTTTCACCAGCTGAAGTGGTAGTTTTGAGCACTAAGCCTGAATTAAGGTACTCATCTTCTATTTTGCCATTGTAGAAGGGCAAACTCGGTTATTTAATTTCAGCCTGTTAGCTGACAGGAAGAGATAAAGCGAGGAAGGTCTGGTTTTGTGTTTACACAAAATGACCAAATCATGAATAGAAGATTAGCTGCCTATCAAATGATAAACAGAAATTCCCCAATTTTCAACCTTTGTGAAACTGGCGGAGCAACAAGAAGGGTCTAGATTGACACACTGAAAACAGACATAACAAAAATAGATTGAAAGTTTGATATAAAAATTTTTGAAATAGCATTTAAACATTGAGAACAAAAACAAATCATATACACATATACAAATAGTTTAGTTAGATTGGAAATTGTCAACAATGTCTGAGTTATCTGTGTTTTGCTAACTTGAAAAGTGAATCGATAGTGTTCTCGCATAACTGGGTGTAAATAAACACAGCAAACAGGGACATGTCACTATTGAGTTAATGGACATGCCGCAGAGGTCCAAAGGAGGATTCCATGTTCAATGGCAACTCATAATTCCTCACATCTCAACACTGTCAAAATGCCAAGGGGGAAGTCTCAAATTGTCACAGTGTTTTTGGTGCTTTTTGCATGTATATGTCATATGCAAGACAATATTTGTCCGCACTTATGAAAAATTCCATGATTTTACAATTTGAGAAAATAGAAATCGCTACTTGATGCAGTGTGAATTTACTGTAAACCCAACAAAACACTAACACAAACTACCTGGATCACATTCCACCAAGGAACTCTCAAAATGTCTCAATTCGTCAAAGAAATTCGGGTCACAGAAAGACACCACAACAAAGAGAATCTATCCTGTGCAGATCAACTCCACAACAGATAGGCCTGTCTACTTCAGAGTGAAGTCAGAAAGTAAAGTCAATAACCGTCATAAATTTTTGTCCGTTTTCAACAATGTAGCTTACCATGTACCAAAACTACCAATAAATATATAATTTTAGAATTTAGATAAAAACATTCTTGTGGCTATGACTATTGTTTCCAACTGAACCTTTGATTGGACAGATGAAAATTTAGCATCAAAAACACACATCTGATAGCAAGATTTGTATTCTGGTTGATATGACATTCCCCATCTTGAAAAGTCGGTCACCAGGCAAACACGGCAAACATTGTGTACGGTGAATTTTCGCCAACTTCTGACTAAAATGAAAGTCAAATTTGCCTTTTCCTGTTTTTCACACACATTGTCAGACGTTGGCAATGTCATAGAACTCGATGATGGAAGGCCATTTAATACAGTGCTACATATCTTTCATGGAAAAACAAGAAAATAAAATTTAACCTGTCAGTCACATTGTTTTCTCAATGGCTGAGACTGAGATTTTACAGATGGAAAATTCACTTGAAATGGCTCACCAGTCTTGGGGAGGGGGGGGGAGACTGGTCACAGCTGCTGGTCAGTCCTCTAGCACTTGTTACTGGACAACCACTGGACAAGGAGGTAATGTGAAGCTATGGAGCACTTGAAGGTCTTGACTGGTCTCTTGTGGACACATAGAGTTGGCTCTGCAATAACAAAAACATCTATGGATTACTACAGCATAATCTGAACATAATAGGTTAGTCCAGTTCCTGTTTGACTAGTCAGCTAAGCAGGGTGTTATATAATCACACATATACACACAAATACCTGGTTGAATAGACAGGTATGACATTTGAAGTCCCCACTACCTGTGGTGTCCTGCACCTGTGATGGCAGGAAATGGACCCAGCATGCACTGTGTGTCACAGCACTAGATACAAACTGCAGTCAGTCACTTCAGGTTGAACACATTTGGCTACCACCAGGGAGTTTTACAAAACTATCCACGATGCACTTGCGATGAGAAACCTTTTGTGATTTCAATCCCATAATTCAACATTCCAACCTCACCGACCAATCGTTACTGGGTTCTTAATTTTTGCTGTGGTACATGTGAGTAAAGTCCAGAGCATACTCGCGAAACACTCTCCTTCTACTCATGATTATGGGTGATGTTGCTTTTTAACGAGTTTCTTGCGTCTACCAAATGCACCCCTGAATGCATGCTTGTGTACTGCCAGTTACCAATCACAAGAGTACAGGACAGAGTCGATCAGAGTCTATTTGAGAACCTTGAGTGGCTAAGCCCATTACTGACTGATATGCCTTCTGATGTTGGAAATTCCCAGTATGCATGAAAATTACCACGTACGCATGAAAAGTAATTTTACAAAAAGTCATTAATATTTTTATGGTTACCAAAGGTCATTTTCGTATGGCTGCATTCAAATTGGACATTTCTATTCGAGGAAGCAACATTCAGTCATTTTTGTTATAATGCTTTTACAAGTACTTGCTAATAATAAATGTTGTTTTGTTTGATCACTGTCAGTGGTTTTAGAAACATCAGTACACTTTATTCGAGTCAATAATTTTAAAAACTTGAAATAACTCGTACCAAGAACTTGGAAAAATATGGCAAAATACACACTGCTATCGTTAGCAAAATGACGCACACATGGACAGAACACACTGTTTACTGCTGCAAACATCGCGTAATTAGATCACAAAATGCCTTCCAATGATCATTAGCAGGGATGATAAATGGAATCAATAAATGTCTCTTCCTGCAATCAAGCACACCTTTATAGTTGATAACAGACACCAAGTGAGGTCTGAGAGGTGTTGGTGCAACACTGATGTACCATAATTTGCAAAATAATCTATTTTAAATGAAATTACCTTCTTTAGACAATCAGCTTGGAAAAAATTGCATGATGAGATCACAGTCATCTTTCTTTATGTATAAAATGTGACAAAACAAGAGATTATTTTTTCTTGAGCATAGAAAAAAATGTAACATTGGGCAGTTAAGAACTTTTAAAGTGACAAGAGAAGGCCCTGAAATAGTGACTCACTATAACTAACAAATTCTACTACAGGACAGGTAGAGTAGGAATTACCAACAGTCTCTTATTTATAAATGCAGCACAAACAAACACTTTCTCTTCTGATTCAGCGGCGGATCTAGTATTTCATAAGGGGGGGGCAACATTTTGTCTCGGACAATTGGGCAAAGCATGATTACAATTGCGTGCACCCAGCCTAAAACATATGGGGGGCTCGAACTTCTGGGAATGTGGACTTTTTGCTTAAAATCAAAAGGAGAGCTAAAAGAAAAAACCAAGTAAAAAACAAAAACAAAAACAAAAAATGGGAAAATGGTGGTTTGATTAGGACAAACACACTAAAACTGCTAACATTGTTTAATCTTGTTCCAGCTGCATGTTAATTACCGGGGTTAATTAACAAACTCAATATTTCCTCATGTTCTTGCCAAAGGGCCCCCCCTAAATCCGCCTGTGATTCACCACTTACTGCCAATTTCTCTGGATTTACACCAGAATTATGTTCTAGCACACATTTGATGAGACTACAACTAGGTTTCTCCAAGTTGTGAGCCCTAAGGCAGTGTTAACCACAAGGGCAACTGGAGGGTAATGTTGTAGATCTTCAAAGCATTAGTAACAGCTAGAAATATGAGTGGTAGCCCATGAGGTAACTATCCACATTGAGCATTTAGTGGAGTCCACACTCATTCCTTCTTTGTGTTTTGTGTGGTTTTCACTGAGCCTGAATCAAATGGGAAATCTCCACCAGGAATTTCACAACTGCTAAATTCTTTAATTGGCCAAACATTACCAGACAGACAGAACATGTGAAATAGTTTGGCCTGCACCCTTCCAGGGACAACTGCAGACACACATACACACATGACATGTATTGACAGATGGGCAGGCATTCAACTGATGTGGCCAGTAACATCTTTGAGTATTCGGTGGGGTCCCTGTGCCAAATTTTAGAAAGATCACCGCCATCAACCACAGCCCAGTTTTGTACCCATCAACAAGTGTCAAAGGATCAGAGAAATGAGGCTCTTGGCGGGGTGCATGACTTACAGGGTATAGAGGCATTCCTTACATACCAGCCACAACAGTGTGTTGTGGATTCCTTGTGGTGTGCATGGACTAGATTTGACCAAAATGTCTACTCTTAAAATACTCCAAGAACATTCCTGGAAACTTATCTTTTCCTTGAAGAATGGCTGGTCTTTGTACAGAAGTAACCCTCTTGAAAAGTCACAGATAAAATATTCGGGCGTTGTAAAGAAATGGGAGATTTCAATGTTATGTGGAGATTGCTAATAACAGTTATCTTAAGGACCAGACATGTCACACTGTAATATAAATCCTTTGTTTGGTACACATCATGAAGACAAGCACACATAAAAGCTGCCTCCTAACTCTGCAGAGATGCAGGGGTATGGCTGACCAATTTTCTCATATTCTGATATTTGGTTAAGGGTGGTTAATAAGACTTTAAGAACAATTTGGTGATAGGCTCCCACCTCAAAATTGCTGAATAAAGATTTAGCCAAGTTATTACGAGTACATGACAGCTAAGAAATAATTAATAGAAAATTCTCCAGTTACTCATAATAGTTGGATATGTTCTCAAGGACCTCTTAGTCACTTTTGCTCAAGTGAAATTTAAATACGGTTTAGAATTAGTGGAGTGGAGCGCAAGATAAAATTTCTTAAGTCACTCTTCCTGGTCTTTCATGGTCATCTTGAGTTCTAATCATAGTACTCGAAATTATTTTTGATATTCTCTGCTCCACGTTAGTTGTGCAGACTCAGTATAAATGTTGGTTAATTTGTGTCCTCAGTAGATTATGATTTATGTATATGACTGTCTAGTCCTAGTTTGTACCTGGTGACCTCAGCAATAAGCTACAAGTCAGAGTCTGAAATCAATATCTCATGTTTTTACGCGAAATCTCAAGTTTTTACTCAAGTTTATAGGTCAATCTACCATAACACAGAAATTTGTGAACTCATCCCTACGGTGGCTATTGTCGTTGGACGAAGGAGGTAGACAATCTGTTCTGAAACCAAACGGTATGCAAAGGTGGATTTAGGGGGATTCCAGGGGGCCCCGGCCAGGGCTCCCTTCCGCGCATGATAAAAAACAGCATCAACGAGTCGTTTGTTAGGGGTCTCACGAAGGTTTGTACTTCAAAATATTGACATCACACTCCCACAAGAGGCTATTACGAAAACTTGCGGTCAGGGTGCCTAATCTTGACATCCAAGATCCACTTATGGGTATGTTTTCTGTTTTCTAATGAACGTGATACCTTCACAGACAGCATCAATTTGAGAAAAAACTGCAATATACCATTAAAAAGAACCAGTACTAAACCTAGCTGTGCCTCATGAAGTGCTCTTTAATGCAATGATTTGAGAATTCAAAAGTTTTAGCAAATATATGACCAACTGCTAGTTGCATTGAAGTGGGAATAGAGATTTACATTCTGAGTTAAATCCTCCTGACTAGAGCAAGCCAATCTCACTACAGACCACGAACAATAAATGACTGCTTTTTACAATTGTTATGAAGTGGCTATGCATTTTACTCAGTTCACCAACTACTACCCAGGATCTCCCAGTTTTGTGAAACCTCGTATTAAAACCTGAACATCAGCAGTGATCAGCTGACAGCTAATCTCTGCCCATTTAATCGATAACACAGCAGCCACCGGGAAATTGCTTTAGTGTCAGTCTTTATATGGATCAACCGTGCGCTGGGAAAACTTACATTCTATGGATACTGAATTTCCTATTGAGTGGGTTTTCTCGACTATCAGGCACCAAGCAGTAAAACACAAACATTATACACTCGCAAATCATCTACATATGCCACAAGGTAGTGTTTTAAATTGAGCACGAAGTCTAGTAAACCTAGAGGCCAATAACCTCTGAAGTAACCAGGTATTTATAACCCATGACCATATCGAACATTTCAAACAAAGCTCTAAAAAAATGTCAGCTAAAATTCACACACTTCAATTTTTGACAGAAATTGTTGGTCAAGGAACTGACAAGACTGATTTAGAAACAGAAGGCACAATAAACAACATTTCAAATTACTATATATTGCAGGAAGCTTCCATGTCTTGTTGGACTTTTCACAAATTACGAAATCTACCTTAAGGTTACGTTAAGGACCTCAAAAAATTCCCAAACTTGTCCATCTTCGAAACACGTATCTCAGAAATGGCTGATTGAATTCATATGACGCTGTTAGGAATAGTTCAAAATTTGTATGAGGGGCAAGCAAAAATTGTAACTTTATGATTTTCACGAAAAAACGAAGTTGTACAAAATGACATAACTTTGAAAACTAACAGTGTTTCTCAGACATCAGTTTGAGCATTTATATTAAAATTACATTTGGTCATGTTATTGATACCGTCCCTTTTGCCAACTTGACATGATATCGTGACACAACTGGTGTCACATACTGACTTAATGTAGATCTTGGCGGAGCCTCGACATAAACTGTGAAGTAAATAACAACATCGAACTAAACAGTAGGTGACGCTGTTGTCATTGAAGAAATCGCAAGGTAGCGCTGCACGCTAAGATTTTTAATGTGACGATTTGGGAACATTTACATGTGTTGATTAACATAAAACTTATTTTTAATTCGATTAGTGATCAAGGTACCTAAACTACACGGATAATGTACCCATAAACACGGTCACGGACGCATGAACACGACTCGCGGACCTGCAATCACCGTCCACTGACTCACTAACACGGGAACAGACTCACATTCACGAAGAAACACAGTTAACGGACTGCCAAACACAGGTTACGGACAAAATGTAGTTGTGTCAGCTGACCCAGGAAGCTGATGAGTCCGTGACCCGTGTTTGGCGGTCCGTTAACCGCGTTTCCTTGTGAATATGAGTCCGTGTCCTGTGTATTTGGGTGAATGGATTGTGTTTTGTGTGTCCGTTCCCATGTTTGTGAGTCAGTGGACAGTGTTTGCAGGTCCGTGACTTGTGTTCACGGGTCCGTGACCGTGTTTATGAGTCCGCTAACCGTGTAGGTTAGGTACCTTGGTGATTATTCCAGAAAAATATAAGCAGCTGTTAGCGACGAGAATGCCCTTTAATTGTCGACGATAACAGTGGCACCTCAGTGGTGATAACTTCGATAGGACCGAAGTTGACCGTTAATGCTACACCGCAGCGTGGATGCTCCGCTGTTAAATCCACCTGTTAACTTCAAAGTTAACTTTGATCTAGGACCGAAGTTAACCATTCCCCAAAACATCCGACGACATCTCGATGTTAGTATGAAAGGACCTATACACAGACTTGTCCAAAAGCTCCTTGATAGCCTTAAGACACATGCACAGATACAAAACACTTCCAAGGGATAATTTGAGGCTATGAAGAAACTACAGGTGTTTGGGATGACCTTCATAATCACTGCAGCATAATATGTCAATTAGCTGTTTGTTGTCTCATAGGGAGTACTAGTACTAGCAGTCCACCTGTAACAAAGAGCGGTGAAGCCCTGAGGGAACTACATGCACAGCTATCAACAAACAATTCTTTTTGCATAACTCAGGTGTGTTACCAGTAAAATCAAAAGTAATTACAAAAATCAACATTTTTCAATTTTAAAGGTTTATTGCATGGCTGCAAAAACCCACAATTTTTCAATATATGTCTGATGGTAGGTGTGATTGACATAGCAGTTGAGCATTTGTTTAGACCTACTTTTTATTAAAATTGAAAAAGTAAAATTTCTCTTGTCCCCCAATAAATTGTGTCCTCAATAGGTGGGGTTTAAATAGTCCTCTGAGACTATGAAATAACAACTGGGGATACGCAGAGATATTGGCGTATGGCAGATTCGCACAGTCTAGTTCTTCCTGAAGATAACCGAATACCTTGGTTACCACCAGTTTTTTTTGTTTACTTTCAAAAATAATAACTTTTAACTCCTATATTTTTAAAATCCTTCAGCCAGGACCCTCGCTCACCCGAGGTGAGCTTGATGAGGGGAATTACCGTAGTGAGATTTTACAATATTTTACACAGGGGAATGAGGTCGATATTCGGCCCCAAAATCCAGGCATCGCGGGTCCTGTGAGCACAGATCTTCGTAAAAATGATGCCCAAATGTTAATAGTCATGTGACAGTATTTCTCCAAAAACAGCGATTTTGTGAGATCACTGTAAATTCCAGTTGCAAATTTTTGCACAGATTCTTGTTTTTCACCAAATTCTGTATCACTGATTCAAACTAAGTTAAAAACAAAGTAAAATTCCATGAACAAACTTCCGTTGAGGAAATTTACAAAATAAAACTTCACTGTCCCCTGTATTATGTCACAAACTAAATAATTTTTAAGGTAAACCACAAACAGCTAGTCTGGAACAAAAACAAAATAGCACAAAAGACAAACCAACACTTTAATAAATAAATACTCGGTGACTGCTCAAACACAATACATCTATAGGCAACCTCAAAACGAAAATAAACATTATGAAGGCCACTACCAATTGAAATCCCTCTCTTTCTATTTTGTACAATAAATGCACTCCACACAACCTGCAACTGAACTGGGCTAATAACACTTACAGAATCAAATTAAAAAGACTTTGATCAATAATTTACCACCAAAGCCCACTGTCTGGTGATAAACAACATACCAACAAGACAGGTTACCATATAAACGTGATTAAGGTTTACTGGATGTACCCTAGGTCCTTTAATACACAAGTCTGTGTGTTTAATCATAAATTTACATCAACATAGAATTTAACTTAAATTTACGTATTATCTGAAAGAAGGAAGCATAATTACGTCGTTTTTAATTTTCTTAATTTATACCAATCTACAAACACTGGGATTAGGTGATCATGTCATTTCAGTAAAATTAAGCAAAACAGAAAGTAGATTCATAGCCAAACAGCGACATCAATAACTTGACTAAATTTCATTTGATATAGATGTCTGACACAGAAGCTCAAACACGATGTTACAGTTTTCTAAATAATCACCTTGTTTTCATTTTATTCAACTTTCGATTTTTTGATAGTCCCGCCTGCAAAAATGGATCGCTTCAAAATCAATTCGTAACAGCGTTTTGCAGAACAGTGCATAAAGCATACTACGGTATCAAATAAGTTTCGTATAAATCCGATCAGCGATTTCTCACAATATTATACGAGATGTTCCGAAGCTGGCCAGACTTAGCCATTTTTCTACTGTCCTACATAGCTTTAACTGGTTTCCAATGCAAACATTATCTTTTTCAAAAAGACCTGTCCAGCAGCTGATCGCCCTGGTATTATTCGTTTACTGGATATGAATAATAAATAGGAAACACTCTGCATGCTGCAATTCTTTAGCGTTGCGACAGCACAAAAGCATCTTTTGCTGACTCTATTATACAAGATGGTACGAATTAGCAGAGATGAAACACAATTTTGAGACAGAAGACATTTTTGCGTTAATCATTTGAATATCCTAACACATAGTTGCAATTTCATGCCATGCCAAATGATGGCCAAAAAGAATTCACAAAAAATAATGAAAATATCCAGCTGCATCAAATCCATATACAGATGCAAAATCCTGTCCACCAACTACGCTATCGCCATCTAGTGACAAGGCATATTTCATCATGTATATCGATATTGGAAAACCGATACAATTCATTTTCTCCACTTTGAAAGTAGGATGACTTCTTCAACATGTGAGCAACAAATCACCATTAACACAATCAATGGAGATTTTTTGAACATCCGTCAGCAAAAAAGTAGAATTTCATTTAAATTCTAATTTCTCCATAAAAATAACAAAAAAATGAAACTGAAGTTTGATTCGTTTGCTACTTAGCTTTCATCACTCCTTTGGAAAAATTGAGGATTTGAACTGATGCAGCGAAAGACTTTGAAGAAATGACGAATAAGCCCAATGGACGAGTTAATACTCTCTAGGTGGCAGATAAAACAAAACTTCTTTTTGACATCTGAAAAGCTCAAAAGCGGAAAGCTTTAGTTTATCAGCACAGAGGCAGCGTTCGTTTGATAAGGGACCCATGCGGACATTTTTAAGGGAGGGTCCTTTGCTTCACTTGTAATACCTAGTGAACTTCGAATTCCCCATTGACAAAGCTCGACCACTGACTGACCTCACAGGAAGAGGTAGCCTGACTGACCCTCGTGTCTCATTGCTCCCAGCCATTCTGTTATGCTTGTTCCAACTTGTAAAACCCAAGTACAGTAATGAGGCACAGGCCTACAAACGAGCCAATATTCACAGCCAGCTGCAACAAGGAGCTGAACACAAGAGCTCATTTCTCAAATCAATATAGGACGCCCAAACAACCCTGATAACGGATAAATCCTTGGCAAGGCAAATCGAAACTGTCTGGGTCTGAGCACTCCAATAAGAGAGAGAAAGAAGACAACATCATAGCCAGGCTGCACGCATTTTGGAATGTAAAGTGTTCTTGCAAACACGCTTTAAATTATTTTCATGAACTTGATGAATTTTTGACGAAGTTCGCATGCGTTACAATGCGGGCTGAAGAAGCCTGTTTCATGAGATCTGTCAATTTCACATGTAACGGTATATCATTACCACTCTGTACCAGCAGTTTTTGTAGCACTGGAATATATCTTCATTCCTGAGTAAACCCAGTAGCTCAATTTCACAAAATGGCTTCACAATTGATTTTTTTGACAAAATGCTCTATTAAAGCAGCTAAATGCTGACTCAGGTGAACTGTTGCCAACAATTATCAAAATTACGACTATTATACGTCTGGAGTGACATAATGATAGAAAGTCACGTTGTTAACAAGTAAATTAGACGACAAGGCGAGCCTAAAACAGACGCGTGAAAATGATTATCAAACAGTCTCCAGTAGAGTTTTGATTAGAATAATATAAAAGTAAGCAGCTTGATCCAAGATTTATTTGGTGAATGTCAGGCTCATTGCTGTTGATTTAGTTTCTGGTTTCTCCATGTGAGATTTCAACTGAGGAATTCTAGTCTTCTGGTAATGAACTTCAGGGCCAAATTATGTACCTCAGCAGTCACTCCTGGATTAACACAAACTCGAACACAAACACATGGGCCATCACACAGCACCGAAAGATCAGTTGACTGACAGTCAGCTGACTGATAAACTGTAGTTATACACAACCCGTCAGTGCATTTAACTCCAGATTGCACACTGCAGGCTGAAGCCAGCTTGAGAAATCAATATCATTTTCCTCATAACTGTCTTAATAAAAGCCAGGCCAAGCCACCATATAAAGGGCTGCTAAGAACAAGCTTAACAAACAATGAGGGAAATTAATTGAAAATAGCCCTGGGCGAGCGCAGTGTTTTGAAGCACAAACAAAACCGAAGTGAGGACATACATGACATCGTCATTGTCCTTCACGGTGAAAGTAAGATGACACGATGCCCTGCAGGTACACTAGAATATGATGAAGATTCTGTAATTTTTTAGAATTCTCTACACGCGTTATTACTTGGGCTTCAAGTCAACGTCAAGTCACACTTCCTCACTGGTGTTTTCATTGTTTTCTTGTCTCACAGGTCCTCTCTCAAGTCAGTTCAGTGAACGCAACTTCCATTGTTGCGTAACGTACTCCTCTCTGTAGGACTGCATTTTTTCTTCACCCAGATACCTTCAGGGTTAATTTTATAACTGTGCCCAACATCATTGACACATAAAAACAAATCCATTGAAGCGATGCAATTGCTTAACTTAGGTCAATGGGTGCACTGATTGAGTTGTAATCACTAATCACTGCCACCTGGAGGTACCTGATGAAATCACACATCAAAATGTCCTCCCTCTATTCCAAAAACGGAGTAGAAAAAGGGCAAAAAATATTAAAGTACCCACAAGTCCTCCAAATTGGCCCATAGATTTGAGGTCCTGCGGGTCAATGGACCCATAGCAATGTTTTTCTAAAATGACCCATAACCTTCTATACGAGCAGATTCTTTACTAAGTTTTGACGTATTGAAGCAAGTCCGGGGGGTACTCAGTGCTATTCCAGTCAGAGAGAGAAAAGTTTGCGAGTCAAAGTGCACTATGGCCTCGATGTCATAAAAACAATATCTGGTAAAGCTCCCATAACTCTACAGCAATGTTATCTGCCATTGAAAAATGGAAAAGGTCAATTTTTGCAATTATTTTTGTGCGAAACAAATGAAGAATTGCCATATTTTAAAATTTGTTGGGCACTCACAACAATGATCGAAACCCTTGAAAAATGAAGAAAGTGTAATTTTAGCTATTATTTTTGTCCCAAATTAACGAGACCTCACGATTATATGAAAACATTACAATACAAAACCAATAATATTTATCAAACTCAGAAGACATTCTGATCCTTAATTAAAAGCAAAACTACTGTTTAAAAATTACGAAGCAATTTTGTAAACATTTCTCACTTGCTCAATACACTGTGGAAAATTGTGAATCAGTCTCATATAACTGTTATTTACACTCAGTTTGGAGTTAAGCTCATGTATCACCAACCTAATATTAGTTTGGTCCATGTAAACCATCTTATCACGGTTTTCTGAGTCATGACATCTATGTATCAACAAAAAGTGCATACGGTAAAAATCTCACGATTCTGTCAAAAAGAATTTGGTCTTTATCAGGTGCTCGTTGTGAACCATATGTCCAGATATTATCTGACGGTAGCTATCAGAATTCAACAAGGACGAAGCACTAATTTGACATGACATATCTTTTAGGGAAAAAAATGAGAACATGAAATTGCACTTCTCCCCCATATCGTGTCCTGAATTAATGAATTTACCTTTGGTTAATTGGTTTGATCCACATAAAAGCAATACAACACCAATGTAGATGTGACTGTACAACCAAAAGTATTCGGACAAAATTACCTGGAGTTCCCCGTCATGACTGGTAAGGGTTGAAGCCGAATTCATTGTAAAAGTTGTCTTTCCTCATGACCGAGAATGAAGGGGATTTAACAGAAAAGTTAGTAAGGTGGCTAATTCATTTTGTGATCAGAATTTTACAACCCTAATTCATGCACCCAGGGGGAGCTGACGGGGGCTCGAACGAACCCCTATTTGGCAACGTGGGCAAAAAGGTCCACAAAAAGTCCGAAAAAAGTAGAACACGAGACAAAAGTCCACTGAAAAAGCAGGAACTACGTAAATTTGGCGAATGCACAATTCACACTTTTTAGGCTGTAATTGAGTCATTTTTGCAGGGAAAACGGCATTTTGTATCATTTCTTTTGTCCTCAACTGCGTATGATGGAGCCATATCTAGTCACTTTGATGACACAATCAAACAGTTTAACCTGTACTCAGTTTGCAGCTCCTGCAGCTAGAGAATGCCATGTCATGGTCACTGTGCAAGCAAATTATAAATGTACCTATCACAGACCCTAAGATTGTATCTTCCACTACCACTATATTGAACCTGTTTGTCAGTATGTTCGTGGCTGGAGGCCTCTGCACTTGGAATAAAAAACCTAAAACCACTCAAGCAAAAAGAAACCCTTTTTAAATAAGATTATTATTATTTAAACAGACACTTTTTAACATTTTCTTAAGCCAATGTTAATTTCATTCACCTACAAATTATACAAACTTGTATCATCCAGGAGCCATTGGAGTGCTTGACCTCAGCACATTTAACCTTATCAAAGAAAGTCCTTTTATTTGAATCATTGATCCCTGGTGGCTAAAAAAGACTGTCGCCCGCCTTTTGAATTTCTGGAACTGCCTTCTGATTCCTGTGAAAATTTCATAGCTCTATGACGGTGTTCATAGACAGCAATTATTTTTACAGTAAGTTTCAGTTTCACCACGATGAACAATAAATGTCCATCAATAATGTCCATCGTCTAGTCTTAGATAGTGTTACTGTAGTGCCGTAGGTTACTTAAAGAAAAATTTCGCCAAGTCTATTGCTCTGTCGTAAAATTTGTTCTCCACGCTAGAGGTCACATTTCTTGTCTGATCAACACGAAATTCACATACAATGTGAGCTGCTGAGGCCATTTTTAGTTTTTGCAGAGCCATCAGTTCTGCTGTTTGTGCGATTTGTCTGAAATTTGGTGTGTAGACATTGTAAAGCGGTGTTTGTAATTTTTGGTCAGGTGACTGTTCTCTTATTCCCTCGCTGAACTTGTATTGGTCAATAATTCGTGCTACAGGATGCATCTTTAATCTGAATAACAAGAGATTTATGCATATATTGTATCTTGAAAAACTTGAGACTTATTGTTTTTGGACAAAATTGGACTCAAGATGGCGGTTTGGTGGCTTTTTCCGAATATTAACTTGTGGCTGCTCTAGCTTTGAGGGAACCTCCTGAAATTTGATACATTTGTAGATAGGTCTCTTCAACAAAGGCCCTGATCAGTTTCTTTCTAAGACTTTTCATACTCAAGTTATACGATATTTTCCAATCTAATGACTGCTCTTTTATTGATTGATTCCTCGATGCACTTTTGTTGGTTTATTATTTACTATATGTTGGTATCATGGGCATCGTTGTTTGGGTTTTGTCGTGAACCTAATTCAATTTTACCAAGTGTCACTCATCACAGAGCTTCCCGAGCTATGAAATTTTACCACCCAATGAATTCAAATTTCAGAAGGGTTCACCAATGGCTCTTTCACTGAAGATGGCACTTCAAAGAAAACTGAAGATGTTGGAACATTAACTAAAACCTCCAGCCTAGTTTCAACTCCAGACCACAGCAGTTTCTAAAAGGAGGCAATCCAGACATCAATCAAGTCCATTGTTAAGCATTTCAATGCTCTATTGTCCAGCATCACCACTTGCAGGCCAATTATCTCCCATGGTTCAAAGAGTTACTAAAACCATTCATCAATGGGTACCAGCAAACCAAAATCCAACCCACAGTCTATTTTGGATAATTTTCATCATATTTCTTTGCGTTAAAATGCTCCTAACTTAACTTTTTATGAGAAATTTGATTTTCAGAAGCCAAACAGTTCCAAAACTAACCAGTGTTAGTAAACGATATGTCAATTAAAAGCCAGCGCTTTACTGATGCGAAGCCATCATCACATCTGTGACCATGACAGCTGGACTTGTACCCAAAAAAACCCTGCAATTTATTAGTCCTCAAAAATCTACAGCATACTAGAACTGAACCCAGGGAGGATGGTATAGAAAAGGCATATATGGGATATGCCACCCTGAGATGAGTGACATTTTCATAATCAGTTTCCCTGCAACAAGGTGCCTTTCTGAACTGCTCCTTTCAATGCAATCTGAGCCTAGCACAAATTCTAATTAAAAATTAATGAAAATTGAATTTTAGATTCCTAGTATTGCCCAAAAGAAGAGTAACTGATTCGTCCACGCACATGCACGTGTACCAACACTTCGCAAATACGGCGTAGTGTTTCCGAGCAAGTACCAATGCGTCCAAAAACTGAGGTACTCAAACACCGCATCAATTTTCTGCTTGAAAACCCGACCAAAAGTCGTTGGGGGAAATCAAACAGAACCACCACCACAGGCACTACCTGCTTCATTCACAGTCTTGAAACTCTTATTGACAAGCACATGTATGGTGAGAACAAGTAAACTAACATAGCAAGCTGCATTGAGACCTCTGTTTGTATTTTTCTTTGATCCATTTATAAAGCAGCTTATATTACTACACATCAGTCAGAGTGAGTCAATATTTACCTGTGAGAAAAACTAGAGACGGCCCCTGAACATGGATAGTCACAGAAGAGTAAGTAAGCGCATGACTGCTACTCATTCATAGCCTCAGCCTGTTGTTGTGACATTAGATTTCTCTATTTCTGAGGAAAAAATATCCTGTTGGGCTGACATCATTTTGGCTTCAACTTTGTATGTTTTTAAATATGATTTTGGTAACAGACCAAACACATTTTCTCAAGGGTCTAAAATCTGTGTTAAAACTATATTTTTGAATGATTTGCATAGTTTTACAATTTACCGTACAAATCACTGTGGATCCTCTTCCTCCTAATGATTTTGCTACAAGTGTAATTCAACCAATTAGGGAACTACCGTAATCGTTCGGGTTAACGCCCTGGGCGGTTAAATTGGCGAATCCAAAAAATCTGGGGAGGGCGGTTAACTGAGTAGTGGGCGGTTAAATCGAAAATCCACCTAAAGTAGGGGATGGGCGGTTAACTGAACATGGGCGTTAACCAGAACGATTAACAACAAGTTGGTTGAGTAATAACAACTGACACTGGTGGGTCAAAGGTATTGAAAAGGGGGACCAGAAAGAAATTCCGCAAAGATAAATGTCTGCATAAGCTTTAAAAACTGCAAGGCTGACGGCACTATTTTGGTCACGTCTGTAGGGAGTGCTCGGGATTGGGACGGTCACTCGCCACCCCTCTAAATCCTCCTATGATTCCTGCGAAGAAAAACAGACAAAATCCAGTTTTAATTTATACATAGCTGAGGTTTTTCTGGAGGCGGCAAATGAACTGCCGTTAACGGTTACTAAAACGTTCAATTCCACTAATGTTACAATTCAAGATATTCCATTCTCACTGCAAGCATATTTTGGAAGAGGCAGTGCAGCCTGGTGCGATAGGTGCCCGCTTTACTGGGCCACACTGCTAGACCCTTGAGTCAGGTTTCTAACTCCTCAGCTTGGTTTTAAATATATATTAATAAAGCATAAAAATGGTTCCAGGTGATCACTGCGATGGGCCCACATGCGCAGCCTGTGCACGTCTGGTACAACGTGTACCAGACCACCTGTAATTATTTTGTTATTAAGCATACTTGGGTGCAGTAGCCTTGAACATCAAGCCCAGAGTGCTTGAGGCCAAATACAAGCACATCAAGCGCAGTGCTGGAGGACAAACACATACCTACTGTAGTACATGGCAGCCAGCTTGACCTATTAAACAGAATGTTAAGGTCATCCTAGTGCACAAATACATACTGTAATTGCTTCTTAGCATCTTTATTAATTAATAACTTTCAGTACTGATCAACGAAAGGGGCATTTTGCCAGAAGTGCTTTGAGCTTTAAAAACATCCTATCTTGAATTGTTGCCGAATGAGCCGGCATGTAATTTTAGGGTTGGTCAACCCTAATATCCTCTGAAGCGTTTTATTCAGATGCTGATGGTTTTGATGTGGGTACTAATGTAAATAGAATACTACAAGAGTGAAGAACATTATGAGGAGACATTGTGGCTCAGTGGTTTGAGCTCCAGACTTCCATTTGGGAGACACGGTCAATTCCTGAAATTATTGTCTGACAATCGAGCATTGCACAATTGTCCCTTAATTCTCTGAGCTTTGCTCTTAATAAAAAAATTAGGAAAACCATTTTTGAGAGTAAAAGGCCCAATTCGATTCTTTTGTTTTTAGCCAGCTAACAATGGCAAATTGCAGCTTCAATGAATAAATTTGCTACAAAACATTTCCTGTTGAGAAAAAGAGCTTTTTCATATGCGTTTTGCCTTTCTAAAGCATCATCATTGTGTTCTTTTTCTTTGCATGAAATGAATTTGATTACTAACACTGCTTTGGTAGCTGAAACAAACTGGCAGCCACAAGCAAACACCATGAGTGGCAGAAATCAAGTTGTTTTGCAGACTAACCATCTCCACTCAATAGCCAGAAGTCAGGCAAACTACAATTCTTTGTTCAACAGGAAATGTGATTTAATGCCCTATACTGGACATTGAAGATAAGAGTTGCCTGAAGAATCAGGATATTTGTTTTCACTTTTCAGCTCTACAGTTCAAATAGACTATAACGCTGAAATCAGCAACTAGCAGTCCAGCTTATAGTTCCTCATGTCCCTAACCTTGCATCATGGCTATTTTGCATTATGTAATACTGGTGTACAATAATTGGCACTAAACCAACTTCTCTCAAGCATGGGCAAACTTCAGTCATTAGGCAAATCTTAGCTCACCAGATCTGCGCGCAAGTGGACGAGAAAGCGGCACCGTTTTCCCCAGAGTTACTCAGTGAAATCATCTGCACATCAAAGGCTTGATGGCATCGTCATGGATTGAAGGAAGCTACTTGCTATTCATGGGCTTGGGTGAACATACTGGATGAGATAATTGAGGTGGTAAACCAACATGCTTGCCAAGTTTAGCTTGTAGGGGTTTCAAATTCAAAAACTAAAAATTAGCGTAGATTATGTCGTTTAGTTCCTGCTAAGCATTTTCATGGATAGGAACATGCAAATACATCTTTAAGGACAAGTAGTTCAAAATTACTCCTTTGCAACAAACGAGTCTAGGGCTGGACACAATTGATATATTTTCCACCACAGTATTAACATGTCACATAAAGGTAAACATGCAATCCCTTCATACCCTCATTCACCCAGTTCACAAGGAAGGTTGTAATATCATTCCTTAACCTCTACTCAAAATAAGACTAGCCATGATCGCTGAGAAAATAAAATAATGTGTCTAAAATTATGGATTAGTGACAGAAAACACCCTCTTGGCTGCTCTCAAACCACATTTAGAAGCACGGTAATTGTGTAATATAACGTGCCCGCATTTTGAGAACCAGTTTTCTCCACTGAATAACGAGAAAGGTTTTCAAAATACAGGCACATTATATCAGACTATTGCAAGACGTACTCCAACATTAAACATAAGTAGGAGCAGAAAAAACAAAATTTCAAAATGTGGAAGTTTATCAATTAGCATATTTTTGACAGCATTATTTATTGCCAGTCCTTCCTAACTGAGGAATGGTAGGTAATTCAAAGTACCAGAAAATGGTCGAATTTCTTCAGTAAACTGCAAATTTTTGTACAAGGACGACATGTGATTTTGGACCCACAAACATTAAGTTGATGATGTTAAGATAAGAGTTTCCAAAGGAAACCTTTTGTTTTAACATTTTCTCTTATTTGATGGACCAGCCGGTAGATAGTCCTTGAGGTGCCTAAGATTCCTTCAGGGCAGCTTGTGTTAACAGTACTAATTTTCAGTGGCAGAGACACCTTGTCGCAAGAAGCAACAACCATACCAATTCTTCTCAGACCAAGGAACGTATGTTAAAACTTAAATAAGAAAAGGAGGCTCATTAAATAACAAAGAATGGCTGAAATCAACGTTATATTTTGACGTAATGCACAGCTTTATTGCACCTGTGACCGGTTCTCACAAAAGTGATGCATGCACTAACTGATGGAAATCAAACTGTTGGTTTGTCGTTGGCATGGAAATGCCATCTGAGAGCTCGCAATTAAGAACCAGGATGGCAATACCCTAACCCCAAGGTAGTTGTGTGTCAGTCATGCACTATATATAGGAAATTAGAACTAAGAGCCTTATTACTCCAAGAACCAAGTCACAACACCTGTCATCAAAGATTTATCCAATTCAGTAGATAATGAGTAGGTATTTTACCGACCATAATGGAAATAAGTCTTTGACTTTTTATGTTATCCGTGTCTTGCACTTGTACTTTTATTTTCGTGTAATGTTTCGATGTTTTTCTCTTATTTCTCTGTACTTGTGTGATTCTAATAAATGCATTATCATTATCATTATTTTTGATGTAACCTACAGCAATATTTAATCAATGGGTTTTCTTATAACTGAAGGCAATTGTTTCAAGGCAGATTTCTAGATGTGAGGGTCGGTGCATTTGAATAACGCATGCAAGTGACAATAAATGTAAAATTTGTGCCAAGAGACATTCACAATACAAAGTGTCTTCACGACTGTACAAAGCAGACGCTATTTAATCCTCCCATAAGTGTACAAAAACGCCTTGGGCTAAACTGGTGGAATTCTTCAAAGTACTGGTTTATCTGTATAGTGACACGCTTAAATAAAACAATTACTTTATATGCTTTGTGTAGTTTATAGATGTTACATCACGTAAAAAAGGAATACGTATTGCTGCAAAAATGAGCATGTCCCATCACTATAAAGTAGAAAATCAAATATTTGAGCTGCCAGCCCTTGTCTAAGGATAGCTATTCCAGAATACCGTATTACTGCGCTTTTAGCCCATATGGGCCTATATCCAAAATAATGCTTTTTCGAGGCCTTTCTTACAGAAGTGTTTCGCATATAAGCCCAGGTAATGTCCCCTCTATAGGCACACACATTAATTTGACTACCACAGTGCCTCCTATGGCATTTTTTATACTAGCCTATGTATCTTTGGAGTTCTTTGGCGAATTTTCAAAAAAAATTTGGTTAACAGTTTTGTATTTCTGTAATACGCAGTAATACGGTGGAGCTTAAAAGTCAAACAATAGTGTCAGGTTGGTACAACTTCTCTATAATTTGTCCATTCTCTAATAGTTAAAATTCCAATGTCAAAACGAGGCTTGAGCAGCACAAAGTCTCTTGTGGATTATACCTCAAAACCACAGAATTAAGTTCAGTGAACCTATCTGGTGACAGGTCTAGAAATTTTTGGTGCATTCGTGTATCTATGGTTGGGAATAAGTTGTCAGATATACTAGTCTAAGATCAATTCATGCCTGTAGTAGGGTTTTTGAATTTTCAAAATTGGACAAGGAATGTGACTTTTTCAACCTAAAACATTTGTTTAATGTTGCAATAATATGTTCCACATTAATTCTGCTGGGTGTGCAACATAATTGGGCCAATTACCAAACCACCAGGCAGCAGTTGGGTTTTGAGGTAAGCCAAGTGTCCTTGTACAATTCTTGGCATGAAACTTAAGCTCACTTACATGAAATGTCAATTTCAGATGGCAAACAGTTTGAAAAATCGCTAATTTTAGCCAGTGTTCTATTGCTTAGAAGCTATCTCTAATGCCATTGCTCAATTCCACATACAGGACCATCAATGCCATTTACTGATTAACAGGTCTGGCACAATAGCTTGAATTGTACAAATCTATTGAGTTTCTAATGACTAGAGCTCACCTCCAGGGATTACTGCAGAGAAACCAAAGTGTTGAAACTGACATTAACAGCAAATATGTCAGCAATAATGAATCCCTCATTAGAAAAAAGCTTGCATGGCTGTGAAAACAATGGTAGTATCCATCAGTCTGCAGCTAAATTTGTGGAGTCACCAACTATATGCAATAGCTTAGAGATACCCGACTCTTCAATTAAGGTAATAGTCGGATGAATCGTGCCCATATTTTGAGAAGCAGTTTGTTGCCCACTCACTATTCAGGGGAGAAAACTCAGGTTCTCAACAAGCAGGCACGACTATTACCCTTCAATGAAGTGTTCTATCTTCGCAATTTAGTTTTATTTTTTTAAGTACCTAATAACCACTGAACCAAATTTCTGATCATTATGCCTCGATTGTCACTAGCTCCTGGTAGGTCATTTTGTAGATAACCGAAGATCGGTGAGTGCGTTCCACAGCCTCATCATTCCAAAGACGATGACGGGACTTTTCTTTGTTGAAACAGCACAGAGAAGAGTGTTGAAAGTGCAAGATGATTATATTTGGCGTTGGTTGAATTATGGAAACTTAACTTTTCACAGACTATCAGAAGCATTACCACAAATGGCATTTTAACTATAATATACAATTATACATAGAAATTATTTTTCACCCACTAATTTGGTTCGTCAACTTCACTTTGCCGGTGCTAGTAATTAGAACAAAAACAATCTATTGCATTGTTCGCCGTACATCGTTTCAAAGAGAAGCTTATAATCAAGAGAGCCCTATGTTAAGAATGGCGTATATTGTCCTAGATTGGCAAGATTCTCCATTATTACACATCTGATAACTAACACTAATTACGCATAATTGAATTCACAAGCTAACGGCACAGTTAACACGATATTTCCAAAACGAAAAAGAAAATCAGCTGATACTCAATTGCCACAGTGCGACAGATTGCGTGCAGCATTAGGAAACAAAACCATTCCTCAGACGCATGCACAGACTCTCATCTACCCCTCTGGTGACATTTACAATTTGCTCAGGGAACTCATACTCCCATGATCTTTCCATCCAGTAATAGGTCAGGCACTGTGGTGAATATGTTCACCGACTAGTAATTGGTCAGGCACCGCGGTGAATATATTCACAGAGCCTCTTTGCGTCATTCACACCAACTTCATAGTGGTACCAGTTGTAAAATGCAAATGAAATGAGCAGACCCCTTGACAGGACAGACTACTCATCAACAATACAACTTCGCTGTAGGCATAACACTCTTGTATATTTTGTTACCTGTTCAAGCAGCAGGGCACTTACAATAGCAATGAATAATTTTTTCAGAAGTGTAATTTTTTGCATTAACTGTAAGGCACAGACCAGGTTGACAACAAAGTATAATTTTCTTAAAGTAAAATTGTAATTGAATATTTTTAAACAAAAGTCCATTTTTCTGCAGCAGTACATGCTGAGAACAAAAACGTCACACGTTTTAACATTAAACTAAAATCTTAAACACAAAAATAAACAATTGCAGGTGGTCTGATACACGTTGTACCAGACGTGCGCAGGCCTCACATGTGGGCCCATTGCACTGATCACCTGGAACTATTTTTATACTTAATATATGGTTAAAACCAAGTTGCGGAGCTAGAAACCTGGCTCAAGGGTTTAGCAGTGTGACCTGGTGGGACTCGAAGCCACGATCTCAAATAAAGAAAGCGGGCTCTTATCAACCTGAGGCCACACTGCCTCCTCTAAAATTTTAGAACTGATATTTGATTTTATCTCCAAGAGAAGAAAAGAGGCAAAACTAAACAATTTAGTTGTTGAAGACAGGAAATGGCATTTTAAACATAGTTACGCCATTTCACAATCACCAGATTCTGCAATGTTCCACAGTGCTGATACAACATTTTTTCATTTCAATACCTTTTGTTGACTCTGTGATCGCATTTGAAGAATTTCTTCATCAGCCGAAAGAAAGACACACAGCTAAAGCCCTTTCTCTTCATACAGTACTTTGATTTTCCCACAGGACTTCATACGTCAAATCATATGCGATTATGGGACTGTGTATAGACAATGGTTTGATTGTCATATGTAAGACAGTCGGATGTACTCTGTCTTAACTATAAAATTGCACATGGCTTTTTAGCTTGAAAATTCTCGTGCAAATGCACCAGTCCTGCACTACAATGATGCCGGCTCACTGTTTGAAAATACGTCAAATAAAATAGTTTGCATACTCTATCCTAACTCCACCACAGTAAAAATGCTGAAGAGACAAAATGCTAGTATTGCCCGGTAAAAACAGCTTCGTGCCACACATATACACACACGCATTGCACACACCACATACACAAGCAAGCACAGACACAGACGGTTACCATAATTGGTAGTTTGTAATTTTCAAGGACTTTTAACATTGTTGTGAAATTGAAAAGTTGATGTCTAGCGGTAGTTACTGTGCTACAACATGTTAATATAGAAAAGCATGCCGATTTGTTCCTACAAATTCAGTCCTAAATTACCGACATGTTATCGTAACCTTCATATTCAATGCACGTTAGTGGAGCTTGCAATCCACACGCATTACAACCGAAGCACCTATCACACTATTATTTCTCCTGGGTGTCTTAGTTCTTCAGAATGAACCCTGGACATTCTTCCAATTCTCTGGACAGAAACTGCATTGTATCATTAGTGCAGGCAAAATAGAGGAATGTAGTCATTGATGTGAAACATGTGACCGAGAACCTGAGTGGTTGTCAGTGGCATGTCAAACCCATTTATTGATCACAGCCTTACCCTAATTCTCATCCCCAGCTTCTCATTACTCAGCTTGTTCCTATGGACATACATGTATATATATATACATATATATATGACCAGTAATGAGTGTCAAACAAATGTATTATGTCACAGTGAGCAGAGTCTTGTAGAGAGACAATAAGGAAGAAAGGTCTCATCAATTTCAAATAAAAGTAATTGCCGAAGTCAATCTTTTTTCATTTTTGAGGGTTTTGCGAAATATTGTCTTATCATACCTATGATGAAGCATAAATTTTGTGCACCTGAAAGCTTTTATGAAACAAATGGGAAATAAAATTTCATTGGTCTACCACATTATTTGCGACTGGTGAGACTGAACCGTGCACCACTGCTCTTTATTCTCAGAACCTCTTGCTTCATGACCACTGACCTAGTGAATACTGAGTGGCCCACTGAAGTAAAATCCCAACAATTTTGGACAAAATAATTGCCAATTTGCATTTTTTCATTTTTCACGGACCTCTAATGTTGTTGTAAATACCCACAAATTTTCTAGGTATATTTTCTGATGGTAAGCTATTGTTTAGAACTTGGATATGGTGCCAAAGCATCGTTTCGGTGTTGTATATCATTTACGAAAAAATGAGAAAATATAATTTCACCTGTCCGCTATACTGTGAGCTAAATTGGTGAGGTTTTACCGCAACAGTAGATCTGCGCTTTAAATCCCTCTGATGTCAACAGGGGGATATTTTCAACAGTTTCAAATTACAATATTTTCCCACAACACTTCCCCCTTAGTGTTAGGCACTTCTTCCGAAATACAATTACCACTGAAATACCCCAACTTCATGAATGCAAAGTTTGCAAACTAACTTTTGTTTTGTAACCGTTTCATTTGGACTGGGCTCACAAGAAACTATTTTATGGAAAGCGAAATAAATTTGTGAGTGCATGGTTTGCACACAATTCTCAGTCGATAATGTATTCAATAATCATTATCGCAGCATCAAATAATCAGTGCAGAACACGTGCCATTAGGCAGACTACGCATAATTAATTGGCATACTAATTGAATTCCCTCTGTTCAGAGTGAAAAATGACCCACACGATCAAATTACTACCCATTCCTTCGCCAGAACTGAACACACTGCATCACACTGCCAAGCAACAAGCCATATTGATACCAAACCAGTGGTGGATTTTTTACTAAGAAGATAGCCAGCATACTTCACTAGCTATGTACCTGAGTTTGTATATTCTGCTGACAGTTACAGGCCGGCATAAAACTGGCTGAAAGGCCTTATCCACTGGCTAAAAGGCCTTTCTCACTGGCTGAAAGACTTTCCCACTGGCTCCAGAAGTTTCCTGAAGTTTCAGTAAATGAGTACACATAACTTCGGTCATGCCACCTAACCATTGGCAAGGGTCAATGCGGGCATCAACTGGTTAATATTTTGTTCTACTATTTTGGCAGTATCAGGATTCTCTTTCAATCTATCTGTATTTTCTGGATTCTTTACATTACCAAAAAATAATGGAACCTGCACAAAATGAGAACCCGCAATACTGCCTTTGTCAAGATCAGCCAATACACATCCACCTTGTCATAATTCTGGTGAATTAGTTTGTCTGAATACTCTGAAGTTCAATGAAAATTGTAGTGGTTAAAGTAAAATACACCAACTTCGGACAAAAACAACCGTTTCTAATATAGTGGTGAATACCCACATTTTTTAATAGCGTATATCGTCAGGTAGTAACTATGGCGCACAACCTGAATACGGAAAAGCATCAGTTTGGTACTATGCATCATTTGTTGAAAAAGTTGATAAACACTCATTCATCCTATTGCGTTCTGAATTGGAGAGATGTTACTGTATAAGGTATAAAACCAATCGATTTTGTAGTCTTTAACTCTTGGTTTGAACCTTTTAAAACTGGTTTTAAAAAAGTTGTACATATAGTGTGAGAGCGATAGCTGTTGAAACTCAGTTGCAAAAGTTTTAAACGGGGAGGGGGGGGGTCACAGTAGTAGTGGCTGTCAAATCTTGTAGTAAATATTGAGGCAAGAGGTAGTAACTGCAGTGAATCCTAAGTAACAGCACTGGTGGCTATTAACAAAAACTAGGGTTAGGACATTTATAACCAGGGTATGAAGGGTAACCATTGCTTATATAGGTTTAGTTGGAGTGAACACAGCTTGGATACAACTTGCCATTAACCTCTTAGTTTCCTTGGTAACATGTGAAATTTGTTGCCAAGTTCAATAACACACAATGACAACACTAGGCACTGTTAGTAATTTTTGAATTATTTACCAGCATAGTCTACTTTGGTGCATTAATCCTCATGTTCCTTCAGATTAGTTATACTGTTAAATCAAATTCAGATGTATTTCAAGGACTTATAGGGGTTGTTAATGGTAGTGTGATACACAAAGGCAATCACATTTCAGGCACACAAAGGACAACATAGCCTCATTAAAGTACCAAGCATTAGTGCCGGTTACCCTTCAAAAGCTGACACGGAATAGCTGACACGGAACCATTTGTTCCAGTATGTAAATGGGACTGACACAGAGCAAATTGACACCACGGTGACAATTTTGCCACCCGTTTGTGAGGTAGAGCAATTAGCGCCCGAACATCTTGCTCCGTGTAAATTATATGTCTAAACGTGAAACTGGGGCGAGGCGGAAAGGATCATCTCTACTGCGCTTGCCTAATGACCTACCTACGTATTCTTTGTCTCTGCAACTTTCGTCATTTGTAAACCTGCGCATGTGCGATCTAGTCTTTCCAGCCTGCAATTTCCGTCTTGCCACGATTAGTGAGTTGTGTGTGTAAACAGCCGCTTGACACGGGTCAATTTGCTCCGTGTCAGTTGCGCCGGGCCAAAAGTCGATGTCTAAATGGGAGTATTATCAGGCTGATGTGTCGAATTTTCACAACAGGCAGTTCAGTTCTCCCACCACAGTGGTCAAAGTTTTAAATTGTAATTTGGACAAATTTCATTTCACCGAAGTCAGACTAAAATACTGATAATTATATTTTTAAATGCTATGTGCAAATTCTGTTACTGATTTCAGCCACCAAAATTGTTGCATTTACTGAAATTTAATGTATTGCAAATTATTTAATCAGAAAAACAGACCACCCATAATTTAGTGATCAAATGTTGCATACTAATACATGTGGATAAGAATTCAGGATTTCCTGCAGACAAAATACAATAGGGATCTGTTTGGCTGGTCTATGAAGGCACATTTCCACCAATCTTCTGTAACAGAGAAGCACCAATGTAAAAGTACAAAATTAACTTTGTGTTTCTCATGAGCTCCAATATTTATCTGACAAGGCATGGTTGCTTAGTGACGCTTGGTCCTCAGTGTGACTGCAAAAACAACATTAATTTTTTATACGAATAATCATGTATAGTTTTGGATAATGAATTGAATAAAAAGCTTACGGTATACTAGAATAGTGTAAACTTGAAAAATATCAAATTGTACAAGTGATAAACTTTGATGACACTAAGTTAACCCATCAAAGCATCCAGGCTCCTCAACTGTTAAATCCACCAATTTACTGTAAAGTTAAGTGGCAAACTTAACTTTGATCCGTACAAGACTAAATTTAAACTTTCACACCATCCCACACTCTCCAAAATCCAAAAAATTGATGGTGGTATGAAAGGCAGAGACAAAAATGACCTAGTACTTAGTATTTGTTTTGGTTTATCTGTCAACCATCTGTCAGACAGGTTGGGATCAGCCCTAATCTAATTTGTCACAACCAGACAATAGCTCACCACAAGATAATATGGGTAGTGATTAAATGATAAACATTGGACTTGCCAATGGGCTCTACCGCTCTTTATGACTGAAAGTGACAAGGTGAAAGTGCCTTGTTAGACCCTTTAAAGTTATTTGCACAAAGGCAGCTGGCTTTCGAGATTTGTGCTTCCAGAAATAAAATTTCTTCAGTTATGGCAGAACATTTCAAAATTATTTTATGTAAATTTTCCATAAAAGTAAACAAGAAGAAAACCACTATCATACATGCCCATTTTACATTGTGCACCTGTGACCAGCAAACAGACAATGAAGTATGAAGACCCTTAACAATACTGTGAGGTTCGGGAAAAGAAATGACAGTTTAAGCAACTATTTTTTGTTCTAATTTGAGGAAACTTTACCATATCTGCCTACTTATTTTCGATTATACTTTGAGATTTTAAGCCCACTTTGACTTAAAGTGAAAGAGGCTGTTTTTACTCTTTTACCCAAAACCTGGATATCACAGGGTAGTTTAGTAATGATCACTGACTTATGATATGTTTAATGACACCAGATTGCACTATAGATAAGCAATAACAGGGAGAACAAAGGAGGTTACTACAAGTCTGGGGAAACTCAACAGGCTCACTATACAGGTGGGTCATAGGGGTTCAAGTGAGTTCCCTCTGAAGCACTAACCGTTCTTAGGCAAACATCTGTCCTGGATAGCGTGGCCTCCCAATAATACCATCAACTCTTAAATGGCGAGAAGGGAAACTAACATAGAAAGGTCTTGAACTATACTAAACTTTCAGCTCACAACAGGGAGTGCTGGACAGTAAAGTCTCACCAATTTTAAACAAAAATGTTGAAGTTGTTCGTTTTTCATTTTTCAAGGTCGTTTTACATTATTGTGAATGGCCACATCTTTGTGTAATGTTATCTGATCATGGCTACAGCACCTGAAACATGTTCATTTGGTAAGCATGTCTGTGTGCCAATGATTGACAAAACCTCAAACCAATACACTCTGCTTCAGAGCCATCTTGAATAAAGTAACCAGCCACAGTAACCCTGAAATAGATTCCCTCATAATTATTAACACTAGCATCAATAGAGACTCATAGTAAATATATAGCCATGGACTTTTCAAACCATCAACTGAAACGTGTTTAAATATGCCACAGTATTTAGAAAGTTCCAACCAGTCTTTGAAGCTGCCTACCCAGCTGATAAATCAATTACCCGCCAGTCCCACTTGAGCCTCTTACAGGGTTTGGAATTAACAACATCATGAATGAGCTAAACTGCACACAAGCAGAACCAGACTCTCACCAAGAAAGTATGCCAAATGCATTACCTACTGTTCACTGTGAAGGCATTAACCTATAGCAAATAGCAGCACTCGCAACATCGCAACTCTGCAAAATGCCTGTCCTCCGGAAGTCTGGGGTAAAATTTCTTCTAACATGTGAAACACCAAATTTTAAGAAAAAAATAGATTTTCTCACCACCATATCGTGGCCCAAATTCAAGAATATTTACCTGTAAGAGTAGTCTCAGTGAAAACACACCTGTTTACTGTGAAGTAACTTCAAACCATTAGACCGAACTGAAGTGTTCCCACTGACCAGCACTCCTTGAGGTCAGTTAAAAAGGAGCTTTAAAAGATCACCAATATGAGAATCATGACAGATGCCATGGAACAAATTTGGACTCACTGAAGATTGTTCAACCACTAACTCCGTAACTGAGCTGATTAGAAAACACTCTTAGATCCGCTGTCTAAAAATAGTAGGTAAAGACTGACTTTTTTAAAAAAGCTGAAGAAACATATGACCCTGTTAAAGTGGAGAAATTTTGAAACACTAAATCTGTGGCCGGGTGAGCATCACTGCTGAGGGTTTGGTTCCCTTCTTGACAACCTTGTGGTTGTGCACCCACTAACACGGCCTGTATCCATCACACACCCCGAACACACCCTAGATACCCTGACATCATTTGTGTCAAGTGAACATTTAGAAACATTACTCTCATTGCCGTTAACAACCCGTCAGTCACTTGGATTACCAAGTTATTCGATAATCATTCCTTCACAAGGTGTTTTAATCATATGAATTGATATTGATTGGAAACTTAAAGCACCATCTGTCACAGATATTAATTATACATCATTTTACATCAGTTACAAGGTGTTCTCTTATATTTTCAGTAAAACTCATCAGTTGAACCTTTTACGCACACTTTTATTGATGGTGCGTTTTTACCCCAGAGCACCAGGGAAGGGCTTTAGGTTCCATTCCCCATTCTCAGTCACTGAACTCATTTCACAAGGTCCTTTTAAAGATGCTGGGTGCGGGGGGGGGGGNTGCGGGGTTAGTTATCGATAAAAATTGCAGAAATTGAAATAACTGAATGTCCGATCACATTCCATACAGCACTAAGCACTGCTTGAAATAAAACAAGAAGTTAAGAACACCTTTACCCGAGACTCTGCGGATTCCTAATGTGGCCATAAAGGTAACCCAACTTGATAATGGACGAGTTCATGGCCTGAGCAGAACGCCATGTACCTGAGACTGATCTATTGTTAAGAGTATGTGAGGCTGAATTAAATGACAACTTATCTGGTCATAAACAGAGATACACAACTGAGCCTATTCGCAAAAGGTTCATAGCTATAATTTTGTGAAAAATATCCCTCCAGATGTTTTTCAGCAAATTGGATCTTTGATTTTTAAAAATCAGTGAACTATTAACTGAAATTACAACCACTTTAAATGTCCAAGGAAGACTTTGACTTGCTGACACCTGATAGTATTCCCATTTCATTAATTCAGGGAACTTTGTAAATAATATACAGGTTCAATGTACAGTGCATACTGATTTGGATTTTCAGAAGGCTAATGGGGGGGTAACGGACCGCTTCATGGTAAAACTTCAACAATTTAGATCAGAAGCTGCCAATTTCCCAGTTTTCAGTTTAATGCAGGAAAAGAGCTCCACCACTGACCACTGGTGTTGAGCAATGACAGTGCATCACACAATTACTGTCAAAACCACAGCACATGATACTACTATAATTCCACATAGAGTTTGTGCACAACAAAAGAAAACAAAGCCCACTAGACTGGGCAACCCATTGAAGTGTTATGACAAGGAATGAACAGATTGGTAACAAAAACATTACAGCATGTGTCATTGAACAGCACAATGCCTTCACAACTGAGGACAAGACAANTCACAGAAAAATCATTGTCAAATTTGCCGTTTTTCAAACGCTTTAAATGTTGCACTGAACACCAGCAATTTTCAGACAGGTGTATGCTGGGAGCTTCAATACAGGATTTCAGGAACGGCGAAGCGTGGATTTTGTGCTTCTAAATTCAGGAAGAAATTTTCACCTCTTCAATGTGATTCATCTGATCTAAATTTTACAACTGGTGATATTCATCAACAGCCCGGGAAACTCTTTTTTGCGTTTTGGTCATGAGACTAGCCCACTTTTATTACGGTACACTGCACTGAAAAAAACAACAGGTAATTTGTCATAACCTGCAGGTGATTTTCAATCTTGAAAACAAATGTTTTCGTCTAATGGATAGTCATGTAAAACCCAGACGGAGATGTAAACAATTTAGAGTAAGCAGACTTCTAACTGAAGTTGGGTTGTAGCTAATCAATGATACATCTAAGTCCAGGCATGAACACAAGTCAATGGGCACTTCTTTGCAAAGCAACAACACTGAACAGGCCCTTGCTCTTGATTACAAAATGGATCAATTTCTTGGCGCTGACTGTGTCAACCAGATGTGGAATGCACTCAGAAACCGTGCACACAGCCCCCATCGAGAACCCCACCAGCATTAGGAATCTAATCTGACCAGCTGATTGGCTGTTACAAGGCAGCTTGCTGATTGGCCAAGTGGTGTTTACTTTAAGAATGACTGAAGTTGAGTACAGGTTGTCTGCATGATAAATAAAGTTGTTTGAACTAGCTATTCAAAGGAGCTGAATGTGGCAAGTGTGCTGAAGTTCAAGATTAAACATGACCAGTACAGTTGTCACTCCATCAGCAAGCAGCATTATGTGACATGTTGTGTGTTTTGAAGCAAAGTTTTTATGACGCAAGTTGCAATAAATACTCAAACAGTCTCCCTCTCCTGAGAACCCACCCCCCTCCCCCGTCACATGGAGAACAAAGAAATTGCCTTTAGTCTCACTAATTCAGGTCACAATATGTTGGATGAATGAACATTTTTTTCATTTTTTTGATGAAAATTAAGCAGTATCGAAGAAATGTGGGTATTCACAATGCTAAAAGCTTTGAATAATGAAACAAGTCCATTTCGGCAATAATTTTTTGTTGAAAATGTATGGAATTTTACTATACCTGATGTTTTCCTACACCTGCAGCTCATTACAAAAACCTCTAGCTTGGTTTCAAATTCAGAAAGCATTTGCCAAATATGAAGCTAAATGCAGACACCTATCTAGTCCATTAATAAGAGTTCCGGCGATTTTTGTCCAGCATCACAACATGAAGGTAGATCATCTACCATGATGGTACAAAGAATAACTAAAAGTAGTGCTAGAGAACAGAGCATCTAGCTAATTTTTCGTCATATTTCTTCGGGTAAAATCGACCCTGACTTAACTTTCCATGTAAAATTCACTTTCCGAAATCAGTTTTAATACATATTTTGTCAATTTATTTCAGCAAAAGCTTTATTGCCAAGAAGCCATCATTAATGGCTCCGTGGCACAATATTCGCATCAGCTGTTCATTGTCATGAGCAGAGCGAAAACTTCTGCCTTGCGCTAGTTATGAGAAATATGTGTGTGGACGCTACGCAAGTTGAAAGTTGTTCTAGGGTAAGTCCAAGTGTGGATGGGACTTCATAGCCGGTGAAAAGAGGATGTAATCATAGATTTATATTTTACCAATTAAAATGTCACAGCACCAGAAACAGCATTTGATAAAACTTATTCAATGCAACATATGATGAATAACTACATGCCCAGAATTCAAGGTACCTAAACTACACGGTCAACGGATTCATAAACACGGGCACGGACACATGAACATGACTCACGCCGGACCTGCAAACACCGCTCACTGACTCACAAACATGGGAACGGACTCACAAACACGATCCACGCACCCAAATACACCGCACACGGACTCATATTCACGAGGAAACACGGTTAATGGACCGCCAAACACGGGTCACGGACTCATCGGCTTCCTGGGTCACCTGACATCAACATTTTGTCCGTAAACCGTGCTTGGCGGTCCGTTAACTGTGTTTCCTCAGGAATATGAGTGCATGTCCCGTGTATTTGGGTGCGTGGATCGTGTTTTGTGAGTCCGTTCCCGTGTTCGTGTGTCAGTGAACGGTGTTTGCAGGTCCTGAGTCATGTTCATGCGTCTGTGGGCCTGTTTATCAGTCCGTTAACCGTGTAGTTTAGGTACCTTGGAATTGTTTGATGACTATTGGCTTTCTTCAATTTCCAACTGCTGGTTTATGACCGTTGGTAATTGGTCCATTATGCTGCACAAAGCAGAATTAATGAACAAGAATACTGGCTATGGACTACTTTTTAGTTTCTTGTCAATTTCCAAAATTCCAAAACCCCAGCCTGTGCACTTTTCTCGAACTATATTCAAATATGCTATTTAAAACTTTCAAAATGATAATTTAAAAAAAAACATTGTCTTCCCAGTGTTTATAGCCATGTTTATGATGGGCAGTGTTGTGACAGATTACCGTACTCAAGAGATTATTCAGAGAACAAAAAACATCTGCTGAAAGTGGATGGTTTCTTTGAAAATAGCGAGTTGCCTAAACTTGGATGGTGTCAGTGCTGGATTTTTTTCGTTAGCGAATCTTCATTTTTCTAAATTTCTTAAAAAACCAACACAAACAGCTAGAAGAAAATTGCGCTGCATTATAAGCAGTTTGAACTGTACAGCTGTCATTAGTCAACTCTTGGTGAAGTGTTGCAAATTTTATGTAGCAATGCAGCCAGCTTAAGCAAATTGGAAGACAATTAGATTACAGCTAGTGGGAACCCTATGGCTAAAAGGTCAAGGCTATCGCTATAACATATTTCACACAAAAGTAATTACAAGAAATGTCATTTTCTTATTTTCCAAAGGTTTGTACCTTGCTACAAATAGAAGTGACTTCAGCAAATGTTGTTTTTTCACATCTACAGAGTACAAAGAAGGAAGAGGCAGTGACTGGCCTTAGTGGGGCATTAGTTCCTACTGAAGTTCGAGGGGTCAACTCCCACTGGGGTACACTGCTAGACCCTTGAGTCGGGCCTCTAGCTCCTCAGCTCGGTTTTACATATATATTAATAAAACATAAAACTGGTTCCAGGTGATCAGTGCAATGGCCCACCTGAGTGGCTTGCAGATGTCTGGTACAACGTGACAGTATACCAGACCACCTGCAATGATTTTTATATACAATACAAACCAGGCTAGTAAAAAACTACAATTTTCTTTTTGTTGTGAAACCTGGCAAAACAAAATTTTACTTGTCAGCTCTACTGTGCACTAAACGAGTTCCACAGCAAAATTTTATAACGTCTGAACAAATCCAGAAATGTGAGTATTGGTTGTAACAGACATGAAGTGTAAGTGTTCAGTACTGACATAAGATATGAGTGGTCAGTGTGAAACACAAGCAGAGAAATGACCTCCACAAGCAAGTCATGTGAAAGAGATTGTGATCAGGTATTTAGTTGTTGCCATAGCAACTCAAAAATAGAATGATAGCCTAACAGTGCATGAGATCACACAGGAACGCTTAGTGTTGCTGGGGACTTGTAATGAAGTCCTAAGAAAACAAAATTAGCTCTCATTGCAACTGGAAGTAAGCTCCAGAATCAATAAATGAGATTCGTTTCAGTGGTTCACACAAATGGCCATTGAACACTAACAGCTTGGCTCCGCCTGTCATGACTATTGACAAGTGTTTGGCATGTTTTTCTGGTTCTTGTAAAGCATCTACTGGTATCCAAGGCAACTGCCTATTGCTACACTACTCTAGCAGTAGGAGTTTCCTTAAGTTACCAAACAGTCAACCATAGTAAAAAAATTTGAAGATGGAAGATTCATATATTACTGGTTTTTTTCATTACAACCCATCACATTTCTTTAAATAAATTATCCGTGCACCAATAATTTGGGTGTTGTTTGGGATGAGTTTACTTCAATTAAGGGGCTAATCTTTATTGGCCTTTTCAGTCCTCTGCCATTTGTGGATCAATTCGCACAAAATGTTGTACAATCATTTAACAGCCTATGTTAGAGCGAATGTTGTCTGTTTCTTAATTTCCATTGAACAACTGACATAAAAATGAAGACTTTACATGGACGGCTGACTCTCTGTAGTTTGAGGGTAAATCTCTAAAAATTCGAAACACAACTCTCAGTCGAAAGAATTTGAAGTTGATACTCACGAAGTCTGCCGCAACGTTTCAGAAATTCATGTCCCAAGCAATAATTGACAATTTTCCCGAAAATGAAGGTCCCGTGATCGAGAAAGGAATTTACAAAAATTGACAACTATCTTACAACACTGATTGAAAAAGGAATTAGCGGAGGGACATCTACACTCAGTTACCTACTGCAATATTTCAGTGAAAGCACAGAGCCAAAAGACTAATTCCATTACTGGATTTCAAATGCAAACCAGGCCTTCCCAAATATTTCACGCTTAATTAACATCATACAAAGAATGTTTTGTATTTTTCATCCACAAGGGGATTGGATTTGGATTACAAGCAAACAAAACAGATGGCCCTCTCCTGCAAATAATGGTAAACATTGGTGACAATAAGGTGTGGCCTTGGTTTCTTTTCTTGAAGTATGAATGGTTTGAACTTAGGCATCTATTGTAAAAGCTCATTAATTTGGATCAAAAATGATTTTCCTTTTTCTTCAGTTTTGGTAAGCCTGTCCGAATAAGACCGGTAGCGCCACAATTCCAATTACTTATTTGGCATAAGGCAACTTCCTAACTTCCTGTTAATTAGCAATAAAAGAATTTTAAGTAGAATTTACACAGGAGACAGTTGTCATAGAGCAACAAACAGTGAACAGCAGATCAGGCGCAAGTATGTAAACACACTGATATTGAGCAAGATGACATGGGTTTGAGAGGTAGAGCAAGTTGCACTCTATCAGTTGTTTCAGTTTCAACTGCATGTCTAAACACAAACCAGGGCATTAAAAAGAAGGATCAGTACTTTTCCCTAGCATATCACATGGTTTAGACTTTGGCCAATTGTTCATGCAAGCATGCGATGACAGTCTTCATGTAAATGAATCATGCTGATCCAGTTTGCGATTTAATGTCGGGTACGCGACTCTGAAGTGGAGCAAGTCGCGCCATGACAACTCGCATGGTGTAAAAACAGCTTTAATACAATATATGTTAAAGGGGTACTTCACTGCTGCTCAGCTGACCAATTCTTAGCCAACCACAATAGAAACTTTGAAGCGTTTTCTTGAGGAGCTGACGGTTTTTAACAATGTTCTTGTTGATAACAGAAAGAGAATTCTATTGCGATTAGGAATATTATGTAACTAATTAATGAAAGGTGAGCTTAAGACCTAATTGGATATTTGTTTCTTAGACAGCAATACAAGACGCAATGCAGCTAATGTCTAAGATAAAAACATACCCAAGTATTTCATTGAGAATTTCATTGAGTAGTATGCACTTACTATTATCTTTTCTAAAACAACCTCAAAGAAAAAGTAAACGTCTTACCCAGTGTGTTGCTTGTAAGGCTTGAACTAGCTTAAGGCTGAACCTTTAAATGTGAAGGGATATTCGCTATTCACAGAATGAAATGTGACTTGACCGAAATAGCAGTCTTGTGACACTAAAAGTCTGTCTGTTGACAAAAAACACAAAGGGCATTTGAGGACACAGGCTACTCTATCAGACTCGGTCATTGAAAACATCACAACAATCGAAGCTCGAAGGATAACCAAGGAGTGCATTTATGTTTTAAGACCAACTGAAAACCTTTAGTCGCTCAGCCAAAAGTGTTGGGGGCTAGTAGTCATTGGTTACTCAGCTTGTCCGTTACTGAACATCAATTTTACATAAGAATTTCAAGAAATGTCAGGTTAAGCATAACATCAACTCTCCAAATGCTATCCCAGGTTATCTACGAGAAATAACTTTCGGAGGTCACCAAACCTTGTTGGCAAAAACTCAAAATGAAATAAACAAGATGCCTGAAATGAAACGTACGCAAGCTCGGCAAATTATCAAACTTTCCATGACTAACCACTTAACAGGAGTCCTCCCAAATGGCATTTTTTCATTTGAGCAGCATATTAGAAGTGTCTCGCATGCTAAGTGACGGCCAATTTCCCCCTCTTGGACCCAATATCTTGCGTGCGGGCTCGCTTACTGAGGTAGTCGATTGCGATTTGGCCCTTTTGAGTTTTGGTGAATGATTCTGACTTCCCTGTTTACTTCCTGTAGTATTCATGCATGGATGTGGCATGGTGACTTTGTGGTGATCTGGCATTTCTACTAGGTCACCACAATAAATCTAAGGTCGCATGGTGACATGCAGATCGCCAAATTGATCCCTTTACCATGTTTTGTTTCATTCAGTCATTTACTCCCACCCCTTTATTTTTAATTCCTTACTCCCCAGAAGTGTTAATCTGAAACTAGGACCTCAGTAAAATGCGTTTTTTTCACCAAATCGACTCAGTCACATATCACTGAATGCACAGACACCACCACATTCAACATCCGATCATTAGCCAAACAAACCACTCGACCTTTGAATTGCTCACTATGATTAGCATGACTATTCAATCTGGAAAAGCGCGCCGTGGGGGAGCCCAGGGGAAGTGCACTTACTGCAGACACAGTCTTAAGAGTCTGAGATATTTGATCAGCAAATGACAAACGAGCGTATGAGAGTGACAGATTCACCTAATCTCATCCTCAGGCGTTGGTATTACGAAATCGATGAATCGACTTTGATTGGATGTTGTTAGCAATAGCCATTAGCCTGCCATGTACGTGATAGCTATTTCTTGCTTTTTATTTAGCATTGAAAATGGCTTGAGAGTGCCAGGAGTTAACTCTCGGAAAACTGATTTTCTCTGCACTGTTCGGTTGTAAAGTACTCCCACACCGTCTAAAGATGGAAACACATGAGGTCAATAATGAGAGTTCTGCTCAATCCGGAACAATCGGCCACAGCTAGACTCATCAATATAAAGCCAAGAAAGGCAGGTGCCAAGGTCAGAGGTCATCCAATCACATTAAAGTGGCTACAGACCCGCCTTCCATTGTAAAAACAACTTTTGTTTTAGACCCGACTCAATGTAATGAATACTAATTGTTTATTAGTCAAATTGTCTGAGTGATTTCAAGGCTTCAACAGGACAGATAGGACCGTTACGAGGACTTGGGGGGTTTACAAGTTTTCTCATCATAAACAGCATGTCATCTTATGCACTGTACAGAGCAATAACGAACTGTTTGCAAGTGGCAAACAAGCAGAGACCAAATTTATGCAGTAAATCAAGTTCGCTCTATTCTTGGACTGAGGGCACATTTTGCCACTTTAAATGCTCAGTAGATAGTGTTAATGGACACAGACAACTCTTTTTAACTACTCAACGTATGGAAAGCAGTTGATCAACAAGAGGGAGTGATGACTACGGCACCTGAATGAATGAATTGACACAGGTTGGAGCCTGGTTATACTGGCACCAACTACTTAAAACAAAATCTCCCATTAAATTGTACATTCATCAACTGTACATCTATAAAACCTTTTCAGTGTATTCCCTGGAATCATAAGCAACTAAGCCTGCATTCCATCACAAAAACTAATTTTCGATTTAGACCCAACTAGGCCTCATGAAGTTGGTCTCAAACTGTTCCCCGGCCAATCAGTTCTGGGCTTTAAAGAACTGACCATTGGTCATTGCCAAGACCAGGCTATAGCCACCCATTTTGGTGGATATCCATTCACATTAGGCTAAATGATAAATGATCAGAAATATCACAAATTATCACGACTGAAGCCTTGCATGAAAACCTATATCAACCGCTGATACAAGCTCAGAGACCAGCTTTACAAAAGTTTAAATCATAAGTTAATTTGTCCACCTGAAGGCAGGTTTACACAAGGTTTAGACAAACTTAAGTACATGTTCCATTTGATGAATCACATTCAGGACTAACAAAAACACATGTTACCCAACATTATGAAACTCATTTTTTAATGTAATGCAGCATGGTTTAATTAAATGCAACATATCAGTCATTCTCCACTCATTAATAGCCTACTTAACCTCATTTCGCCCACCAAGAATTACTTTGAACTTCATATTTTGCACGAAGGCAAACTTGGTGCAAATTTCCGGCAGTGACCTAAATCCGTCGCAGCCAGCTTTGCACTTTAGAAAGCATCAGCACACTAAGCCCAGTCATTGATTCTAGAGACAACACACCTTTTTAACTGTGTTACAACATTGCATATTCCCATGCCAAATGATGTTGTATGGATTTCGAATGCTATTGTTTAACTAGCGAGATCCAATGCGATGGGCGTAAGCGCGTCGCATGGTTATCGCCTGTGGGACACTTAATCATTGTTATCCTTTGTTGTATCTTTGTTGGATATAACAAAACAGGTCGCACAGATATTGTACCTTGGGCGCTCATCAGCTGGTTACCGATAAATGCTCGCCATTATTTTTATTATAAGAAAGAAAAACAAGTGAAGAAGATATCTATGTCACGAGCTAGCACCCTAGTTTCCCCCCCTCATGTGGGTCACCACTTAAATCAAGCATATATCTGGCATATCTCATGCTCTATTTACGTGTGGTGAAAGGGGTGACCTCCAGGGGTGAGAGTTGTGTCACTCATATGCTGAAAAGGGTGTTTCACCAATGCTGGATGACAGGATAAAATTTCCTGAATACTATTAATTGGGTCACGTTGGCAACCTGTAAGCCGCATTTCATTAATTTCACACACTGGTTGTGGCGTACAGGGAAGAATGATATGGCAATGTCCACGCAGGCTGAAGTGGGTCACAGATGCTTGATTATAAGTTCCGCACAACCATCAAATACAAGGTCTGTATACTCAGTTTATCTGGCGAACCCAGATAATCAGGAAAATATTTTAAATTTATTTCATGCCGAATCAATGGAGAATTTCTGTAACCACGGATGCTCAGGAGAGCAAAAACGTTGACTTATCTCTACGTAATTATTGTACCTAATCCACCCATCAACGAAATCGTTCTTGGCTATGACTAATCAGTCATGCACTTATTGTGCCATAAACAAAATACTTCTCAGTTGAAGTAACATATTTCTAAAATATACAAACATGACAATTGAAAAAGTTACTTTGAATGTCTTTGCTATTTTTTCTTTCTTTTCAGTTTTGTTTTGGTTAGATCAACGCCACATATCATGCCTTCCACATCTGACGAAGAGCACCAAAACAAGATTGACGTGCTTCAATAGTGAGGGTCACTGAACTGGTAATTACGAGCAAAATATTAATTGTGTGTGGATACTTTGGTTACGAAGACTGGTCTGAACTGATTTTTATGCTAGGAATTAGTAGGCAATATTGGGGTTTGCTTGCCAGAGTCACGGTGTTTGGCCAGATTGTTTACGATAGTGATGCCCAACATTCCTGCTTAGCCCCTTAGTATAATTCCGCCTCACTATTGACATAACAGATTGTGTGGTAGGCCTCTCACAAACATTCGTTGGCAATGAGACTACAACTAAGTAAAACTTTTGCATTTCCTAACCATTTTGTCAAGGGAACATATGTACCCTGATGTCTCATCCACATGACGTGAAGTTAAAAGCAATGCAATGCGATCATTTAGATTAACGTATTGATTCACTTCCATCAGTAAACGTCTATCTGATGCTCCAGGAACAGCCAGTTTACTACAGCAGTGCTTTAATACCAACAGACGTTTGCAGCTGATGGCAGGTTTAATTAGTGATGTTGTTAATTCAACACCATGGTCTTTGTTTCACGACTCAAGTCATAACGCTCAAATGGAACAATACATGATTTGAAAAGGTACTTATCCAGACCAGTCAAATAAGTGAGACATTGATTTGGCAAACAGATATATTCAATTATGTAAAACATTTTGTAGGCACTTTCTTGATTTATCGCATTTTGAGTTACAGTTCACAACTTCTTTACATTTTGACAATAAACGGTGCATTATTAAACGTGGAGGGAAAAAATGAACCTTGAAATCCCAAAATATACAAATTCAACAGTAACGAAGGAGATATTCAAAAACAGGAAGATTGTGACATGTGACTAGGAGTTTTAATTGCCATGTGCATTTGTCTTACAGAAGTGAGATGCACATGCAATTATCATTGGTAACAATATGAGAAATAACTCCAAACTGTGATCGTGTCTGAAGCAGTAAGCATTCGTCTGGAAGTGCACCCGGATTTTAACAGCAGACAAATAAGTCACTACTGGGCAATAAAAGCAGACGGATAGCTCACCATTGGACAATTCTTCTTTTATCACCCCCCATGGACCGATATTGTTTTGCCGCACAAAATGTGACGTTGGCCATACGGGAACCATACCTACTTCAACAAATTTCAGGGCTGCAGCTTCATAAAATAGCCACAGATATCGATTACATGCTGCACGCTACAATGAGTTCAGAAAGCAACACGAAGTGACTGCACTTGTATTAGTCGTCCATTACACAACACAGAACCCTAAAATGGAGTAATAATTTTTTCGTATTTCCTTTTTTCCCAGGAATAACAATATTAATTTGACTAAGTTTGATTTGCTAGTAAACTGAAGAGTTGGAAAAAAGTCTATTCACGAGACAGTCTGCATGAAAAGTAAACTAGTAGAATTACAAAATTATGACATCACTAAAGCACGTGGCCACGACCTAATTGTTGCGGGTCATGCGTAATCTCGCACTTGGATAAAAATCAAATTTCAAACATTAAAAATATCCTGGAAATACACGTCGAAAGTAACGAGACAAAATGCGGTGTTCGCGGGTATGATGGATGATGGTCCTATCTAATCTACATAGAACATTCGACTTGCACTAAGCTATCGAAGAGGAATTCCACTCGCGCTTGGTGAAGCAATTATAACAAGGTCAACTCCCCACCCTGTTCAGCGGAGCGTCCAGGCCAATACACCCTACAGCATACGAGATGATTAGACACCCCTATGTGTGTAACTGAATAAGTGCGCAGCTGGTAATTACCCCGGCATTGTCTGCAGGTTTGTGGCCACTCTGACTAGTACTCCAGGCAAGTTATCCAATAACAAGATACCCTCACCTTGATAAGGTGGGGTAAGTTGTCACACACGTGTCAAGTCGCTCCTGAGTGTATGCACGCCACTAAACCTAGTGATAACTAAGGTGTTCATGGGTAACTCACAGTGTGGATGGCACTTAAGGCTGGTCTGTTCCATAATTCATTGAGAGTTGAGTAACATTGGTAAAAAGGTCAATCATGTGATACAGTGCACTCTTCTGCTGTTAGTTATTGTTGTATTTGTGTATGGTTATCTATGACATGTTATTTGATATAACGACACACTAACGGAATAATGCCATTCTTCTGTGAACATTATTTGCCAGTGCTTCTTAGTTGAAAAGGTATTATTGTACAAAAAATCTCCAATTGCCTTTAGATACATTAAATATTAAAGGCATGTATGCAGATTTTTCTGTGCCAATATTCACAACTAGAAAGGCACTGATTACCAGGAAAACTTGTAATAGGATAATTGAATCATGAAAAAATTATGTATTTGAATATCAAATTTGAGTTTTCCCTGCAGCTAAAGATAGTGTGTGATTCTAACTGCCATAAGTCAAAAAGTCCACACATAGCCCTGCTGACACTTTGCGCTTATCAATCTGGTGATTTGTGACAATCTGTGTGGTGCATAACAAAAACAGGGCAAAGTATTTAATAACACTGAAAATTAAAGGCCAAGTCATAACGCATGACAGATTTGAATTATTGGATATTAATAGATTTACTTCTAGATTATCACTAACAAAGAGTACACTTTCCTGAATCACTATTGATTTGCACCAGAGGAACTAATTTGAGTTCAGTCTCTCAGGAGCAGAGCTGAGCAGAAGGAGCTTTGTGATTGGCTAGTCCAAAGACTGTGAAATGACAGCTTTTGATTGGCTGGCTGGTGTTGATAGTGTGATTAAAATAGCAGAGTCACAGCAGCAGAACCAATACATAAACTACCTGGAATTTATGCACGTGCTGGGGCCCACATCTTCTAACCTATTTACAACAATCAGCAGGAGGCTAGGAATTAATTTTTCAAACCAAACAATAAATAGTCCAAGTTCCAGGGCTGAGACAATTTATGAAAGTGAATCTCAAAACCACTTGACAAAGTCAAGACTCCCACATTGTGCTGACTGAGGATAAACACTTGCATGGCAATGTCAGCTAGTCCCTTGTGCATGCTGTGACCTTCTGCTGGGAAATGGTGTTATTGTTCAAGAAACCTGCGATTTTGTCCTTGCCGTTTTTTTATGATAAAAACAATCAAACAGAGCCCTGGGAAAAATGTGTGCATTTGTCAAGACTGAAGCAACAATGCAGCATTAAATTTCAAACTGAAAATCTGATTGTTCATTTACTCATAAGTTTAACAATCAATAAAGGGACATTACTGGTTTTTGTGCTGAAAAACACATTTATGTGATTATTTTTGGGTGGGACAGACTTATTGAAGTCATTAGCTTAGATCAGACCTATAAAACAACAAAATCTGTCTTTTGTGGTTTTATTACTAATCGCCAATTCTCGCAGTTTTATTACTAATCGCCAATTCTCGCAGTTTTCTGCCAGATATTCGCTGATATCAAGGCCAGGGTCTGTACCATTTAAATGCATTTATAACACTCAGCAGTTTAACATGTGGTATTTGACTCAGTGGTAGAACTTTAGGCTGCAACTGCAGAACTAATGAGTTCGATTCCACACTCCTGCTAATTTCTGCAAAATTACTTAACTCCCCCAGAATGTCACTTTAAGTGTAAACTAAGGTTGTTTTTGAAAAGCCTATACCATTTCCCGTCTTCGACTAATTAACCGACTGAATCCCACACGGAGTATAGCATTTTTTTAATGATCTCAGCCAGTCGTATAATACTCACTTTCAGAAGCATCGGCTTTGAAATCCCGCCAACAACAGCTAACCAAATTGCAGTTTTCGGGGTGAAATCTACAAATATTTTTTTGATATAACTATTACCAGTGTAATGTGCGTTGAACACCATCCTTGAACTCATAAAAATTAATGGTGGCTAAAGTGAGTTTGCATATAATGAGATATTACTAAAGGTCACATATCCATCTGCCAGGGAAGTTCAGCCGGCTTCACATATCTTTATGAAAATAACATCAAATCAAACGAAAAACACATTGATGTAAGAAAATCAAAATATGTTTTGGTGGAAAAACTCAAATGAAGTGCAGTCTGAGACAAATTTGCGTAATTTTAATCAACTATGCTCATTTTCTTCATTCATTGCCATGGATTATGTCACTTTGAGCAAAACCAATCGGTGAAAAAACGAAATGATCAAATGCTGTTTGGAAGATTTATCCATCTTTTCAGTAGACAAGTCAAACAAAAGTGCAGGATTTTTCTTAAGCAACATTGTAGGCACAGAGATAACGCACGTAATTATCTAACTATTGAGTCATTATTTTTCACTGAACAGACTGGATTAGCTCATTATTAAATGATAATTTGATTACTAATATTAGCATTAGCCAATTTCCATGATCAAGATGAAGGACATAAGAACGGTCAGAAGCTCGTAACACAAAGGCATGAGGCACAGATAGACAGGATTATTGACCTAAAACAATTCACAGCATGAATTTATGTAGTTAACAAAACCCTAATTACCTATCCTCAACATCCTTCCTCCCGCTGATCAGTTTAATCATTTTAAATGCCATTTAAAATGATTTGCTTGGTATAAAGTGGACGCTACATGTGAGTGCGGTCCATGCAGCTGGCACGTGTGTCTGGAATTGAACATGCAGCCATCAGCCCTTATAATTGTATAGTCTTAGAATGGTCTGGTTCTTTAAAAAATGATCGAAATGTTCAACAAAAATGGTACCTATAATTCGCATCTATTGAACCCTTGTGGTTTTGCAATTAACCTCCCATAAGCAAGCCACACTGCTGATGCAGACCTTGAAACACATGGTAGAGATTTAATAGAAACCAGAGCATGTGTGTAATCAAACACAATAAAGCCAGCAAGGAAACATTATCTTATCAATCCAGCACTGGTTATACATTGTTAGGGGCACAAGCACAGCCAACATGGTATGTAGTACATACAGTAATTGAGTTATGGATTTTATAAGACATCTGTTCCTGGTAAGGAATAATTACATGCAGCAAGCAGCGCTACCTTTTGGTGTATATAGCAACTATGACAAAAACTGCCAGTGTCGCCATCGCATGACACCCTATCAGGGTTGCTCCCATATTGAATAGTGACTCTTAAAAGCAAGCCAAATATTGTAAAATGACTTAAAGAAGTCCGTCAAAACCTCACATGTTGTATGTTCACTACTGGCAATAGTATTAATGTGTCCCAGAGGACGGTCATACATTTTCAGAAACAAATCGGCCGTTTTTGCATCTTAGACATGGGGTGCACACCTTACAGGGATTACTGAATACTCCCAATCAGACTTGTACACATTTCACCCACATGTAATGGAACCGGGGGTAGTCCAATTCCGACCACCCAGCAAGAAGCTTTCACATAGTCAAAAACACATTTTACTCTTATAGCACTCACCTCCTTTAGTGGTTCTTTCTGGTTCTATGCACGTGGTCGATGACGCATGTCTATTCGAATTAAGTTGGATTTTGCCTTGACTTGTTTTAATGTGCGCGATAAGCCCAGATATGCTTAGGTGACATCACACGAGTTAGAGACAGTCGGTGAGGTAAGCAATAGTAAAACTCAACACAATCTTATGTATATGTTCATATTATGTTTACAAAATTGTCTTCAGAGTCACGTTATGTGTTAAATATAACTCATTTTGTGAATATATTTATCAATTACGGTATCATTTACTGTATCATAGAATTTGCGCTTTTTAATATTGTAGCGCAGTGATTGTCTACAAAGTAATAGAACGGTAATTTTTTAACACTCAGGTAACTAATCCAAGAAGACAGAGTGCAGATTTTAATGACAATAATTTTGCAAGATTTTATTCGTCCAAAGCTGTGTATGTGTAGCTTTGCACCAAGTCTACGTACTTCCCCGTTCACTAGTTCTCATTGTGCCAACTATAGCAGTGCCAGTGGGGGGAGGAGTTGCCGCCCACCCCCAACTTAATGAGTGTTGGGGCAAGGTGGGAGCCCCCCTTGCCCATGGGAGTTTATGTCAATCTTTTAATACTTTTTTCTCATACATTATACTTTTAATGACGTAGCCTGCTGGCTGTATAGAGACTAATGACACCTTGCCTGTTACAGCTGTTTAAATGAAAAACTAATAAATGTCATTTTCATGCGGTCGTAAGACAAATCTTACGTTAACAGGATTTGCACGCAGTGGACGAGAAGGTATGCACTGTCACCCCAGAGTATCCAGCGAATTCCTCGGCACATAAAGGACATGATGGTACCATCGCAGACTGAAGTGAGCAAGTCGCTTTTCATGGGCTTGGCCAAATATGTATTGATAGAGATGGCGGTGATAAACAATGCGTTTTAAGCACACTAGCTTCAAAGTAAAAAAACGAATACTAAGTAAGGCAAATGATCAACATGACTGTTTTTGAAATTGGATTTAGCAAATATTAGCAGTCTTCAAATTTTTAAAATCGATGCATTGTAAGAGAAATTAAGGAATAGGGTTTCTACAACAGCGAGGCTAAGCCACATGCGTTAATTTGTGAATGGATGAAGAAGGATTAATCACAGTCTGGTTCAAGCTCACTTAGTCGTTGAGGGGAGTTGTTTCATGATTCTCCAGCCTTTGTCACAAAGAAAAAATTGTGGCCGACTTGAAAACATTATACTCGTGACACCTGCATGCGACCTGGGGCTTTGCTACTATTTTGTGACATGTTTCACATGATGTCGATGACAGCTTCCCCGAAGATGAAGCTTCTGCTAAAAAATTCGGTTTGCTGCTGAAACCAATTCCGATAATTTATTGTGACATGTATGCACGCAACCCTGTGGAAGAATGAGAAAAATTGATAAAAGAATCACCAAAAAAGAAATTGGCCAACAGGTAACGCTCTACTTCATGCCGCTGAAAGCTCGCTTCCTACCAACGCCTACTCATCTGTTCATTGTATTGGACAAAACAGTCTATATATCAAAATAACGACAACAAGTAGTTGAGTTTTTAAAACCATACAATACGCAAAACCTGAAAGTAACCTATCCGAACTGGACCAGCGACGGAAGCTGGCCATGCTAAATGAAACTCACCAAAACTCCAAAAGTCGCGTGGTCGACATGAAAGCAGACAACAGTGGGAGACAAGTTTACGCAATCGACGCCAGAGGTCCCGCCTGTTCCATACCTTTGCTATGCGTCAATGCGCCGGTTTGTTTGGATGACACTGTTGCGAAATACCGGGGTCGAGCTTGATTTCACGGTGAGCAAAAGATTAATAGACTCCGAGCACAGAGTGAAAAGAATAACATTATCTAAGTTGTAGCTTCCTGCATGAAGTAAAGCTAAAGAACTATTTCCATTTTTGATAACATCTACTATTATCTTTCTCGTATAACTGAATTTAGTGTTCCCGGATTTTTCGGCGACAAAACATTTTTGAGCTGACTTACGAATTGTCATAATCATATTGCTTGTCAGTTATGGCCGAACCGACTTGTGGATGAGACGGTCTCGCTACATGCATGGTGACTGGGGTTAGAATCCGCAACTTTTTTTTTCCATTCTGTTTCCCGAATATTAAAAGCAAATTCTATGAGCTCATTTACCAGCAAGCGGCATTCGGCGCACGCCGGGTGCGACAGAGGACACAACTTCGGTGGTCAGATGAGGGCTCACTGTTAACAAATTGCGATAAAATGAATTATTGCCTCGCAATGGGTGCAAACACCTACTCTGACCGGGCCCGCTAACAAATACAATGCTTGGGTCCTTGTTACCGAATACAGCCTACAAGATGTACGAGGACCGTGACGGAATCTCCAGTGAGCATCCTCCAAGGTCGTTCCCGGTGGCGACCCCCCTACCCCCGATTGCTGATGTTGCAATGGGTTACCAGTCCTTATAATACCAGACGTATGTTAAAAATAATATCCCTCCTGAGTGAAAAGTGGTCTATTTCCAATAAATGTGACATCATATTACATTTATCCAGTGTAACGCAACAAACAACATAAATTCGTATGAGCCAAACGTGGAATGAAACGAAATCCGCAACTAACTGTATTTTTCGTCGGACCATATCTTCCACAGCTGTTTTAATATGAAAAGTTCCTTCCTCTAACTCAGACTAACTGCAAAGCAAACTAATCTGTTCTAGTCAACAAATCTCTCCTCAGGTCTCTAAAATGTTGTATACTCTTGTTTTATACTACAGAGGAATGAGAACGATATACATTTACTCCGTAACGACACGGTGATACCAGTTTACAGATTTCCGTCCACAGGTGGAGCAAGTTGTCACAAGCCAGTGGGCAAGTTGCACTATGGAATCAAAAAGAATTTCATTCAACACGCTCTAAGAAGAAGAAGACAACCGAGAAATTGTCTGCTTATCTCAGTGCCATTATGCTGAGAAAAAAATTAACATATTCGCTGCCACACCAATTTCCTGCAAAGGCAAACAAACCATTGATAGCTATTCACTGAGTAAGATAGCAAGGCAGGAATTAAAGCCTTGAAATACTGCTGTGAAATCACATAATTGTTCAGCGTCAATGTATCACTAACGTAAATAACTTAGTTAAGCCTAAATGTGTGTATTTGGACCCTAGACACGTTGCCGGGTAACGAGGCAGCGTGGCCGAATCGGAAGGCCGACGTCAGGCGGCGCGGCCGAAGCAACTGCAGTTGCTGCTGCTTCTTGGCATAGAAAAGGACCTTTATTTTTAAAAAAAATATTAAGAATTCAACGTATATAGTTTATTCTCGGAATGTATGGAATCTAAAACTTGAATCATAACTAAAAAGGTCGATCAGGGTCACCACAAAGTCTTCAAATGACCTGGAAATTTAGGGACCATTTTGAGTCTTTTGGTACTCATCCTTGCAACTGGCCATTGGAGCCCGAGCCTTAAATACTCGCGCACACGCTCTAAAAATGCAAAGAAAAGCCAAACCCATACCTCCATTAAATTGTCAGTATTGGGTAGCAAATGCTTTCAATATCAAAGAAAACAAGTTACGATAAATCTAATACCAAATATATTTCACGGTCGCAGTCAAGCACTCTTCTGGTGGACTACACCACACTCGATAAAGGTATTTTAAGCGTATTTTGGTATAAGTCACGGCCTTGAATGTTTGGCAGACAACGCCGAGAAATCATGATTAGCGATTTGTAACAAAATCGCAAAAACATAATTTCATAGTTTTATAGTTCTGATCAAAGCTGATAACTTCAAAAGTTTATCCCACCTAGTAATAATCACCAAAATGCGTAGAAGCGATGATATCCCATTGAACACTTACAGACGCTCACCGTTGAATCAGTGATTTTAAAATATATCTGAAATAATTGTCACGGTAAAACTACCCCGAAGAAGAAATTAAGTTGAAGCAACCGATCGAAACTACAGTAGCCAGGTTACTACCGGTACGTAGTTCAACCATCCCGATCAATATATCCCTCTTTTGGGAATACTGAATACCTGAAGTGCAAGTATGTTCTCAATGGAAATCGTGCCACACGTGGTCCTGCAGTATAGGGACCTTCCGTCCTTATTAATGTAGAGTCGTGGTTCCTCAGATATCTGGCTTTAACTTGAGACTAAAATACAACCCTCAGTTTTCTTTTTTGCTAGATTTTTTGCACTAACCTGCCAAAAAGAGTGATTTTTGTGCAACCGATATAAACATAAACCGTTCAACCAAATTCACAACGGCAAATGATTTAAATCACAAATTGTTTGTAGTGGCCGACGGCGGGTTTATAAACGCTTTAAATTAGAGCAATAATTTTGATGTGTCTTCCTGTGAGTGCAAAGACTGTTTCACAGTATCAACCCCGCACCTTTCAGGCTTAAATTAAAAAGTAAAACAAGATATCGTTGCTTACCGTCTTGAACTACGTTACCTTCACGTACTCCACAGTTACAACACAAAAACACCTACTGATAGAGGTCGCCCCGACTTGGTTTTGCATTTCATTGGCCAGGAGAGCAAGACGAACTGGGTGGACAATGAATATTTCAAAGCAAATCGCCGTCATTCAGCCACAGCCTAATCGAATATTTATGCCGACAAAACTGGATGCAAAATTCGAATAAAATGACTACTTGCATACAAAGACTGCAAAAAATGTAGGTATTTGTAGAAATCACGTGTTTCGTGTTGTTAGTGATGATGATGATAATGGCTGACAGCGGTGGTATTGATGAAGATGAAGACGACGATAGTGGTGGTTGTGGTGACGGTGATAATAGTATTATTGATGGCGGTGACGGTGAAGATGGCGAGGATGATGATGATGAAGATGGTGATGATTATGATGACGACGACGATGATGATGAAGATGGTGATGATGATGATGATGATGATAATGATGGCGATGGTGATGTTGATGGTGGTGATGGTGAGGATTATGATGATGACGGTGATGATGACATCGATAATCGGGATGGTGATGAAGACGATGTTTATGATAATGACGATGATAATGATGACGATGATCATGGCGATTACCATTGTTTGTTGATAATGTTCACGACGCTTATTTTTCGCTTATTAATTTAAATTAATTCTGTATTGATTGAATAATCAAAATCTGTCGACTTGTCCCAAAATAATTTTCTCATCCTTAAAAATTCCCAGTTATTCGCTACATTGTGTACTTCGTGATTATAATTTAGTTTAGCAGTATTAATTTGTTTTTTTTAATTCAAAATACATCGTAAAGTTAACAAGTGATTGAACTTATCGTTTGAGATTTTCAACAATTTGATGAAGGACGTAAGAACTCCTCCTTTTTAAAACAGTCTGCATATATTTAACATTTTATTGTTACCAAATGTAAGACATGTTTTCGGATGCACACAATTCTACCAATCACCAGCTTGTGAAAATAGTTACCTTGGTAACCTATCTTTGCATAAAAATGGAACCCACGACAGGCTCTATTCACAATGCTGTATCACCCGGTAATTTTGAGTAAGTTCGATTAAACAAAAGCGTCAGGCATAATAACGATGATTTTGTCGACTCTTTTTTGATAAAAGTGATTAATAAACTCACAGACCTAATTACTTTTCTTTTATTCACTTTTTCGTAAAAAGTCAAAACGCTTTTGCTCGGTCGGACCGAGGCCTTTTCCGTAGCAATTTCTGAAGGTCTCTCAAGAACGATCAGATTTAAATGCGTTTGACTCGTTCATTTTTTTCATTCAACATCAACAGAAACTTGACTTTTATATTTCATTGTTGTTTTACTGGGCTGATCAATCGGAACATTAAATTCTTCATCGAATATTAACGTGCGCGCACTTTTCCTCAGTGAAAAGTTACCCAGCATAAAACGTTATCGAAGAGCGTGGACTCGTCCGCGCGATCTTCTGGTCCGTACACAGATTTCTTAGTAAATGTCTGATTTAGACCAATGATTTCTGCACACTTGGTAATCCCTGTTGGATTAAATACCGTCTCATCGCGCCAGTGTCGCTAGTCTTCTTTGAAGGATTCCTTTGAACGTCTTTGGAAAGGTCATCCTTGGTATTGTTTTCATTGGTACAATGAACGAGGAAAAGGCAAAAGGTTACGGCAGCGATTCAGGTAAAAAGATATTGTTAAATTTTCAACACTAAGATTTAGATAAATTTTTAATTTAATTGAAATCAAATTTCAGCTAAGGCGCTTTTTGGGTTTTGTTTCGGAAGGGAATATTTTCAGGGTAATTTTAATTAACTACAAACAACAATTTTATGGAATAAAACATTTGGTTATTAATGGTGAGCGAACAGGAACGCAGAGGTAGGTGAATATAGGAAGATTTAAAAAAACTGACTATGACGATTCACTCATAAAATCGCAAAATCGATTGAAAATTGACAAAAAAATCAAATTCCACTGTTCAGGCCTGTATTGGAAGTATCACAATCAGTGAAATCAAACTTGAACCACGCAAGAAGTTTATAGATTCTAAAACGCCATTAACAGTTTAGTCTTTTAGGCTTGTCAATACCGTTTTCACTTAAAGCGGCAGTTCTTTACGTTTAACTGTTCGAAAAATCCAAACTAAATCGCCCTTTCCTACTACAGGTACGTCGGCCTTGAATTTCCCTTACCATGACGTGACTTACATCTTCTGGAAGGTTCTGGAAGATTTCTCATTATCTATTTTATTTTCGAGAAAAACACTTTAGGATCATAGATGGATAGGATGGGCTTCTTGAACTTATTAGCTTTGACCAGAGATATGCTACCAATCTCCAATTCTCGCCGTTATCTGCAAGACATTCGCTGAAATCAAGGTCGGTGACTGCCTATTTCAATGGTTTAATACCCGCTTAAAATACTGTGTCATCGAGTGAGCTTCGACTCTGACAGCAGAGCGTTTGACTATGAACGCGGGTTGCAGGTTCGATCCCGAGCTGAGGCTAATTTCAAATTCGCATTTCTCACTGTTAATGTCACTTTAGGCTACGAATAGACAGGGGTTTGAGCTTTTACGCGATTGCTTTTTAAATTCTACAACTCATTTCCGAAACACTGTTGTTTGAAACGTGAACTCGTGGAAGCGGTTTTCTGAACATTCCGAGTAAAACATGCCCATTCGATACAAAGTTCGCCCATTCCCGTGTGACGTTATCATGTACATCACTAGTGTATGAACATTATAACGTCGTACGGAAAATGACGAATTTTATCGAACGAGCGTGGAGTAGGATCATCGGTTAGTGCCGTATACTTGAACTTCAAATACTGAGTGATTCTGTTTACCGTTGATATCGCGTGCTGCCAGTTTGGGTCAATCAGGAGGTTTAAAACATTGATGATCAATCATAGTCCAATTTTAATGATTCCTGATTCATCAAATGTCATTACCAAATCACGTCACGAAACAGTTCTGTATTCATTAAAAATTCATGTTTTATAAACATCGCTTCTCCCGAATGAATGACGTTCGTGTTTTGTTTGATAACAACTCATTCGTGTGCGGAAATGGACAACGGAATCTCCCGTTCTCTGATCCCAACCATTGTGAAATGGCCAACATTAGTCGGCAAACTTCTGATAAATATAACAGACTCTTTGGAGTGTGCAGTTTAATCGGAAAACTTCGACAGTGTTACTATACAGTGAACCACTCGCACATATCAACAATTTTCACTGGATTTTTATTGTTGTGGGAGGTCATCGCGCGTTCGAAACCGACCTCGTTGTCGTACACATAAAACAAACTCACTACCAATTATATATTTGCAACGATCATTTACTTTTCCACAGGTTGTCAACAAACGAAAACCAAGAATCTTTTAAAATTCAATTCAACCTAAATTCCTTGATACACCTAAAAATACACTTACGAGTGTACTGACTATGCTTTTTGTTTTCACGCCGAGGGAATATTTTGTTTTCAGAAAATTAAGGGAAGTAAGTGTACCATCTGTTCCAGACCTTAATTTCCACAAATTGGAACAAAGGAGCACAATCTATACATCTTTGTACCCACAGACCAATTCTTAATAATCTGGCAAGTATCGTATGAGCCTTCGTCCTACAAGGAGAGAACACTGCTTTAAGAAAGTACCGCACGTTCGTAAAAACGAGTCAACATCACTGGTTCACGCGTTTTCAAAAATACGATTTGCGTTTGAAAGGTTAAAAGGGCTGTTAAGAGTCTCTTTAGGTGAATCGCATTGGTATGAAAGTTAATTAATCATGAGTTTAAAATATTCTAGCTGAATTTCGCCCTGTTTAGCTGGCTAAAAACGAAAATCGAAGTGGCTATGTTGCTTTAAAATGTTCGTTTGATTGGATACTATTTCCGTCACCACCAAGAACATGGAAACCATCACTCTAGAAAGCCCTCCAGAGTTCGTTGGAGTAATGACCAACCCTTCGCAAGTGGCGCATATACGCATTGCCTGTGACTTGAGAACCGAAACTGAGGAATGCTATCACGGCAAGGAATATTATATGACAGATTTTATGAGAGTAAAAGGCCAAATTCGATTTTTGTTTTATATCCAGTTAGACAGGGCGAAATGCAGCTTTACGTAAATGTTTGTATCAGCGTGATCCACAGAAAGTCCTATTAAAGGACCATGCCTTGCCTAAAATGAAGATAGTGGAACAGGTTACTCAAAGACACACCATGACAAAATTAATATCTTTCCCCAAAGTTATCATAGAGGGCGTCGGAGAATACAATGAGTGTCGTGACTTCTGACGCGTTAGGCCAACCCAACCAAAATGTTGTTGTTCCAGGTCACTGAAAGGTGACTCTCCAACACCTCTTGACGGCAGAAAACAATTGTTGTCATAGTAAGGGAAACCTCGAGACAAAAGCAAACGATGATGCCATAATTAATACCACTCAACTTATAGTTTCAACCTCAAGCTATCTTTGTGAAACACTGAATCAGTGTGAATCGTCAGTTTTGTGACGTTGGTTTTTTAAAATAGTGTTTTTTCTTGACATAGTTTTTCCTCTCCATAAAACAGAAATGCCTAATGTCAATTTGGAGGGAATTTTCTGCTAAGCGGATTGTGTTCGTATTTCTCAATTATGAACAAAAGCAGTCGGGTAAACTTGAGGTTGCGATTAGTTTACGCTTAAATCTCCTCCGCATTATCCTTTCAATTTTCGTATATTTTTGTTTTTCTCAGTTAAACTTTTTGAATATTTTTGTTCTTTCAAGTGCCATTAATATTTACACTAATCAAGCGATAATATTCAACATTTCATCGTATTCACATCCGATATACTCGTTCATTGATATTACTAATATTAGCACGTGAGTGTGTAAACTGGGATGGAAGTTTTCATGAAATCCGGTCTGGTGACGTTGTGAGATGGAATCATGCTATAATGCCAGGTCTCTGAATAAGCATCTGTGCTCAGTACAAAGAGAGCAGACCGCGTGTGTTCCATGGACCCGAGAACCTCGAGAAAACACAAGATCACGCAAGATTTAAATTGGCGAGGTATCGTCATGTAATGTATTACAAGCGAATCACGTGATCACACTAGCTCAGATCTGTAATAAAAAGATTTTCCGTAGATAAACCCACACGATGAAACGCCTATGGGCATTTCTTCAAAAAATAATTTCTCTTAAAGCCCATTCAGTGTCAACTTTTTGTCACAAATTTTGTGGAGCATTTATCATTTGTAAAAACCAACAAGGGGTTGGCAAACTATGCTTTTATTAACATAAAATTTAGAAACACTGTTTTAAGTAAAATATGCCAAAGTCGGAAAAACTAAGACTTCGTTTAAAAGTTCCCTTTTTCCGAATAAACGCCCGGGAGTTTATTTAGTGTTACTAAAACGCTTGAAAATTTGCGGAAGATCCAGGTAAGAATAACGACTGACCTACTACTGATCAGTGCAACAGTTTTCATTACTTTGCTCATAATTTTTCAAGCTTTGTGATCAGACATTTTTCAACAGTCACGGTAATTATTCACTTATTTAGAACACAATATAACCAACAAGGGAATTTTTATTCGGTTAAATTTCTCCACACAAAAAATACTAGCATAGTTTGCGCTGTGTAGATGTAATAAAATAACTTTTGCTCAACTTTTCCTTTATTTGAAGTAATCAGCATTTGCAGAATGAAAAAATTACATTTTTGGCAATTGTTTTTGTGCAAAATAAGCGGAAAATTACCGTAATTTCAAATTTGTCATATCTTAGTCTTGGAGGTACTGTTAAGAAAACGTGAGCGATATTGCCAATAGTAAGAAATTTTCCATAATTAAATAAACTCTTCAATTTCGCTGCCGTTGCCAACTAGCAGCAGTCATTCTAGCTTGGAAGTCTTAGTGATGAAGAAATTTTGATCCACGAATCGTCCGTATCAAACCACTATTATTCAAACACGTGAGCAGTTGACTTAAAGGACAAGTACTGCAGTTATCAAATAAAAACAGGAGTATACTTTTCAAATCACAAAGCAGTCAACTTAATTCCCAGTCAAGTTCGTAACCTCTCAGATCAACCATCACTGCAGTCCGAAGACGAGAAACAGCGGAGATAAACAAACGCTCACCGCGGGCAGTATAACACCATGGAAGAGAACCCTTTGACTGACTTTCAAACTGGTCGTTCATGACCACCATAGTAACAAGAATTGTGTTCAACGCAGGATCTTTGATTGTTTGATAGATCATAGTATAGCAATTCCCCAGCCAATTTCGTTTTTAAAGATCACCGCGCAAATATTTCCCAAAGATTAAATGAATAATGCATTTTGTGAAGAAATTATCCGATTGCGTTTGAAGTCACAGTGCAAGGAAATATTTCGTATATGCAATACATGAACATAGTTCTGCGTCAGTGCTCACTTCGTGGTGAACAAACCGATTACATACTAGAATTTTTCACCATTGAGTAAGATTATATGCATGCAAATATTTTCAATATTTTTATTTCTCAAAAAAATCAGAACGGTCTCCATAACCTTGAAGAAAATGAGACTTTTTGGTCAAAATTGAGTGGGCACGTTTTCTCTTTTCTGGGTGTGAAATGCTCCCCTTTACCGCATTGCCCAGGCCAATTTAACGAGACAGTCTAACTAGAATCATTTATCGAAGCTTAATTAACACTGATTCCAATCAGATTTTAATTGATACTATTATAGGTAACTTCTTGACTAGACACGTTGCAAACAAGCCAATGTTTCGACTTGTTTTGGACGTGATGGGGCGTCTCTGAAGATAATGACCGGAAATTTTGGAGCTATAGTTTTTACCTTATCAACAATCAAATAGGACCAAATCATCTTTTTAAGTTAAATAATAAAGCAAATATTTTGTTTAAAAACATACTCCCGTGAAATTAGTTTTGCTCAAAGACTGATTCTTATAAGAGGGTTAAACTATTTTAATAGTTTAAAAAGCCTTCCTGAGTGAAAGGGCTGATGCGGATACCATCGCGGAGTAAAGAGGACAGGACTGTGACAGAAAATTGAAACCACTTCGTTCAGTTTATTTCTACAAATTTCTAAAAGAAGATTTGCAACAATTGTCAGGTAACTTAGTAGCAATTGGGTGTCCCTTGGGAAACAGTCAAACCGAAGGTAGTTCTCATGCAGCACGATTTCTGAAACGAGAAAAAACGAGACGTGGTAAGCGTTGACTAGGAGCCCCGCAGGAGCAGACGCATTCGAGGCATGTTTCTGGACAAAGTTACCCGTTTCCTCCAAATCCCTGTCTGTTCAGAGAACAAATTTGGTGTGAAAGACAAGGACATACTGTAAAGTCGGGGCATGAAAGCGGCAACGGATTTCTGAATGGCGCCACCTGCTGGGAAGTCCGTTGCAGGTGTCCCCCAATAAACCTGATTTCCACGCAGAACTTTCAGCGCCATTTATGATCACAGATTCTTGAAAGGAAATTGTTTCTACTTTACACTTGGAATTATGGCCGTTGGTTATTTAACCTCGGTGTTCACCGTTCAAGGTGAAAACAGACAAGAAACTTAACAAAGAAGACGCTTGTACATTAATATTTAATAGAATTATTTCACTACATGATTTCCGTAAAAATTTCTGGGTAATTATGTACTTCTAAACGACTTTGCACGAAAGAGAGAGCCATTGTGAACGAAAGCGACAAGAATTTCTGCACGATTAATCTTTAACAAGTTTACCGCTGCACACTGAATCGTCACACAAATTACGGGTGTGGGTTACGACTTGAGAAATAGAAAACGATAAAAGATTTCAATTAGTCTTCTCCAGTGTTTAGTGCTCGCGGGAATTAACAAGCTATTTACGAGCGGAACATGTTTTGATGACTTTTTTAACCTCATTTTCACTTCATTAGATAAGTCGATGGCAAGCCGACGTCAGTCTGACCAGGGTAATTGTTTCAAAAGGTGTCATGAATTATTCAGTGGTAGTGCGTGAAAAGTTCAAACAACTGAAAATTTGGACCATTTATTTACCCAAAAACAAAATCAAAATATTTCATGTACTTTTCAAACTCATTCGTCCGATAAGATGAAATTAATGGACATTCAAGTACCTGAATTTTGTATCGAAAAAACGATGTTTTATGCATAAAAATTCATCGAAATCCACCATGTAACTCTAAAACATCTTTGTCATTGCAAATTTCTATAATTTCAAATATAAACAAAATAGTAGTTTCGACAAGATTTGCATTGAAGTTAAGAAATGGAACAAAATTTTTCAATTCTAATCAATTGTGTTGCGCACAACATTACGTACACTGAATCCCACGGGGAATAGAAGGACTGAAAAATAACGAGGTATTTCTGAAGTTCTCGTCAAGTGTAAAAATTGAGGCTGCCTGACAGGTGCACTGCCTTTTGTTTGATTGTGACCATAAAAGCGACGCGTGTCGCAAAATTCCGACAGTTGCACGTCAGATAGAGGACGATCGCGTCAACAGTCTTTTTATGGGTGAGTCAAATGTTCGCGTCATAGCAGCGAAAGTCGCTTTGCTTTGGTTTGAATTCTTTTACGTAACCTTTTCTTTAATTAGGCGATGGTATTCATCCAAGTTAAGTGTTTATTTAAAAACATTAATATGACATTAATGCATTGTGACCTTGAATAACTTTGTATGAAACCAGTCTTGTAACATTTAGAAAAAAAGCAACAGAGATAAAAAATAAGGAAATTTTTCGTGACAGAGTTTCTGGAAATGTACAGTGTTTTGATAATAAAACCAAATAAATAACTAATTTAGATTCATGTTTTATTAATGATAGCACTGAGTGTTACTAGGCTGCTACTTTTTGTGTTTTATCACATCATACTGTGTTCATTTTTGCACAACTGTCACAAATGTGCTTTGATTACATTTAGTTAGCTTGCTCAGTTCTGACAATAGAATTTGTTTATCTTTGCACAGCTCTTTACCTACACGAAGCAAAGAAACATCGATATTTTTCAAGAACATTTTCTGTTCAAAACTTCAAATTTGGTTTTTATTGTTATTTCACGCAAAACGAAGTGGAAAACATCTTACGCCAAAAGTTTAAAACAGTGTGGACAATACTAACGTCGAATATTTACAGTGAGGAATAGATTTTTATCTTTCGCTATCCAGTGCGATCTAGAAGTATTTTGCAGCAGTATATCACTAGGGATTCCTTTTTGCGAGCACTAAGCAACGCGTGTAATAACGAACCGAGCGACCTTGACTTCTCACAAAGTTGAAAATCAACTCGTTTTCCGAACGCTTAAGTTAGAGCGAACTCCCCTCAATTAAGCAAATGAAATTGGCCACGTAACAGGGACTTACACGAGTCTCATTGTATGCGAGATCTCAATTAATTAATTAAATGGTATTTTGGAGTCCCGGCATTGATTATGCGATTACTACGTGGTCACGCGAGATTATACTTCATCCTTCGTCCGTCAACAATCACGATAACAAAGAACATTCATGGTCGAGACTAAACTAGCCAAATTAAGGCCAGTTTCTAACTGTGATTATGAAGTCTTTGAATGAGTGTGTAGCAACTGTCCGTAATTTTAATTGCTAGCGGAATTTAAGATATCAGCGAAGACCGTGAACATAGGCGTAATTTCTACCAATAAAATGCCCTTTTATCCGAGTATTCAAAGTTTTAAATAGATGTGTAAAGATTAGCCCCATTATTTGTGATATTATGTCCTTTTGCTCAACGCCTGAAATATCTTGTCACATGTACAAAATTAATATCAAGCTACATTGACTACAACTGTGGACAAGCAAGGGTCGTTTTATAATAATTTTTGTCCAGAAAAAATAATTTTCTTTCCAAAGTTAAGGCCCTTTCATATTAACGTCGGCGCCTCGATGATTTGGGGGTTGCGGTCACTATGAACGGTTAACTTTGGACCTGGATCGAAGTTAACAGCACCAGTTAACTTCGCAGTAAACACCTGGATTTAATAGCGGATCGTCGACGTTGCTGTGCTAATTGAGTCTATTGCCGTATCTGGTCAATTACAAAGTATCTCTTAAAGTGGCATAGAACGCGAAAAACAAACTAAATTGCATTACCGGTATTCAAAGTGGTTCTCTGCCACTGAAACAGAAGTCAAACTGTTTACCATGTATTTTTACGGTTTGTTCGTAGATTTTGAGTTTTTGTCGATGTCAAAGCATTAATCCCTTAGTTTCAAATTTCAAAAGCGATCTGTCAACTGCTCGTCACTTCGTCGATTTTGCTGCCACATGACAAAGCACGTTTCCTTATTTAGAGTGACAAGACATAAGCGGAGCACGTTTCCCTTATATGGAAAATGTGACTTCTGACCTTCGAGGTAAGCAAAATAGCGACTTCAAGCAGCAGCCCTCTTTGAGCGCATGCGCGCATATATATTATTAGGGGCGGAGAATTTGAAAACTTTATTGGGATCAAAGAGTTTATATTCCGTTTGTGTTTCAAAGGTAGTGAGTCTGTCGATTTTTTCTCAATTTTTTGCAATATTCAAAGTGAATAAATTTCACTTTAGCATCATCAAGAAGTAGATTCGTCACGATCTGTTTAAAAGGTATTTTAACGATATTTCACGTTCCATGCCTCTTTGGTTGTCCCACCGCCTACAATATTTTTACCAAGCAAAATTGTAACCGAACATTCGCTTATTTAGGCCTGTGCGCCTGTATCCGGTATTAGACTCATGCATCTATACATAAAACATTTAAATAAAATCAGAAAGCAAAATTATCGGTTATTATGTTAGTAAACTTGACGTGATCAATACAAAATGGTTGTCATCGACTCTATTAAATTCAATTAAACATACGCCAAAAAGCCGTGCCTTGTTTAATACATACCCATATACCATGGGATACAATGAAGACTACGCGAATTGTAATGACAACGAATTTTATTTATTATAAACTTGGGACAAGTACCATTAAATACTCATTTCCATACAGAAATCTAAATTACACAATGCTCCTACGAATGTGAACAGGCCAGCTTGTATCGCAGATCACTGAAGCGCCCAAACTGATTGCCAACTGAAGCTGAAACTGTGATATTCTATTGACTGACGCTGCTTCATAGGCTTTTAAAAGGAGCACGAACTTTCTTCCGACACATACCATCCATTTTAAACTTAACTGACTCAATTTGAAAATTATCCAGCGCATGTTCAACAAGAGAATTTGCTCACTTTGGCGGCCACTTAATTGGTGCACCACAAAAAAATAAGAAGTAAACAAAAAATTGCATTTAATTTAGTTTAGGTTGAAAATATTGAATGTCATATACAGCACTATATGGGCTTAAGTTTCGAGTAGACTGGTTTGAGTTGAAACCAGTTTCGCCCGAAGTTTACCTAAATGAACGGGAAGAGTATTTTAAGTGATGTCTTCCGTAATAGTAAATATCGTTCATTCTATTATAAATTTGTGAAAACAAAAGGAAGATTGTACAGACTTATAACACCGCAGGAAGACCATCCGCAACCACGCAGCCAGGCAGTTGTTCCCACCTGACAATGTTCTGAGTGCAAGCGCCGGTTTTGCCCGTCTAAACGGTTTCCACGTGCTCATGTTATAATTCGCCCCCAACAAGAATCATGAGATACCGCTGTAACGCAATCAATAGGACGACCGATTACCATATAATGCTCTAGTTAACATCTCGTGAACAAACTGAAATCGGCTTTTCTCCAAACGATGTTAATCTTGATTTGTTGCAAGAAAATCACGGATAATGACTTTGATCACGATTTCCCGTCATCCAACCAGATTAGCAATATGTTGCAATGTCCAAGGCTATTCAGAGAAAAGTTGCGTGGTAATGGTTAAAGTTTAGCAAAAGTAGGTTTCATGATTTCTGCAATGTATATTTATAGTCAGTGGGTTTCACGCTGTAATGTGGCAGTGTTTGAACAAAGATGGTTTCACCTCCCGTAAATTATATGTTAAAACTTTTATAGCCACCTGTATTGCCATGCGTAACACCGAAGGATAATGTCCGATGAGACAAATGTGGTTTGTGCGTAACAGTCTCTGTCAATTCAAAATATCTCTCTCCTCTCAGATCGCATTTATCGGTCGGGGCTCAAGAGCGAGACGCCGAATGAATTACATATGGACAAGAATGCAAACCACTTGTCTGTGACCTCCTTTAATGTGATTCTCGTACAGGCGTGACAAAAAGACAAACTCGTCTAAGAATTAATTGTGCCGCTGTCCTTTTTAATTTTGTCTTGACATCTTTGCTTCAGTCATTATCAGGGTTAATTAGTTTACAATACCAAACCAAGGCTCAGAAATCCAAAGCAGTGGTCGAAAACTTAACAATCCCTCGTATTATTGGATTAAAGAGCATGTTTTTATTAAGACGCTTTAATTTATCCGTGTTCAATCACGACTAATCTGATTACATCGCCATAATCTTCAGTGGCAATTGCATCAAATTTGAAACGTTTCATTCCATAGTCGTTAATTTGTGACGCGCTCTGCCACTACGATCGATCGGCCTCTCTCTCTCTCTCTCTCTCTCTCTCTCTCTCTCCCTCTATCTCTCTTTCTCCTCAACTTCAATTAGCATTAAAGGTGAGATAGCGTTGGTTGTGCCAAAATAAGTGTGATTTTATGGTGCAAGATGAACAAAAATGGAACTAAGTTAATTTTTTAATGGCGTAGATTTATTTTTTCACCATTCAAATTCAAAGTTTTGAAAATCTTACCCAACGTGCAAATTATTGCAAGACAGACTGTATTATTTATTTATACGGGTATGTTTTATTAGGGGATTACATGTTTTTCTGTAGATTTCTGATAATTACCTTAGGAAGTAAGCATCAAATAGTGAAGAGTGCAACCCTTGTTATTTTTTCAGCCTTGTAACTAAACAAGACAAGACGTTTGCGTAAATTACTTGTTTAGGAGCCCAGCATCGGGCACGGGAACACAATCATTCGGCATGACTTGTGCTTGCATCAACTTTTATTTTATTACATTATACAGCATCCATGTGTCGAAAAATCACAAGTAAGAACCCAATTAGCTGACGCAAGCTCTCAAATCAGACGACAGATCTGCCCTCTTACCTTTGAGAAGGCTTCATTTCGGTGACGTCATATGTGGTTCGACCATGGTGATCTCGGATGACGAGTCAGAATATCCTCGTTTTGTACATTAATGGCATGCTAATCATATTCTTAGAGGTTCAATAGTAAGCCTTCGTAAACGACTGTTTTTCTTTATTCACTGCTAAATTTTGAACTCAAAAGAAGTTTCATCACTGCAGAGTTACCATGGGCGGATCCAGGATTTTGAGTTGGGGGAGGGGCAGGGCTGAGTATTAGCCAGGATTTTGCCGGTCAGACATTGGCACTCCCGAACTGTCCAATGGAATCTTGGAGAATTTTAAGGGGAGGGGAGCATGGCTCCCTTGACCCCCCTCTAAATCCGCTACTGGTTACCACTAAAATAGGAACATTTCGTGAATAAGAGTCCTGCACACATTTACGTTTTTTTGCTAGCAACCTACTAAAAGAAAGTTCAATATCGTGGCGGCCAAATTGTGGATGCACAATCATAAATTTAAAAAATAATTTGAAAATTCTGTATTCAATTCTGGTTACTTTGAGAGCACTTGATTTCACGTTGCAAGAGCACCATTTGAAAGTCAGTTTAAAATAAACCTATTTGCGGGCAAAACTATTTTTATGAAATTTTCAGCTGAGAAGAAGAGATGACTAATACAACATAGTTCGTCTACCTTTTAGCCGGGAGTTCTATCTGTCCTCTTATCAAAATTCTTCAACTGAACGCGGTATTAAATCAGTCATTTCGACGAAAATAACAAAAGTATAGTCCATAAAACTACAGCGCGGCCAACATTGTGTGGTTCTAAGAATGACAACTGAGTCGGAAAATTCCATGTTTTCGGCAGATCATGTGTAGGATACGCGAGGCTTACAGAAAGAATAAAGTCACGTTTTAAATGATCCTTTAAGACTAACGTGTAACTATTGTTTCAGATTCTCCACAGAACTCGCCACTATCATGTGTACCCTCACCGTCGCCCCCTGCTTCCCAACACGTCGCCGTGACGTCTAGTGGCGGTCACGTTCCCGCGTGCATCACTTCGGTCAGTGCACTGGCAGGGTTGCCTGGGGTAACGCCAGCACAGATACCGCATGCGCTCGGCCCCATCAAGCGGAACAGCCCCGGACTGTTATGTGTCGTTTGTGGAGACATGTCCAGTGGGAAGCATTACGGAATCCTCGCCTGCAATGGCTGCAGTGGATTCTTCAAGCGTAGCGTCAGGCGAAAACTCATATACAGGTTTGTCGGCTCTTGGATTTGTACGACTTTACGCCCATGGCATAAAAGTGTTCAAAATGACCAAGTTTCATAATGAAACAACCAAACTTTTCATGACTTCTAGAATTTTTGTTAATGTATTACCCAAAACGTTGGATTCTACGTTCATGGAGTTAATTGAAATCTCCAATGTGAGGTTGTATATGACGTCAAAAGCAGTCAACTTCGAAATCAAGTTAAGGTTTGACAAAGTTTGCCAAAATGTACTACATTGACTAACTTACAAAACTTTTGAAAGCGACTACTTTACTTCAAACAAAAAAATTCAATTTGAAAATGTCAATTTGATTTGAGTTTTTGTTATTTTTGCATTTTTAAACGCGCGCGACATCAAATTTTGAAATAGACAAACTCAAGAGTAAACATTAGGTATGACTTTATTCAGACGTCGATTTTGAATTTTTGAAAGAAGAAAAGAAACTCCTTGTCTTAGACTTCCCCAACAACATAATCGCTATCTAGTGAAAAGCAACTGGGTGATATTGAAATTGACGCGCTTTTGAGAAGGTCAAATGAAATTACGAATTTTTATAAGACGTGGTTTGAGTTAAAATAGGTCAACAAACGAAGTCGGCGACCTATTAAATTTTGTTCTTGTTTCTTAGAAAACACGATGGTCATCAAAATAAATTTAAACATAAAAGAGAAAGCTAAGGGTAAACTTTATGTGTGAAGCCAAAACGATAAAAATTGAGTTTTCAAATTCCAGAAAAAAACGTTTACTTACGTGAAATATAATAAAAGTTGTAAAACGAAACCAACCCGTTTCCAAAAGAGTTTCATTTACAAGTTTAAGTAAAGGTGGCTTTTCAGTAACCGATTGAAATTTCACAGTGTAACAGGCAAAGACCAAAATCTAAAATATCAAAATTTATAAACAATCAACGATAAATTCAAACTGTGTTGCAGACAGTCTATCTCGGCGAAGCGCAAAAAGTCCAAGTACTCTATTGGTCGGACTACAGGGAACGGTTTGAAGAAACCCGCGCTAAGGTCAAAATTTGATTCCCATGCAAGCAAGATCCCCGTAAGGCATTTTCAAATCTCAAAGGAATTGTTCTCCTTTTCACTGTGGGAATTTCTGTAGTCGCCACAGATGATAAAAGATTGGAAAAAGATACTATCTAAACTCTTTTAATCACTACGCCTACTGTATATTATTTCACTTCACAAATTGAAATTCCAGTTTGCCTTTAAATTGAGTCTTTAGCACAGTGGCGTTTGTAGAGATTTTACGTTTTAGGCACCAAACCTTCCTAGTACTATTTACATTACTTCGAAACTTTAATGAAATATATGAAGGAAAAATGTTATTACAAAATATAATTAAAACAAAAATGGTCTTTTCGAATAGTAGATCATTTATCGTCAAAATGTTTCTTTGGATAATGGGAAGGTTTCGGAAATGACCTAAACGTGATTCGTCACACATATTTGAAGTCACGTGTCGTTACGGTTACAAAATGGGTTTCGGCCCAACTAAAAATTAACGTCAACGTAAAATTAAAGATCCATGCGAATTTCACTGCTCTCGCTGAACGTTAGTCAAAGTGTTCCGTTCTCTTAGTACATGGCAGATTTTATGCGCGAGTTTGCAAAAAAATGAAAAGTCAACTTGATAAGGCAACGTAGTTACTATTGGTATACGAAATTTATTTGTGGTTCAAAATGAGCAAGTGTATGAAACTTCAGAACTTATAACAGTGAACCATCTACGTCAACAATCAGTTGTTGTTGGAATCATCAAGAGAACGCAGAATATTCAACACTTTCTATTAAACGTGTTTGCTTGCAATTTTAAAGATCCCCTTTCTTTTACATTCACCAATTTATAACACAGAAAGAGTTTCGTCAGTCGAAAGATATTACTGATGTTTCGTAAGTTTCAACCCTGATTGTGTTTTCCTTATTTTATCATAACTTTCTTATTTTTTAATTCGGTGGGATTTCCACGGAAATCTCATTACACATTGCGACATTTGAATGAGTACCCATAATGCATGAATCAGCTGTGACTCAATACGGCGGCCATTTTAGGTGGTGGTGCACCACCAAAATAAAAATTAAACTACACGTGTCACATTAAATTCAGTTAAGTTTGAAAATATTTGGAGTTGCTGTGTTCAATGAGCGTTACTTGGGATTAAGTTTCGACTGAACTAATTTGCGTTAAAAACCGTTTTATGAAGTTTTTAACTTAAATGTAGCGGAGAGAGTATCATTAAACAGAAGCATTGAAGAAAAATTGCTTGATCTGACAAGTAAAATAGATTTTTTCGATATCTTGACAACTATGCTAAATAGAGGGGCGATACTTTTATGCTTTTCAATTCTTTTAACTAAACTACACAACTTTCTTTCCACGCACAGTATTGTGGAACGCACGAACAGTAACGGGGTAATGTCACAGCCAACAATGTCATATAAGTGTATGACGCGATATTAAAGATGCTTGACGAATCATGTTCAAGACTTTTCGAAACCTCCCTTGTATCTGTCTTGTTATTGCGCTTAAATGCAAGAAAAACACAGGGGCTGAATCCGACATTTTATTTTGAATCTGACTTACAAATAAGTCTACGAAAAAATGTTGGTTGCACAGCGTTCGCAACTTTATCAATGCACATTGGACACTTTCCATTTTCTACAATCTCTAATCAGAAGTTTTCAAATCCAATGCATGTTCAATGAAGGTTGAACTACGACTTTTACCAATTAAGATCTTTTAGCTACTTAAATACGACTTTTCTTTATTTTTATTAATTAAAATCACAATCATTTTATTAAACGCAATCTTTACGCGGTTAGCTACACAGGATAATTCTGAGTTTACAATAACTCTTATTTTAACATCCAGATGCCAAGCAGGTACGGGTTTATGCAACGTGGACAAAGCACACCGGAATCAGTGTCAAGCCTGTAGACTGAAGAAATGCATTCAGATGGGTATGAATAAGGATGGTAAGTGTTGAAGCGAGCTTAAATAAGAAAGAAAGGTATTGTGCCTCGAGTAAATGAACAGTTAAGTATTGAGTCACGCGTGAATAAGGATCTAAGTGTTGAGCCGCTCGCAAATAAGGATGAAGTTTTGAGTCGCGGTGAGTAAGGATCTAAGTTTTGAGCCGCTCACAAATATGGACAACGGTTTGAGTCGCGCGTGAGTAACGATCTAAATGTTGAGCCGCTATCAAATAAGGACAAATTTTCGAGCAGCGCAAGAATACGGAAAATGTGTTTTGCTTCGCGTTAACAAGGATACAGTAAGCATTGAGCCGCGAGAGGTAAGGGCGGAGAGTGCTGTGGTGTACTTGAATAAGCCGGGTCTAAATTAGCAAACCTCTGTTTACCATCTGGAAAGTTAACCAGTGAAGATGGGTTGCTTAACACTACCAAATATTGGTGATGTTTGGTTATGCACATTTTTGAAAACAAGTATAACGGAGCTTGGTGAAGCTTGATGACAATAACCAAACTGCAAACAATAGAAATCAAGTGATTATCAGTGTTCAAAAAGTATCCTCGAAGACAAAATCGTTGCATAAGGCATCGGAAGGCATTATGTAATTCACTGGAGTACCTGGAGTGTCTAAGAAGTGCCAGCCACAATTTCTGACAGTCGTGGTAAATCTAAAAAGGCATACCGGAGTCTATACCCTGGTTGGAAACAATGCAAGTACACAAAAACTAAAACTAAAACTGCATTTTACCCTCTTTGGCTATTTAAAAACAAAAAGCGGATTAGGTCTTTCACATTCAGAAAATCAGCCTCGTGGTATTCCTTACCGTGACGGGATTATATTTTTGAACACCAAAACCATTACCGACTCGAGAAAACGCTTCAGATATTGGAGTTAGCCACCCTTAAAATTACGGTTTAAAAATGCTAGCTCATTCGACAGCAATTTAAGATATATTTCAGTTTAGAATTTAACATTGGCAGCTAAACAGCAACGAAATGCACCTTTAAAAACAAATCATATCGATGAAATGCCAAGTTGAATTGACAATGTTTTTGTGCCAGGACTTTCATCAGCAGCTTAGTGAAACTTCGCATCTTGTCCATCCCCAGAAGTTTTTTGAAACTTTGCTGATCATCAATATTCAAATATTGAATGAGGCAATGGAATGATCCATGTTCGATGCATTTTTATCAATGTATTAGACGACATTCAACATTCCACTTTGATTAGAGGAAAACAGCTCCTTTCAGGAACAGCCAGCCAATGATGAGCACAGACGCCCCTATTAAACTTTTTTTTATCTGTTCTCGGTTACACTAAACAATATTGACTTCTCAAAAATACATCTACGAATTTTCAAAATAATTGCACAGTCTACCAAGCCCAAATTTACACTTCGGGGGAGTTTGCTAAAGTAGACTAGCTCTCAAAACTCACCAAAATATCAGCAAATCCCAGGTTTGGTAGAAATTTAACAGTGTAGACCGTACAAAAAGCGGGAGGTGGGTGTGGAGTCGCGTGAGAATAATGAATTTTTGCCCCCAGACGTGAATTAGGAAGAAGTCTTAAGTCGCACGTGAATAAGGAAGAATTTTCGAGCAGAACGTGAATAAGGAAGGCGTTTTGAGCCGCACGAATAAGGAAGCACTTTTAAGCTGCACGTGAATAAGGAAGAATTTTTGAGCCGCACGTGAATCAGGAAGAAGTTTTGAGCCACACGAGCTGCGCGTGAATAAAGAAAAATATTTGAGGCATATTAGAATAAGGTCAGAAAATGTTGAGCCGCGCGCAAATTAGGAAAAAATGTTCTGAACTGCTCGTTCACCGATAGCTCGTCATAAAATTAAATTTTATTTTGTTATCGTAGCGTCGAGTGTCATGCAACAACCAAATCGAAAACTTATTTCTTTCTATTACTTCTTTCACATTTATTTATTCAAAAAGATTAGGCTTTCACACATGTATAAAGACTCAAATACAGTTTTGAAAAAATGAAATAATGTACAAACAAAAACTACCACACTTCTGGTAATAAAACATAGATTAATTTTCAAATTACATAAAAATCGTTGATGGATATTTTGTAAAAGTCACTTATCTACCGAACACATGCTAATGACTGCGCCCTTTTCAAATTTGCTATTCCAGTGGCAGTGCGCTTAAAACATATATTCCTCATGCTGGAAATTGTCGTGACGGAAAGCTATTTTGAATGTCTTTAATTCACAGTTTACAGTAGCATGACTAGATTTTAAGACACTGTGCATTGCTTAAAACAAAACGGGCATTACTTTTCACTATACCCAAGTTCTCTCAAAATACCGGTTTTACTTGGATTTCGTTCGCCACAGGAATCATTTCAAAAATTAATTAAAGTAGTAAGAAAAGGAAATCAGGTCTGACAGTTTCCAGTTGCCTATCGGTTTTATTCAGGATTTGAGGCGGCAGGTGAATAGATGTTAAACAGTTCCCGCATAAATGCACAACACACGTGTTATTAATTAATACTTATTTATCAGTCATATTTTAGATGTGAGCGTCCTGTTCTGTCCAAGACCTGTTTTCTTTGTAATTGAAAAGGATGTTCAATATAAGCATATACGCTCAAATGAACACCAATTCTCTCCGCTTGCGTATTTGTTCTCACTGACCGTTGTGAGTTCCGAAATAAAACCAAATTCCGCCACTAAAGTATTGTTTCTATTATGGATGACTTCACAAATGAATTGTGTTAATTTACGATGAAACGTTTAACCCATCTGCTACAAACATTGCTTGTGTCATCGCATGTTTGCCTTTTGGTTGAACAGGAAGTGCTCAGGTTAAATAGCATCTACGATTAAACAATATTTCCGTTCGAATACACCCCATCCTGACGACAGCTATCCTTCCCACTCGACTCTTCCTCTTTTGGTACGCCAGCTTTCCTTAGATGTACTAGAAGTCCAAACAAAGCAGTAATTCGCACACGAAGTGTTTTTTTACATTCCTGTACAAACATACGTTATTTATGAGTCTTGTCGTCTGAATTAATGAAACGTTCAATTTTGGAGAAGAATCATCCTTAAAATATATATGGACGCAGACGACACCTGACATTTCGTCACCAGTATTGACTATTGAAGGAGATGTTTTCGGTGCCGCTCAAAAAGTTTCGCGACTGACGTCATACACGACTTTCGCATATTTTAGTAAGGAAAGATCGGATGAAAATGTTCGTAACAAACTCAAGAGCTACAGCGCGTAGGCCCTACACCGCTAAAAAAGATTCCCTTAATGTTTTACCCAGTTGCGACAATGCATTCCCAATTGTGACAATACATTCTCAATTGTGACGATATGTTCTGTGGGTATTGTCAAATTCTTCAAGGCGTTGGCTTTAGAAATGCAGACACTTCAAAAAGAAACTGGATTATGCAAAAGCAGAAATTTATCAAGGTAAAACTATTGCTTTGTATTTCAATTCACCCATCATACTTATACTTGCCAAACGTTGCGAACATTCATGGCTGGTAGCCATCTTTAATTAATTGGATCGTAATTAGATCTCGCTGAATGATTCCTCACATCAACTTGATTATCAACTATCCAGGGACTGTTAACTCATTCTGTTTGCTCCTAGTGTTTTTCTAACAAGACATTCGTTCTGAAAATCTAATTTCTGGGCCGATATTTGACGTGCTCAGAGAGCGAATTGCCAGTCGTGTGAACTGTAGCGTGCTCTTATTGTCTGCTTAAATCAAGTGACCAAAGTCCTCCACTGGACAACTGGTAGCACAGGGGAATCACTTAACTTGTAAAATGACGCTGGCCAAGGGCGATGCCTATGTTCCATTCACTATCGGATTAAAAGCTAAACCTTGCTTTGGAGCATCGCGGAAAATCCCTGTGGGAACTGTTCACAAGTTGTGGCAACCGGGGGCCAAAAGCTACAGCGTGGGGCCTCGTACGAAATTGGTGCCCCGTCTCGTCAAAAGTTCTGTACACCCGGTAAAGTGGGAGTGGCGGGGGCCTTTCGAAAATTTCGACAAAAGTGGTGAATTCTAAAATTTTAATCACTAGTCCCCAGAGTTGTTATAGCTTGGAAACAACGAAAAATCGTAATCCAACAATGGGTTCCATTTACATTTACCGGCTTCATCTTTATTACGACAAAATCGGATTTTTCCGGAATCAACACTGTAAATGATTATAGCAGGAACAGCGAAACGCAAGAAGCTTGGCATGGCGCATTTGTTTCAAAAAGACCATAGTCCTTACGAAAATTTAAGCTTATGCATAAATCAAGTCTTTTATTGTACATTTTCTACAATGCTTTGAGCAACGTGAAAAGAAATCTACGTTGACACTCTCACCGATCGAGATTGGCAACTCAACCGGTTCGCGTACCTTGAAATTTGCCGGCATGGATCAAAGGTACTAAGTTGTTGTAGTTAACATAATTGGACCAATTACCAAACCACAAGGCGGAGTTAGATTTTGAGGTAAGCCACGTGTCATTTTACAATTCTTGGCACGAGCTACGACGTGGAAATTAAAGTTCCCATAAAAACGGTGAAACGCATGGGCATTATCTTTCACCTGGAAGTTGTAAACTTTACAGAGTACACAGATATACATATACATATACAATTTGACTTTTCATTGTCAGTTTCCCCAAAACGCGTTTCAAACATTAGTCCTTCAAATTTGAACCCTTTACCAGTGCTTTGTTCTCGGTCACACAGATAAAACATTAATATCCTCAGGCCTAATTTTTCAGTTTCACTGCATGTATTGAAAAAGTTAGGCCAACTGTTTAAAGCACTAATGTCATGTGATTTCCTGTCAAAGGTGTTCTTTAATTGCGGATGACCAATTCTGCATTAGTAATTTGGCCAGTGATTTACAAAGCGAAGTCTCTTGCGTGATGTTTTACAGCACCACGAACTCTATGCTTAAACCTGAGCAGGTTATTCATTTTACTTTGCACATGGCGTGCTTAAAGCGTCTGGATCAACAGAACTAAAACCCTGATCATCCTCCATTTTAAAAGTCGTGTGAGTGGCCATATATGACAGGTTCGGACTCGTCTTTTAAAGGAATTTAGTGCACTTGGAACAACTTGGGTAGCCTCAAAATATTTCACTAGGGAATGTTTCCTGTCAGCGGATGTGCGAACTTCAATTATAACACTAGTAAAAGGATTTAGTCGAGAAACTGTTAAAAATCACGGTGTCAGCAGATCTCGAACGTCGTGCGAGACGTCATCCTCAATCGTTAGTCTTTCTCCTAAACAACTGACTAATTGTTTAAGGCTGTCAGCTATCACAGGACTATCCCGCCTCGTTCAACGGCACAATACATTTCTAGATTCCTATGGCTTGCTGTTATGAGTGAAAATATCACATGTTCATATTCATGTGTGAAACAACTCCTAAGGGAAAGTCGAGGCTATGAAAATACCCCAGGCATTCCAAATTACATTTAATGTTTCGAAAATACCCGAGATGCTCTTGTGTCTAAATAAGCTGCAATTGCTGATGTGTAGATTATTCCCGTCTCCAACTGTCGGATTTCTTTTGCATGGACCTCGATTTAACATGCAACGACTCTTTAATTTCATCAGGCACAATGGACCAGATCAATGCTTACGTATCCTTTTGCAGCCGTGCAGAATGAAAGACAACCAAGGAACAGTGCTCAGATACGTCACGACCAGTTAGCAGCTGAGCTTGAACATCCGTTCGCTTCGGGTGTTTCCGCCATATCTGCCGTCCACTTGCCAATGTTCGGAAATCCTGCCACCCAGCATTTTATGGCAGGTTTAATGACGGCGGAGACTCGTGCCAAAATAGAAGCAGAAGAAGTGGGAGGTAGGTTTGTATACGGCTACTGTGTGAGCGTTTCAGTTTTGCAGCAGCAGTAAATTCTACCCGTGTTTACTAACCCAAAAAGGAAAAACGAACACATTTGGCCAAATAAATATAAAAAGCGCCTAAAGCAGTAGATAACTAGATTCAACTAACTTCTGAGAAACACTATCTTGGCAAGTTTATTTTATGCGCTACAGAACTAGATGCAAATCGTTGACTGCATTTTTAGGAAATTATAGTAAAACAAAGATATTCGAGACTGTTTGGTAGTGCCGCCTCTTGTACAGAATACACGACCTGAAGATCAGATTTTTGCTTTGTAAAACTCCATCTACTTTCAATCAGAGAGTCGGAGTGTCACATACGTTTCTCTAACCCTTTTAATATGGTTTTGAGCGGCAATCGAAACTTTACAGCCTTTGAAACATCAAAAAATGACTGTATGCTTTTCGAAAATGTGCATTTAAGTAAACTAAAAAAATCTAATTCATGACGACTAACCGATTAAAATACGCTGTGTGTAATAAAGACGTCACTATAGCTTCAACAACCTCTGTAACATGGGGTACCTAAGTTTCAACGAGGTCACTGTGTTACAGAATCCCACCCCATCCTGATGATCGGATTAATCACATAAAGTGTACGCCGAAAACTAAATTACGATATTTTTCAACACTATTTTCGGAACAACACTTTCGTTTTTACGCAACTCCTATGCAGTGTTTCACAAATCCTTCGCAACAAGAACTCATCATAAGACACTAAACTCCGCCTTGATGATTTCGTCCAGAACTGTATTCTCTCCTGCTGTTCCAACAGTAGTATTTTCTCCCCCAACGAATAAACACTTTATTCGCCAAAGTCACGCCCTTGTTGCATCACAAATGGAATCCTGTGGTTAGAGACATGTACTTCTTCCCTCACCCATCGATTAACTCTATCAACACGCTACGAAGGCCGATTTAGCAGCATATTTAATATTTTTAGTACCATGCGCGCACCCAAGGGGGGCCTATTTAGCAATGTGGGCAGAGAAACAAAACGTCCGAGAAAACGAGACAAAAGTCCACTAAACAGGCGTAGACGCACAGTGAAGGTGGTACCCCGTATTTTTTAGTCCTCCCGCTTTTTTGTCAGCAAAATGTCCACATCGCCAGAAATTCAAGCCCACCCATATCAAAGGCTGGGTGCGCGCATGAGTGCTGACAGCCGTTGTAGAGCTTTATTTTGGAAGATTCAATTGAACAAGCAGGCGTAGTAGTATCCTTTGAATATGTATTTTGCTTAGAATGTGATGAAGCCGTCGACGTCACGCAAATGGAGGACAGCAAAGGAGCGACGTCTCCGCCGCCGCCTGTTGTCTATCCCGAGAGTACCGTCTATCCTGGCGCCGGTATGGAGTCAGTGTACGAGTGTTCTGCCCGACTTCTCTTCATGGCCGTCAAGTGGTCAAAAAATCTTCCTTCATTTGCCAATTTGCCCTTCAGGGACCAGGTAAAACAAAACGATTGAATGCCGAAGATGAATGTAATGTAATCATTGTACGTCGCTGTAGCTCGTAACGACGTCCTATGACTGCCTGCAATGAACCCAGAGACAATGAGTCGAGATCTTGAATACCATAGGCTGTAAATTTCTCTATGCATTGATCACCATAAGTACACTAAAATTATAAATAGATATATTTTCTCCCGGGGACCAGTGTTCACTGTTTGAAGAGGCCACTCAGGACAAATGTAGTTTAATTGATAAATAAATCACTGCCAGATTAAGAAATTGGTTGCACGGTCGAGTAGTAATGGCAATAATTTTATTTCTGGGTTGATGCATCAAATATTGGTGGGTAGCTTAAACGATGTTTGCTTCAAATTTCATGTCGTAAGCCAGGAGAGTTGGTGAAACTCGAAGATTAACTTGTAGCTCATGTGGCAAAGTTGTCGTGGATAAAGTAAACAAGTACTTCTGTGATTCAGTAGGTGCATACTTCCGTTTTTATTTTCAGGTTATCTTGCTAGAGGAAGCTTGGGCCGAGTTGTTCCTCCTGTGCGCTATTCAATGGTCTATGCCCATGGAACAATCTCCTCTCCTCGTAGCTTCTGAGCACGCCCAGAATGGAGCTAATGAGAAAACGTCGCACGCACTTCACGACATCCGGGGATTACAAGAAGTTATGGCGCGCTTCAAAGCGATTCAAGTGGACCCCGCTGAGTTTGCCTGCTTGAAGGCAATCGTTCTTTTCAAACCAGGTTAGGAAACAGATTAAAAGATTGAAACCACTTACAGAATTCTGAAGCTGTACAAAGTCGATTTAGATCGGCTGTTCCTGACAGCAAAGTTAAACACAAAAGTATTGGTGGACCCCTACTGTGACATGGAATCGTCAGCCCAGCCAAAGTGGTAATAAACCCGCGCCCCGTCCAAGAAGCGAACTTTTCATTTAGAACATTTACAGCTATAATATCTTCAGCATCACGCCTAAGCAACAAGCATTGAGTTGTGAATCGATTATGGCGGGTTCATTACAGTCTGGCTTAGGCTCGCTTAGACGTTGGGGTGACGGAACCCCAAATGTTGGTGTAGGATTTGTCTCACGTTGGTCTCAACTTTTTCCTTACTCAGGTTAGAAGAGATTTTTGTATTTGCAAAAGGTTGACAGTTGGTTACTGTTTGTAGATCGAGCTCTAGAAGTTGGTAGCGAGCATATTCTCGAGGAATATTGAACTGTCTGTTCTTTCGGAGCCCCCAAATAACCTTCAGTTTGACTAAAGAACGAATTGAGACAAATTTCGTAACGACACTGAGTTGTTTGTGTTGAAAGGCTGCATTATGCGACTGCTTTCCCTAAATTTATTTCAGACACTCGCGGTCTCAAGGGTAGTAAATCTGTCGAAAACCTGCAAGACCAAGCTCAAGTGATGTTAGGACAACACACACGATCACAGCACGCAGGGCAACCTACTAGGTAAGCCAAGAATGTTAGATTTGTTTATTCCACGTCTGCAACATCTGGAGCCGTATTTGTTGATCGGTTTACTCGAAATCGAACTCAAAAGTATTTTTTAAACATTTTCCGTTCCACTTTGGTATGAACTCAAGATAAGTGTCTATTATTCTGTGCTCGAGTATGTGGATGACTGTAATCCTATTTTACACCTGTACACTTCATTGATGACCCTAGCATTAAAGCTGTAAGTTCGCGTCTGAACTCGAAATCTCGAGTTTGGAGTTTGTAGCTCGAAACTATGGGTCATCAAGTGCAAATTTGGACTACATAGTGGTTTGCGTACTCCATAATATCCTCAAGCATACAATAATAAATAGTTATTTTAAAATAATAGTGAAGTAGAACGGAAAGTGACAAATATATTTTCGATTTCAATTTCGAGTAAAAGATTAGATCCCGGGTGGTCAGCGTTCTTGAATGGGGGATTTTCCTGCGTTTTTTTTACAAAAAAGTACTACCATCGTGGCGTAAAATGATCGCTTTTGTGCGGTATGATACTCAAATGACTGACACAAAAACATTCAACGCCTCATATCGTCAAATCTGCCCGTTTTGTGCACCGGAATTTGAAATTGGCTTAAGCGGCAGTCGCTTTCGTGCTCTCACAACATTAAAGAGTCACGTGGAATGCTTTGACTTGATTAAAAGTAGAGACTTTCAGTTGTCCGTTTTGATGTCGAGAAAACGTGCGGACAGGCTATGTCGTACACAGACATTACAGGTATCTTACTGGCCAATACTTCTCTAAAGAGGCTATCCCCAACTTCTCTTACGAAACCTACAATATCTTTTTACGTCAAAACGGATAAGTGAAAGTCTCTAATTTCACTTCTTTTAGAGACAATTTCCTCCAATTGCATACGGAAGTTTTAAAAACGTAATGATACGAAGAAATCATCGGAAAGTCTATGTTGACGTTTTGCTAAGGGTTGGTTACCTAGTTTCTATAACAAGAATGACACTTGATCACCGCAGCAATCATATCTCCATTACGCACATGTACGCTTACTATGATTTCAGTGCACCTTCTCCTGAGCTTCCGTTAGTGAACACGTCAGAAATATCTTTTCATGTTATATCCTGAAGATACACCTCCTTACGTTTTGCAGGTTTGGTCGACTTCTCTTGATGTTACCCACGCTACGATTTGTGTCATCGGATAGGATAGCGCACCTGTTCTTCAGTAGGACTATTGGCAACACACCCATGGAAAAACTGCTGTGCGATATGTACAAGAGCTGATGACACAACAATGGCAGATGTGCTAGAGCACGTGACATTTAGTATGCTGCATGATGCGCTATTTCGAAATATCAAGGCTGCGTGGAAGACCGGTGCAAAAGCTTTGAAGAGTAATGAAAACACGCTCATTTTCAAGTGCATCCGAGAGTTTACACCAAACGTTACCACTGCATCATTAAATGGGAGTGAGTACGGAACTGCGCACGAATGGAGATGTTTGTCACGTGAACACTACCAAGTGAGACTCGTTGAAGGTTCACATCGCGTTTTCTATAGGTGTATATTCTCGACAGTGACACAAACACCTACACTCATTTTCACGGACATAACATCATGACCGCATTGAGAAGTTCATCTCAACAAAATGTGACCATACTGAATATTTTAGTGAAAGCTGACTCCTGACCGTAAGACTCCTTTGCACATCAACAAGGCCTAGCGTACTGTCCCCTGCAATGCACCCCTTTAAGCGACACGAAGCAATTTCTTTCCAAGTCGAAACTCATGTAACACTGACTTGCATCAGCAAGTGAACAGACTCTCTTACACAAATACCGCATTAACACGACTTTTGATACTAGCATACAAGAGCAATGGTCAAAAACCTTAGGACTAAGTAGTTAACTACTTTGTGGCCTTAGGCCTATATCTGTATCTTTGTCATTATGAAGATGTGGACACAATTAACGATTGTAGTACAAATTATTACAATTGTGTATTAATTTGAAATATACACGACTAGTAACCTCTGAATGTTTTATTTAAAATCACATTACGAGACACATTTGTATCAAACGTTTTCCTGTGGTTTACCCCACTGTGTACAGTTATCAGAAAACTATGGTCGCCAATACATTGAATTTTTTTGTTATCGTATGTATAACTTCCGGCATCAAAGATGTCCACCAAAATACTGAGTTGAAGTCGAGTAAACAAAACTTATGTCTCGATATTAGATGATACCGTTTTGCGTTCTGAAGTCCCTATACATAAAACAACTATTTGGTAGTCATCTTAGAAAAGGAGGAAGTCGTCACTATAGCCGAACACAAGGAATCTCAGTAGATTCGACACATAAAACATGCAGTGTTTAAACTAGAAACCTAGGTTTAAATCAAAACACCAAATCTCTTTGTACTGAAGCTGCCCAATTCCAAGAACATTCTAGAAAATTGGTGAAGTTGGCACTACACCCTCAGAGGATAAGTAGGCCAAGTAAACCTATGGTACACATAGGCCCCCCCCCCC